>CM042906.1:28062566-28662566 GCA_023653625.1 Triadica sebifera
CTTTTTGGCTCCATACCTCCTCTGGTATTCTGTGCTCTAATGGAACCGATGGTCCTCGATTGATTAAGTAAGCTGCTGTGTTGACTGCTTCTGCCCAGAACTGCTTCGGTAGACCTGACTGTATACGAATGCTTCTGGCTCTTTCTGTCAACGTTCGGTTCATACGTTCAGCTACACCATTGTGTTGAGGTGTACCTGGCACAGTTCTCTCCATTCTGATACCGTGCTCATAGCAAAACTTCTTGAATCTGGTGTCTTCATATTCACCACCATTGTCAGTTCTGAGCTTTTTAATCTTCAGACCTGTCTCATTTTCAACCATAGCTTTCCATCTTCTGAAAGCCTCGAACACTTCGGACTTATGTTTTAGAAAGTAAACCCATACCTTTCGAGAGTGATCATCGATGAAAGTCACGAAGTAGTGTTTTCCACCAATGGATGAGATA
Organism: Triadica sebifera; assembly: GCA_023653625.1. Taxonomy (NCBI): domain Eukaryota; kingdom Viridiplantae; phylum Streptophyta; class Magnoliopsida; order Malpighiales; family Euphorbiaceae; genus Triadica; species Triadica sebifera. Next base: position 28,063,013 of record CM042906.1, read on the forward strand.
GTCGTTGGTCCCCAAACATCAGAGTGAACAAGCTCTAGCCTTTCTTTCTTTGGGGTTCTGCCACTTGTCTGAAAGCTGACCCTTTTCTGCTTTCCAAGTATGCAATCTTCGCATGTGTCTATCTCCACTGACTGTAGACCTGGAAGTTTCCCCTTTGAATGCATAATCTTCATTCCTTTTTCACTCATATGGCCTAGTCTCTGGTGCCATAGATTGGGATTTTCATTGCTAGCTGCAACTATGATTGAACAGCGTGCTCCCGCTGTCATGTAAAGAGTGCCATTCTTTTTGCCTCGAGCAACCGTCATTGCTCCCTTTGAAATCTTCCAATTATCACCATGGAAGATCGTAGTGTAGCATTCGCTAGCCAATTGCCCTACTGAGATTAAGTTCTTTCTCAGGTCGGGAATATGTCTGACATCCTTCAACTCCCAAACAGATCCGTTCAACTTAATCTTTACTACACCTTTGCCAATAATAGCACAAGGTTGATCATCACCAAGATATACCTTTCCAAGGTTTCCAGGGACATACCTTTCGAAGAATTCTTTCTGTGAAGTAGCATGGAACGATGCTCCAGAGTCTAACACCCAAGACTCCTCTTTGCTTTCCAAAGAGCATATCAATGCGTCATTGCCTCCAGAGGTGGAAGCAACATTTGCCTCTACCTTTGCTTCCTGGTTCTTCGATGCACTCTTGCACTGATTTTTGTAGTGTCCAGTCTTTCCACAATTCCAACATTCGACAGTTTTTGAACTATGGAAATTACTTGGATTCCTGGATTTGGACCTTATGTCCTTTGATTTACCTCGGTAGTTTGACTTGCCTCGTCCGTTACCTCTGGTTGAATTTCTTCCTCTTGACTCTGTATGCAAAACTGAAGAAGTTGATGATTCACCCGACTCTCTCCGTCGGATCTCTTCACTGAGAACCAAATCACGAACATCATCAAATTTCAACTTAGTGTTTCCCGACGAACTACTCACAGCAGTGACAGTAGCATTCCAGCTTTCTGGTAGAGAAGACAAAAGTATTAATGCTCGTACTTCTTCATCAAATTCAATTCCAACCGAACTCAATTGGGTTGTGACTGTATTGAGTTCATTGAGATGTTGAGCTACAGATGCACCTTCTGTCATTCGCAAGTTGAACAAGCGCCTCATGAGGTGCACTTTGTTTGAAGCTGAAGGCTTCTCATACATACTAGAGAGAGCCATCATAAGACCTGTCGTGGTCTTTTCCTTTGCTATGTTGAAAGCAACATTACGGGATAATGTCAATCGGATAACTCCGAGAGCTTGTCTGTCGAGAAGACTCCAGTCTTCTTCCTTCATAGCCTCTGGCTTCTTCCCTGAGAGAGGTTGATACAGATTTCTTTGATACAAATAATCTTCTATTTGCATTTTCCAAAAGCCAAAGTCCGCTCCATCGAACTTCTCAATTTTTACCTTTCCTTCATCTGTGGCCATCGCTCCCACTCGAATCTGACTTCCTTTGGATCGTTTCTGACAATTCTTGTGAAGCTCTGTGTATTAGAACACCTCCGTGGATAATTTGGTACAACTGACCAAATTTCACTATTCACAAAAAATTTACTATTCATGTGAATAGTAATCGCCCGAAAAAGGACAGAAAAAAATGCAACCAATGCTCTGATACCAGTTGTTGGGAAATGACGCCAATTTCCCTATAGTCAGATTTATGAGAAAGCGAAGAAAATGCGAACTAATAAGACAGACAAGTTGATAACGGAGTTCGGCCAATTATGCCTACGTCTCCGGACTGCTGCAGATCTTTTACTGAAAGAAGAGAAATTTACCGAGTGTTTACAAACACTCACAACTCACAACCTTTCACTAATGCTACTCTCTCACTTTTTGATGGAATACATTACAAATGAATTTCTAAGGCTATATATAGGCCTACACCTCCTCAATGAACGGTCAAGATTAATTCTCACATACTTTGATGGATGGTTGAGATTATTTCTCACCTACCGTCTCACCTACCAAATGTATGGTCAAGATTAATCTTCACTTACCATCTTACCAACCAAATAGATGGTCAAGATTAATCCCCACCCACCAAATGGATGGTCAAGATTAATTTTCACCTACCATCTTACCTACCAAATATTTTGTCAACAAAAGATGCACCGTCCATCTTTATTGTCATTTATTTTATGGTGCATGTGTAGTTTGACCAACAAGGTTTTCCGTATGTGCGATCTTTCAGGGACTGAGCTCATGGCTATCTCTACGCATTTTGACATTCCCTTCATATCCAAAAGGTATCTATTCAAATTCAGGAAATTTTGAATAGTTTTAATGGGAATGGATTTGAGCATTGCACATATTTTCTCTTACCTTATTTGATCATAGGTTACTCACTCAAGTTTCGTTGTTTCTGCTTTTTATCAAAACCACTTGGGGAAACATAATTGCTTTGCTACATAGCCGAAGATTATGTTTCACTTAAAAACTGTTTAGAATATAATACATTAATCTCATTTGGTTTTCTAGTAAAATGGGGCATGAAAAACCAAACGAGGACAAGATTTTGCGTTATTGATAAAACTCAACCTTTATGTTTGGAATTTTGATTGGATTATTGTACATTCCTGAATCTCTATGGAGTAAAATAGTGCATTTTATATCATGACCAAAAGGCTTAGGGGGTTTCTGTCCTTCAAATTTAACATCGTTATATAAAAATGGAAATGAAATTACTGTAATTTTTGAATAATTGAATGCGGCATATAACTTGAAAGCTCATTTTATTATACTTCATTCCCACCCACAATCAAGCGGTGAAACTTAAAAATTTCATAAAAGATTTGGATTACTTGAATTCTAAGCAATAAATGGAGTTTTATTTTGAGAACTTTCCATTTTTATTCTAGAGCAAAACTAGTGAGGTCTTATCTTCTCTTTGAGTTGATACATATATGTTTGATGTTGAAATGTTATATCACATCTTCATCAAAAATCATTATACACATATTGAGCTTCTTTTTCTATAATATATTTGATTTCTGAAAATCTTTTATCTATAGAACACCTGAGTGGCTTAAGAAGATATTTGCAACAGTCACTAAGAGTGAGAGGAATGGTCCTGTATTCCGTTTCTTTATGGATTTAGGTGAGGCAGGTATGTTCTAGCGATTTTGGTTCAGTCATCATCTCTTGGTTTCAAGCTTCTTCTTCCCCTCCCTCTTTATATATATATTGTTAGAGCAATGTGTAGTTATTACGCACATGTGGTTAGTGTAGTGTAGTGTACTTATTAATTTTTGCTCTTTTACATTCTACATTTATAACACTATAAAGATTTCTTTTCCATTATAGCTATACCTAGCATTCTTCCAGAGTTTTGTTGATTATATTCTGTCTTCTGTAGCTTTTTTTTTTTTGTGTGTAGATATCGGTGAATGTGCAGACCATCCATTGCATTGGAGATTTTTTTTTTTTGTCTTTATGTGAATTTCCAATCTTTTATCACCTAAGATGGACTACTACTAATTGTCAGCTCTTTTTTGCTTTTTCTGCTGGAAAAATCTCACCTTTTTCAGTTTGTTCCAAATGAGAAGCAGGTACGATAAAATCAGCTCCTTTGACATTTTCACCAGCTATTAATTTTATTGTACTTCTTGAATTATATCCTACTTTTTCTATTCTCACAGGTCAAGGCAACAAACGAACTTCTCAAGACCATTCCTCGGAGTGATGGGAAGAAGAAGGTTGAAGGAGTTCCTGTTTTCACAGCTCAAAATTTAGATATTACTGCCGAGAGGATTAAATTGTATGTTTTTTCATTATATATGTTGCTTATTCTTGAAGAATCTGTTGATCAGCATTTCCATTCTTTAATTCAAATTCGGCACATGCAGCGCCGGCGTGATGTGATTGACGACAGCTAGGCAGCAGAAATGATTGAAGAAACAGGAGATAGCTTGCTGGAGCCACCAGAGGTATAACTATGTTACATGCTGTGAAAGTAGTAAGCTGGTTACATCGACAATTCGCGTTGAAACTTGACAGTTGTTTGGGCGGCTGTGTAAGCTTCCGGCTTTCATGCTCTTTTGTTTGGTGGCTATTTTAAATTGATTTGTTGATTTTCAGATTATCTTGTACTATAGCGGCTTTGAATGGTCAATTGTATGCATACTTGAATAAAATGTAAAAAGGCCGAATAGAAATTTGAGTGCATCTGTGCCCTTATCTGGTAAAAATGGGGTTGTTATTTTTGTTGACTGTGGATGTATTTTGCTTACAGGTTCAGGAAATGACGGATTTAATGGGCCATTATGGAATACCTTTCAGTGTCATTTTCAAAGGCTGCTGAAATCCAGCTGCTACATGCTGTTGACAGAGTACTATTGGGTAATTGGTGGTTGAGAAAAGCAACTGGAATTCAACCAAAGTTTCCATACGTGGTTGACTCATTTGAGAAAAGGTACATAATATTTTATTTTGGATATTTTATTTGTTGTAGATTAAATGTCTAGTATGTTATATCTCCATAACCCAACTTTTACAGGTCTTCATTACTAATGGAGTCAATAGGATATGGAGATTTTATTAGTCTATATGCCTGTTGAAGATAACACTGACGCCTTTGGAGAGGATGGTTTAATTAGGTGAAACCTTATTTTCCTCATTGTATTATTTTGTTTGCTGAGCTAGATATGAAAGAATTTTCTTGCATTGGGTCTACTTTCTCTGACTTGTCATCAATTTAATTGTCATGGATCTTTACCCTTTTGCAGTCTGGCAGCGCTGTTTATATGGCTTTCTGAGTGCATGTGTACTGGACTTCCCAATACTTATATAAGTTGATGAGCATAACTTTTCTTTGTATTTGGAATAGATGGAATATTTTTTAGAAGAGTTGGATTGAATAGTTTCTGGATTAAGCTTGTTGGTAATTGTGGATATATTACCTCTTGCTAGTTGTTATAGTTGATTTTGAAAGCAAAGTGGCTATATGGGGTGGGCTTTCTTCAAGTAATGCATTGTGTTAGTGTGGGGTGATTGCTGGAAGATTTGAATGCAGTTTAGGAAGGCATGTTTGCAAGAAGTTGATAAAATTCACATTATACTGCCTTCTTGTAAGACTTTTCAACTGAATTGGTCTCCAGAATTTAGTGATGAGTTAATCCCTTTTGTACTTTCTAGAAATGAATGGGTTATTTTCTTGACTTGCTTTGCTGACTGAATGCTATCAGTGCTGTTACAACATGACAAGTTTTTGATGCAGAAGTGCATTTTGTTTTCGAAGAGCATCTGAATCAACCAGCTATCTTACCATCTCTATGACTCAACAGAGAACCGATCTATGACTCCCATTTAGAAATTGGTTTAAACATCCATGGTTGGAACAACAGAGAAAACCCGAAAGGGAATCAGAAATAAGGGTGCAATAATTTTTGATCATTTTGGTATAATTTTGTAAAATCCTTGCAGTATTGTTGCTCTTTACCTTCTCCTCTGTTGCAGATCACAGAGCTCATCAAGTGAATAAGCAAAGCACAAGTTAGAGCCCAATCCTTTTCTTCCAAATTTACAATGATTGGTATCTCAACTGGAGACTCAGGACAAATGAGCAAAGCTAGTTCAAAGAAGACAATGGAGGATCTAACAAGGGAGTTGGAGAAGACAGACAGGAAAATGCCCTTGGTAGTAGTAATAATAGTAATGAGTTAGAATTTGAGGATAGCGATCCACTATTTGCGGCTAATGTGGGTGATTACTATGCTGGAATGTCAAGGACAAGTTCACCTCGATGTGTCCGTGGTGGAACCAACTTAAGAGCTTTGCAGGCACGAGTTACCTAATTTTATTTAACAGAAAAAAGGAACTGTAAAGTTGATAATGCAATGTTTAACAGGTCATATTTTATTGGCTGTGACACCAGGTTTTTGCAGGTGCATTAATGTGAATGCGTAGGTGTGCATTTATATTATGATATCACAATATCGTAAAATATAATCTAATTAGATGTCAGTTGAGGTGGTGTCGTTGATATGGCTTGTAATTTTGATGGATTTTGTTGGTTGTTGCAATCCCTGGAAAGAAATAATGAATGTCAAATTTTCAAGGATGAATTATGTCATGTGATGAATATATAGGATACAAGAATGTAAAATAAGAATATGAATATCTCTAGTACAGAAAATCAGAAGTTTAAATTATCTTTACAAAAGAAAAAAAGAAAAGTACTAAAAGTGAAATAGAGGTGATGTTTTAATAATTGCAGTTTTATTGGATATTATTTTTTTCAATCATTATATTAAAAATTTAATAGTTTTAATTAATTTTAAAATAATTATAAATATTTAATATCATTTAACATTAATATTAAATGTTATGGTAACCATTAAATAATCTCTCAAATATATATATATATATATAAATTCCATAATGACATGTTATAATGGACAAGCACAAAGGCTGAAAATGTCTTTACAATTAAAGCTGGTGCTAAGAAATATATATATATATATATATATATATATATATATATATATATATATATAAATAAGGGAGATTTAAATGGTTACTGTTATATCCGATACCATTAAATAAAAAATTTAATAATTAATTATAATTAATTCATAATAATTATGAATATTTAATATTATATTATTTAATATTATTTAACAGTAAAAATTATAATCGTTACTAATAAAACTGTAACTATTGAAAAATCTCTCTGATATATATTTAAATGGTTACTGTTATCCCATAATGTGATTATTCTATGGCATCTCTATTTTGTTCTTGTGAATATTTAAATAATTAGAACAGAAAATTATTGATTAAAGATTCAATAAAATACAAGAAGAAAAAGAATAGAATAAGTGCAACAAATTATCAAATGATGCGTTTTTCCTAAAATATATAAAGAAATCTGTCTTCTTCTTCTTAATGATAGAATAGGTGTTTCCTAGCTGTGTGGTTTGGGTTTTTAGCCCCTCTTCTTTCCAAAAATAATTATGCGTTTTTTCCTAAAATGTGTAAGTGATTGAGCCATAGTCATGGTCGCTTGTCTGATCATTAAGAAGAAAAAGGAAAATGCTTAAATATTTGTGAAGATGCACTTAATGTGCGGCACTTAGCTCTCTTCACGCTACAAAGTGGTGGGTGGTGACCCCCCCTCCTCCTCTTCCTCCTCTTCTTTGATCTCTCTCTCGTAATTGCACATAAGTTTTGATTGAACTCAAACAAGTATTAAAAGTTGGTAGTGGAATGAAATTGCAAAATCTTTGCCTTTTGATAATTATACATCGATCTCATTATCTCTACATGACCATCACTACAAAGGCACATATACACATCCATCAACTCCCTCATCTATCTATGCCCTCTCTTCCTCTCATTTCCCTTTCACAAGTTGCCAAACCCATGTCTTAATGAAACTCCAACTTCATTTATCCCACAATCCCATAACAATCACTTCATCAAGTCTTATCTATTTTTAAGATCACATCTAAGTCATAAAAGCTATATATATCTTTAGTCTTATCTTTAACCAAATGAAGAAAAGAGTGTGTTGTCCTAAAATGTATCAATTTTGACGAGTAAAACAGGGTTAGCAAGTAGCAAAATTTTCTATATCTCACAAAGTCAATCAACTCCAATCTAAAAAAGGAGAGGAAAATGTCAATCCCCTGACCAATAGAATTATATGGACCTTACTAGCTTCATAAAAAAGGGTGATGGTAGCAGTAATAATTAATAATGGTGGTCCCAAATTATGAAATTTGAATGAGAACCTCTAATAAAGTACCTAACTTTGCTCATTTGCAGCATCATCAACAAAGAATTCTATGCATGAAAAATGTTAATAAGCATGTATTGCAAGCGTGTCAATTATGCGTGAAGCCTAAAAAATGTACGTTTTTAGAAATTTAATAAAACAAATATTGAAAGTTGAGATTTAGTGGAACAAAATTTGAAAATTGAGAGGTTTAATGGTTTAGGGACCGAAATATGTTCTTTTTTTTTTTGAAAAAAAAATATTTTTTTATTTCTTTGTAAAATAATATATTAAAAAAAAGCTAGAGGGCTTAATAGAATAATTTTGAAAGTTGAGGGGAAAAATGCATTTTTCCTTATTCTTATTATGAGGCATCCCCACCTCCAATTGATAAAATTCTCACAATCATCAATATGTCAATTTCAAATTGTACATTCACCAAAATTAAATAAAAGAAAACTATAGGTATCTTTTTAATTACAATGTTCACCTTTAGGTAGGTAGACAACAAATTTCCCCCATTTTCCTTCAAATATTTTCACTATTCTTTTTCCTTTTTTTTTTTGTCTTATATATATATATATATATATATATATATATATTATTTTCATATCCCAATAGAAAGAACCAGAAAGAGGACATGTGTTCGGATATTTGCTATGTTTCTAGAAGCATATATTCTCTTTTTGTTTCTTATATTATTCTCTTAATTTTCTTTTTCATTCCCAAAAAGTAATGTGGATCCCCTCTTTGTTTTTTTTTAATATATATAATGAATAATTTTCACTTGTTTTAAGTATCTTTTAACATCAGTTCATGTGAATCAACTATAATGTATTATCTTGTGACAAATCCTTCTCAGGGACATTCCTCTTTACATCATGAACTTATAGACATTATTTATTTCAGTTAGTTTTATTTTATTAGTTTTCCTCATCTTCATATGCCAAAAAAATTATTTTATATATATATAAACTAGATTCCCTTTATACCTATCATTTTATATATATATATATATATATATTTAATTTGTGATTGATTATCATCTTCTTTTAACATTTTTTGTCATAAATTTCATTATATTATATTTATGAAAGTGAGAGAAATGTGATGCAAATGTTATATGAGAAGGAATAAATTTACGAGTCCTCTATTTTTCTCCTTTCGATTTTTTTTCTCATTGAACATAATTTTAATATCTGAATGAATATTAACACATAAATATTGAAAGTAAATTGCATCCCTGGATTCTTAACATTTTCATCCTTGAATTTCAATTTATAACCAAAAAAACTTAAATTTAATATAAATGTAACATCAAAATCTCATTAACAAGTTACAAATAAAATATAATAGAGTAATTTTTCTCTCATTTATTGACATGTCAACATTTTTTTTTTAAAAAAAATCTATTTTCTCTCTATTTTCTCTTTCCATCCATTATAAAAAAACCAAGTTATAAATTTCAATATTGTCCACAAAAAAAACTAATATTAAGAAAAATCAAATAAAAAAATATAAACGAAGGGAAATATTTTTATATTTTTGTAAATTAATTGCATTAATAATTTCTATTTTTGGGTTATTTAAAATAAAAATTTTAATATTTAAATATTTTTCAATTCTCTAATTTCATATAGAATGTGAAAATATTTTTATTTATTAAGAAAAAATAAAAATTTATTTATAATTGGCTAAATTTAAGAGAAAAAATAAGGAAAATAGAGAATTAAAAAAAATTGACATGTTAATATAAGAAAAAAATTGTCATAATAAATTCAGGTAATAATATTAGCTCTAACCTGTTGATGGGATATTAACATTACATTTATACTAAGTTCATATATTTTTTTTTGGTTCCAAATTGAAATTTAAAGGACAAAATGTTACAAATATCAAAATTTAAAAGTTATAATTGCAATTTACCCTAAATATTGACAGCTTTGAGTTCGAATAAAGTTGAAGAAGGTTTTGTTAATGTAATTATAGGAATTATACTTTTATTTACGATATATAGATTATGTTTTAAAAACTTCAGATATATAGATAGTATTCTTTGTACAAACATATATATTATATAACGTGAAAAGTAAAATTTCATTTTTATATTAAAAAAATTATTCAAACAGGCTATACGAGTTTTTATGCATCTAAATTGAGATGAATTAATATAATTCTATGCATTTAAATATCATTATTAATTAGTTATACTTAATATGGATAATTGGTTTTAACAGGTATATATATATGATTTTAATTAATTTTAATTAATATTTGTACACAAAAGTTCTCTAATTTTAATTAATATTATAAATAAATATATATATTAATAAATTTTCATAACACTTATTGCATATACACCATAATTTATCATGGGATTGATTTATAAATTTATACATAAATTGGATTTAGTTAAGTATTATTTATGATTCAACCGTAAATTAATGAAGCAGCAGACCATTGTGCTTGAAATTTGAAGAGTTTAAAATTAGCTATTCAACTGTCAGGTCTCAATTATTTGATGTAAAGACATGGCTGTGTAGTTATTAAAAAACGAAAGAATTATATAAATTATTAAATATAGTTGGTTTATTTATAAACTATACTTAATTAAATGGATATATATATATATAGTTCATAATAATAATAATAATAATAATAAAGACATAATTGCAAGTGGCATATCACTAGTTCTGGTTAGTAGTTAGTAAGTTAATTAATTAATTAATTAATGGCCCGAAATGCGATTACCACATCGAAGATGTTCTTATCTTGTCATGTATGATTAAATATAAATTTATATACATAGCTTATCAAATTAAAATGTAAAACGAAATTTACCATTGAGTCACAAAATCAGTGACCCATAAAAATGGGAAGATTCCCATATATGAAAGCATCAAAAATCAAAATCATCCAACATAGGAACATCTTTTTGTGTCTATACGTGGGCGTTGACATGGGGCCCACTTATCACATCAAATATTCTCTGCACGCAGCTTTCATCTTGTGGTCAATATTGTTTGATCACCACGCGGATCAACCATAAAAAGACCTACGCCCTCTGGATGCAGCATACGAGTTACAATACCCAACACCATACGAACCAATATAACATTTATAGATTATGGTTGAAGTTTATATTATTTGTATGGCAATTATATCAATATAATAAAAATATAAAAATTATGGTATCATATTATAGATTAATATGTTAAAATAAAAAAATATTTAATTAGTTAATAATTCATATTGTGTTAAATTAACACAATTATAATTTATATAAATATTAATTATATTGTATTATATTAATTTAATTTAATTTATAAATTAATTATATTAAATATATGGTATTTTTATATATTTATAATCTATATATACATTAAAAAATTATGTTACATTAATTCAATTCAATTTTTAAATCAATCATATTAAATATATTGTGCCGTATTAATTATTTATTAAATAAACAGTATTTATATTTAAATTTTAAATATAATTAATTTATCATATTTGATTTAAATTGATATTTATCATATTATAAATATATTAAAATACGATACAAACACCACTTGCCACAGCTAATGCAGCGTGACAAACAACATCTTCAGCATTGAAGGGAAGGATTTCTCATGATATATGGGCCAATTCATTTTTAACACGCGTTTTTATTGTGCACCTTGTTGCAGCATATAAGAGCTCCTTCATAAGAAAGGGAGGGACGCGTTCACGGAGCGTGCATTCTAGTACATGTTACTCGCTGTTTGGTTTTTGGGGCCATATGTTTTAATTAATTAATTAATTAATTAATATAGGAATGGCTATGCAAGCCAACCAAAAAAAAAAAAACTGCGACCATAAGTAGGACTCACCTAAAATGCAGTCTGAATTTAGTTTATAAAAAACCTATTTTTATTAACCTAAATAATCCTAACGTGGCATCCACATACATAATCTAGTAGAATGTAGCAGAATGTGAATTTTTATTTGAAACATATATTTTAATTTTGAATCTCTCTAGCTCAAAAAGAATCTCAATATGAAAGTTCAAAAAGATTACTCATTTATTCAAATTATATAGTTGAATTATTATTCTTACAAAAAGTTTTTTTTTTTTACAATGTAAAGAAGAAAGATCTGACCAAACTATAGGAGATGTGATAAAACAAATTTTGTATGATAAATTATTTTGTTTTTAATCTATCATTTGGTTTAGAAATATATTGCATCCAGATCTTAATTAAAATTGATATTTAATAATAAACTATTTTTTAAAAGATTTTATGACTAATAATTTAATTTTTCAATATAATTATAATTATAATTATTATAGTTAAATAGTAAATACTATAAATCTAAGTCGTGAATTGGCAAAAGGAAAACAAAAACAATGAAATTATTTTAAAGGATAAATTCATTCTGATTACCTATAGAGTTACTACTTGAATTCAAGTAATAATACAAAAAAAAAAAAGAAGAACAATTTGAGGTTGGGTGGGATTTGCACCATCCTAATAACATAGTGGGGTTAAGATCTCATTGAATTAATTATTCCTGAAGGCCTTTCTACTTTAATTATTCCAGCTGCTGAGTACTGAGTGGTAAATAGCCCCACTCTTAATTAGGAAGGCCTAAATATGGAATGTGTTTGAAGAATGTTGAAGGGTATTTCTAACATTGTACACTCTCCAACACTAATTGGTTGATTGGTAAAATGAAATAATTTTTTAAAAATAATTTTTTTTTTCTTTATTCTCAACATTAATCATAAAACGAGTGTTATTAGTATTTCCCCGACAGGCACACCAACATAAACCAAGTTTATAATCGACTGCCATTCACGAGCCTGCGCGTCGAAAAAATAACTTTTTGCAGACCACATCTAACCGGATTTCGAGTAGCAGAAGAATATAGTAATTCTTGTAGGCAAATTTTCAAGCATATATATATAACTATTTGCTAGGACCCACTTTTGACAATTTCTCAAAGTCAAAGAAAAAGCGAAGCTAGTTTCCCACCTGTCTTCTGGTTCTATCTCCAAAGGGCAAAAAATAAATTAAAGTTATGAAAACCTCCCCTTTCATTGTGAAATGCAATATCCGTCTCTCTTTTTGGGCCTTTTTTTTTAGTATAAATAATTAACAAATACCAAGTCATTGCTCTGTGCTCCACCATCATTCCTTCTCTCTCTTCTTACTCTGCCTGTGTATGCATCTTCTCTGTTTCTCTCTCTCTCATCCTATATTTATTTTTTTCTCTGTCCCATCCAAAATCCAAAAGTCAGCGCCGTCCTTCTGTTCACTCTCTTCCCTTACCCATTTCCCCATTTCCTCAAAGGAAATAATATAGAAATAGATAGATAGAATGGTTTATAATTTCTAGGTAGATTGGGTGCTCAATGGCTGAGGGCTGGGATCTGTCTGCGGTTGTGAGGAGTTGTACCACCTCTTCTGTCAATAATACACCAGATTCAAATGCCAATACCAACACCAACACAAACACAAACACCCATGCTGCCCCCATTCAAAATGGCAACTTTGATAACCCTTTTGATTATTTGGCTGCTTTGACTAATTTCGAAAATGAAGAGAATCCATTTTCCTTCCCCGATCTTGTGCTGCCTACAGACAATGGGTTGCAGGAATTGCTAGATTCTTTCCTGCCCTTTTTGCCCAGCACCACTAGTCAAGCTAATATTCCTGGCTCTTCCATTTCTGATTTTGGAGCATCTAGTGGCCAAAATCAGCCACCACTTGTGCAACAACAGCAGCCACTGTATCATCAACAACAGCAACCACCACCTCCACCACAATCACCGCTACGACCGACTAGAATCCCCTTTGGCCTCCCCTTCAACAATAGCCAGCAACTAGCACAACAGCCACAACAAAATCAACGTCAACAATTGCACCAGCAGGTTTCTCGTATGCCAGAGGCAGGCACTAATGTCTTTCCAAGAGCCTCACAATCATCAGCCTCGAGATCAAAAAAGAAGTAAGTGTTTTTTTCTTTTTCACTTGCTTTTTTTTTTCATTAATATTAATGGCTAAATTTGACTGATTTCATTACTTCAAAGAAAGAGCAATCAGAAGAGACTGGTAATGCATGTAGCAGCTGAGAATCTCTGCAACGATGTGTGGGCTTGGCGTAAGTACGGACAGAAACCCATCAAAGGTTCTCCTTATCCAAGGTTGTATGTTAATCCATTTGTCAGTTTTTCCTCCAAAAATTTGTGCTTTATATCCTAAAGATTGGAATTTTAATTTTGAAAATTTGAATTCAACAGGAACTACTATAGATGCAGCAGCTCAAAAGGTTGTTCTGCGAGGAAGCAAGTTGAGAGGAACCATGCGGATCCAACCATGTACATCGTCAGCTATACCGGCGACCACACCCACCCTCGTCCCACCCACCGGAATTCCCTCGCCGGCAGCACAAGGAACAAGATTCCCACCCACCAAAAGCTTGCAATCAAAGAATCCGAGGCCCCAAGTGCTGAAAAGGCGCCTTGCTCGTCTCCGCTTTCGGGGACCAGTCTCCCTCCAACAACCCCGCTCTCGGCTTCTATGGACCACGAGACAGCAAATTGGAGCATGAAGGCGGAGGCTGGAAACATGGATGAAGCTGACATGGAGGGCCACGGCATCGAAAGCGACGTCTCTGGTGATGGTGAAGATGATGGAATTGAGGATGCTGAAAATATTTTGATTTCTAATATGGCCTTAAATGAGGATGTAACGAAGGATTTACAGCAGCTGAATAGTGTCTAAATTTTTATAAATATGAGAAAAAAGAGGTTTTAACCACTAATTTTTAACAAACCGGTTAAAAATTTAGATGTTATAAGTCATTTATTGTGTCTAAAATTTTTTTTCTTTTATTAATATGTTATTTTTTATTATTGAATGTTTGGAATTTAGAATTTTTTTATTTAATTGATTAAGTTTTTTAATACTTTAAAAATTATTAAAAAAATATTATTTACTAATTTCGTTTCAAAAAATAGCTTTTAAAATTTTAAAAAATAAAAAAAAATATTTTTTTTTCTGAAAAGCTTTTTGCAAATCCAACGCCAAACAGCGCGGTAGTAGCTGTAAAAAAATATTTACTCCTTACAAGTTTCAACCCCTAATTAGGTGGGTTTAAAATGGCGGGTCACTAAATATATTTTTTAGGAAAAAAAATTCCGTTTCTTTGCACTCTATTGTCTTTCCCTTTGAATCCGTTCAGAGAACCCCACGCTCACAATCCGGTCCTGCGATTATCAAAACAAAGAGAGTTAGGTGTTATCGTGAACATCCATGATTATCAAAAATCCACAGCTGTAATCGAAACCTCTCTGTCTCTACACACTCACACACTGACTCCGCACAGAAAATCCTTCCTCTGTCTCCACGGCCAAATTTACACGGAAAGCCCTAATTCATCAGTGATTTGCGACTATCAAAAACGCTCCATCTTGAGACGTTATGCGATCAGGTGAGTAATATCTCTCTTTTTCTCTCTACTTTTTTATCAAATTAGGATGAGTGGAACTACCTTATGCTACCTCTCTTTCCCTCTTTAGGGTATGGCGCGAAATGGCAGCTGGATTCCCTAGTTCCAATGTTCTTTTGATTGCAAAACTGTACTTTAGTCTTTCCGTTTGAATCAAATGACGGTGCAATATGATAATCATGAAAAGACTTGATTGCTGATCTAGCTATGGAGTTTCTTAGAAAAGAAAAAAAAAATGTATGGAGTTAGGACTGGGGGCTGACTTCGATGCCAAGTTATTGTTTAAATAAGAGATAGGAATTTTAAGTATTTATAGTTTTAATGAGCATATCTGACCAGTTTTTTGATTGAGGTTACAGTGATTAATGGTAGTGATAGTTTGTTATTGAAATTGTGATCGTCATTCATATGGGTTATACGGCAATGATGAGTAGGGAATGGAGGGCTTTCTGCAATTTTTTTTGGAGTTGTTTTTCTCTGTGCTGTCTGTGAGTTGTAAATAGTTCCAGGCACCTAATTATTCCCTAGGGCTTCCAGTAATTTAATTTCTTTTAATTGTTCTAATCTGTATGTTTTGATAGACTTTTATTTGATGTTAATGTCTATCTGTTGCTCTACTTGAATATGTAGTCTTAATAATGTAATCTTGGTCTTAATATAAGTCCATTTGAAACCCAACCAAATTAATGAGTCCATTTCGTCTTAAACAGAAATAAAGAGTCCTAAATTCCCAAAAATTTAATTTGAGAAGAGAGAAAGAATTCAAAAATTAATAAAGAGAGGAAACTTTGAGGCCAAGAAGTGTTATAAGAACCAGTTTTACTCTGTTGACACTTGACAATTATCAGACAGAATCATCAGAATCAGATGATTCATTTCTATTTTCTTTATCTTCTTCACCTCTGTTCATTTCCTTCTCTTCATCTTCCTCTTTACTCTTTGCAAACATAGTATTCTTTAATTGAAATTTTGGTTACGATTGTAAGTTAATTGATAAAAAATGTAGCTCTTTGGTGGGAATGTGGTGATATCAATATCCTCATAGCATTCAAGTCTCTGATTTCTTATAATGGAAGTGTTAAATTCCATTTTTAATTTTTGCAGGTGATGGAACATCAAACTATTTTCGTTGCAAAGGCTGGAATTATTCCCTCCCTTAATGGTAGAACATCAACATTAGCTTGTGAAACCACTGTGCTACTTGCATTAAAAGAGAAGGTCTCTAACCTTTTCTTCTAATTAAGTTTTGGGATACTAAATATTTCCAGCTTTTGAGATGTGATTTTTTATCTAATTATTAGGCATGTAAGAGAAAAATCATTATGGAGAAAAATCATTATGCTTGCTTTGGATTATAGTTCAAAATAGTCATTAAGGTTCATTTGGTTTTTCTAAAGTAGCCAATTGTCTGCTTTTATTCTTTGATTTTGGAGGTAATTGGTTTTATGTACTGTTCACAGGATATTAAATGAAAAATAGAGTATGTTTAGAGTCTCAGTAGTCTGATGTTAGTGAGGTCTGCTTGTGGATTTTGCACATATAAGCCAATAGTTATTTTATTCCTCAACCAATGTAGAGAATTGGACCTGTTTAGTTTTATTGCTGTGGAATTGTTTTTCTTTTCAACCAATTATTGCTGTTATTTCAGGATATTAAATGAATTGATGATTTTTAATCATAAAATTTTGATTGTTCTTTCGATGTTAGGAGTAGGGGGTGTTCATGGTTCGATTTGGTCGGTTTAGATCAAAAATTTATTATTAAACCAATAAAATCGAATTTTAAATACTTCAACTTTTAACTAAACCAAACATTACTAAAAATTATCCAAACCAATACTATTTGAATTCGGTTTGATAAATGAATAAAATTAAAATATTAAAATATCATAAAAATTTGATAAATATTAACTTAAAACTATGATAAAAATAATAATATGAATATCTAAAATATAAAAATTTAGTACATTATTTTAACTTCTAAAAAATTCAAAATATAATTTGTAAATTAGTAAAGTAAATTATTGCTCAATTATAGTGTTTCAAAGGAAGTTGAAGAGTGAAAGTAATTAAAAAGTTTATAAATTTTGAAAACTATAAAATTATTAGTATTTGTATAATATATATATATATATATATATATATATATATATATATATATATATATATTAAAAGATACTTTATATTATTGGTTCAGTTCAGTTTTATTGAATTTATATTTTTTTAATCCAAAACTAAACTATAATTATCCATAAAATTACCTAAACTATAATTTTCAATTTGAATTGAATTAGATCAATTTGATTTGATTGGTTAATTTTTATGTAGCCCTAATAAACAGTAGTAATACTATTCGAGGCTTTGGTCATAGCCTGGATTCTGGTGACAATTTCAGGAGCTGGCCCAGGAGTAACTCTGCCGCCCCTGCCGGAGTTACCGGGGGCGGTGGCCGCTAAGCCTCTTAAAAAGCTGATAATTTTATAAGGAAAAAAGGTATAGGTTCAAGTTCAACCCTTTTAGGAAGTTGATTTTCTTTACTTTTCTGTTTTCTTCTTTAAAAAATCTAAATTAATTTTTAGGCAATACAGAGATAGAAATTATAGCATTTTATGAAAAAATTTAATTTATCGACCAATACAGATGTAAAAAGTGATGGAAAGAATCTTTACCCTGTCCACCTATATACGGCTCTTTTTCCCCTTTGATCCTTTTCCTTCCCCCTTTTATCTCATTTTCTTTTTAATTTTTTAACATTTATTTTTATATAAGATATAATTAAGTTATTTCCAATTCAAAACAAGTTCTTACTTTTCTTTACAAGTGTTATCACCAAACCAATACTGCTAACCTAAAATTTATTGGTCAAATTCTTATTTTATTAATGTTGCACCTAAGATATTTTGTTATTTCCATCTAACATATCCACAACTTCAATTAATCCATTTAAACAATCATCCGTAATTTTGCTAAAATCTTTAATTGACAATAATTTAAATAATAGGCTAAAATTCGACAAGATGGACAGAGTTTAAGATTGTTATTGCATACAAAATGAAATTAATTATTTAACTTGATGGATAAATTGCTTAATAATTGATTTTATGTAGAAAAAACATGTATCGTTGGGATGAATATACATAAATTAACGTAATAGACATCATTTTAGTTATCTACTAATTATTTTTCCGTGTTGAACTTATTATGTTTAATTCAAACACGTCTATAATTCTTAAGAGCCTAAAACTTTTTAAAAAAACTGCATTAATTGGTTTTTTATTTATTTTACTTGTCAGTTTACAGTTCTGAATAATATTCAAATCTCGCCAGTATATATAACAAAAAAAACTCTCAATTTCTTTAAATAAAGGTATTTAGAAATGGAATAATATCTTTAGTTGTCAAATATAAATTCATGTAATAATGGCTTTGAAAAGGGTGTAAGAACCTTATACTATATATATAATGATAAGAAACGAATAATTACAGTTGGAAAAATAAAGCTAATTAAATATGTACTTCAATCCAAATTTTCTTTTTCTAATTAGGTTAATGCATTTATATAAACAACTAAGTTAATAATACACTATTAACCCTAAGTTACCATAGGCTTGATCAATCCATAGCTTGGCAAGAATCATGGATGAAGATGTAATAGGAGTTTCTTTTCGTTGTCCAATTTGTGCTTAATGGGTCTCCCCCCTTTTGTATCGAAAAAATAATACACTATTATATATATATATATAATTAATTTTTGTTAGTGGAATAATATATAAAACTAAGTATAGAAATGTTTTACTTACATGGGAATATTAGCAATGAAAACGTTAAGGCTTAAGAATTCAAATTCACGTTAGAGATGTGTGTAACAGTATGAACTTTTGACATTGTGGTAAATCATTTCATCAATTGAAAAGAAAATTGTAAAACTAAGAAAAGGAAGAATCTGAGTAACATCGTATTCTTCTTAGGCCAATATAATTAACAAGTAATATATGCTCCTGTTTAAATTATGATTATCATATGCATGGATATCATTGAGTTTATTTGATTTTTTTCACCTTTTTGATTGAATTTGGCATGTTATGATGAAACCACCGCTAATGATGATCTACTGTGTTGAAAGGGAATATTGTTACTACGTTGCTTTCTAAATAATTATAACACCGAATTATTACTGACTAGTAATTAAGGATAATTATTATATATATGAAAAATATTAATTAATTCATATATTTTGAATCATCGTATGCTTGGTTGTGCCTGCGTGTGTTTGTGTTTTTTTATTTTGAGGATGGCGGTTCATTATTTTGTTTGTGATTAGTGTCAATACAAAGCAACAAACCTTTGATTCCATAATGTACATCAAATTTGTGCAATTTGTGATTAGTGTTAATTTTATTGGTCTAAGAAGAATATGAACTTTTGTAAGTATATAATCATTTTGCCTGAGTGGAATGTCTTATATAAACAAATAGTATATATATTCCATTTTTTTAATTTCTTATGGTGACCCTTTTTTTTTTTGTCAAATATGGTGACCTATATTGAGTCATTCTATTTTAATTTCTATACCTATTAAATATAGTGTAGCCACAAATATATAATTAATAAACCAATTAATGACATAGTTTACCTTGATAACAAGCAGTGGGCGGAGCTAAGAGGGGACTGGTGGGGACAACCGCACATCCAAGCAAAAAATTTAACCTATTTAATTTCTTATATTTTTCTTATTTTTTGTTCCCTCATTATAAAATTATTTACTTTATAATTCTATATTTTTGTATACTTTACACCTTCAAACCTCTAAATATGTGTCTACCACTGATAACAAGCAACTAACATAAATAAATTTTTTCCTCCAAAAATATCAATAATAATTTTTACCAAGCAATTTTGATTTATTTTTTTGAGTCGATAAATATTTATTAAATTATTATGAAAACACATTTACATAACACATTAAAAAAAAAATTTACTAGCTGAAACTGGTGCATGACAGTTTGTCGGATCCGTGTATCAGTGTATGAAAGGGTATAGACTGTTGCGACTCACAAGACAACGAAATGTGTTTCAATTTTTTTGATTTTATTTATTAATTTTTTTTAATTTTTATAAATTATTTTGTTATTTTTCAAAAAAATATATATTTACGTGATTTTATCTAAAAATAATTTTTAAAATTTAAAAAATTTAAAAATATAAATATTTTCTCGTTTTTTATTTTTAGATATTAGAGTTGGTTAAATTTCATATGCCTAATTGCCTTAAATATGGTATATGATATGAGAAAAATAAGGTAAATCCATGTAATTGTGCAAAAAATAATATATATATATATATATATATATATATATATATATATATATTGTTGGGCATCTTAAAAAAATAAAAAAATCCATTATCGATGAGGTAAGTCGAGGAATCTCATGATGTTAAAATAGTGATGAAAGTTGATCTACCCCATCTTATCTTTTATATATATATATATATATATATATATATATATATATATATATATATATATATATATATATATATATATATATTCATTGCATTTGGGTTCTCTTGAAGAAGTTTCTTTCTCAGAAAATCATTTAATTATGTGTAAAAAAAATAAAACCACTAATTTAATTGTTAAGCTTAAGCATGATAGTGATGCAAGTTGATCTGCCCCCATCTTATCTTATCTTATCTTTTATATATAAATATTCATTACATTTGGGTTGTTTTGAAGAAGTTTCTTTGTCAGAAAATCATTTAATTATGTGTAAATATATATATACATATATATATATATATATATTTACACATAATTAAATGATTTTCTGACAAAGAAACTTCTTTATATAAAACCACTAATCTAATTGTTAAGCTTAAGCATGATAGTAGGATTTTATTTTGCCAGACCTGCAACTATAATATTGAAGGTTGCAATTTCATACTTTTTACTCTTTAGGGTTATCTTATTCAAATATGACAAAAAGTTTTTGAATTAGGTATGAATAGAATATATAAACCATTTAATTGAAAAATAAAAAGATATGCCTTAATTTTTTAAATGGAATAATTAAACTTATTACGGATAATTTAACTTTATGTGGCAAATAAAATGATACAATTAAGAAATAAATGCATAAAAAGAAATTTAGAGTAGATGGAAAAAAATAAAAAATAAAAAATTAGAGACATTCTATGGCTTGCGGGTTTATAGGTTAGACCTAGTTATAAAAGGTTTGGAGTTAACACTAATCTAATTAGGGTGTGATTTTGAGGCTGATCTATGTATTTCTAAATTAGAGGATTCGATTATGCACATAAAATATATTAGACACTTAATTTATAGCAAATTGATATAATTCTTTCAAGAGAAAATTATTCTTTACTTCCGGAGGTTTTAACAATTGTACTAATATTTTTAAGATTGAAAAATTATAGGATTGATTATCTTTATTTTATTCTATTTTACTAATATGTCATTTTATTAGATTTTTTATTAAAAAATATTAAATTAATAATAAAATGACAAAAGAAAATTATGGTTTACTTTTTAAAATTTGATATATTGTGCTAATATATTTTGAATAAAAAAATATTTATTCTGACTAATAGTAACTATTTTAAAATTTAATCGAAAAATTATATAATTTAACAAAAATAAAATAAAATAAACTGATCATATAATTTTTAAATTTAAAAAAAAAATACTAATACATCAAATCTAGAAGGTAAATCGTAATTTTTTCTTCTTTAAAACATAAAACTGATTCTCTAAACAAAATTATAATGAAACCCTAAACTTTTTTTTTTTGATACATACAAAAACTAACGAGTATAAGATAGCTCTATAAATATCATGGAGAATCCGAAACGAAAGCCCAACTAGGGGATGCAGTAGAACTGAAGTGGCAATATAAAAATTCTTGGCTTCATAGGTAGCAGAATTTGCTTCACAATAAATGTGTTTAAATGAATCTCTTCTAAGTCATTCATAAGAACCTTTATAGCACATAGAAAAGAATGACAATTCACCAATTTACTCCAATTACCCAAAATCATTTGTATAACATACTTATTCTCAGACTCAATTAAAATTCTGGGAATGTATAAAGATGGACCATTTTCAATCCTTCATGCACCGCCCATAATTCTGCTCTCATAATATATCAAAAACCCAAACTCACAACAAATCCCTTAATCCATGATCCATCACAGCACCTCAACAAGCCACCTCCATAAGCTCGTTCGGTTCCATGTTGAAAAGACTCATCAAATTCAGCTTCACACAACCAGTAGGTGGTGGATCCCACGAAACCAGATGCTGCTTACTCTCCCATTTCCCATTTTAATATCCACCACCGAAGTAGCTTGTGCCTATATTTCCTTAATAAAATTTCATTAGAAATGACGGTTTGTTTAAAACATAATCATTCATCTTCTGCCAGAAAGTGCCAACAAGCAACACCAAGGAACCCCATCTTGAACACTTGTACTCAAGATATTTGTAACAACCCAGTCCTGGATAAATAAATCCGGAAGCCGTGAAGTTCTGACAGTTCATATATAGGAGGGACGAGCCTTTTTCCAGATGATATTTACTTAAATCATCTTATATCTAAAATCATTTCATAAATATATATAGAATCGAGGACTGAATGTCTCCTGTAGATACTCAAGTTTTACATGAAAATATATATTTTTTAATTTTTTTTTCCTTTTTGAGTGTTGTTTAATGCTTAGAAAATGTTATATCCGATAGGGGACCATTCAATATTTGTTTGAGTCAAATGAAACAACCTGATGTTCAAAACATCACAGTTTTCCTGAAATTTTGTAGATAAGAAAGCAATTAAAGGGAAAAAAAAGTTTGATATAGTTGAACATCAAAGTTCACTTAATTGAATGCTGGATAATAACACTTCAATCTTCGAAATGAGCTTTTCTAATTATAAAATTCAAAGTTCTAACATTCATATCAGTGAAATAAAGAGACAAAGGTGTTATTGAAAATTTCCAAAAAAAGTTATAATCATTATTTAACTTTTTTATTATATATATATATATATATATATCGCATCACTTTCATGTAATTAACTCGCTAATATGCAATAAACTGTAATAATGAAGTATGTGACATAAATTTATTCATTTTAAATGTCTTAAAGAAAAAACTTGACTTTAGTTCATTGTTTTATAATTTATTAAAATCAGAAAATAATTTATCACAATTATTATATGAATATTAGTTTATTGTTATGCTCTTAATTCATCCAAGTTCAATGGGCTTATTGGCCTTCAAAATGATGGGCTAATATGTAATAAGGCCTACTATCATAACCCACCTTTAGCCCAACACCATTATGATTCTGAGCCGAATACAACCATAATGCATTACATGTGTTCTTTAAAACTTAAGTATGTAAGTATGTAGATATTAATCGTTGATACATGGGACCCATCCGACGCCCAGTTAGATAGACGGTTAGATTTTTATCCAGCCTGCATTGCAATTCCAGGCAATAACGACCCAATCAACATTCAACACTCCCCCATTTCTCTGCGGACTGAAAGAAGAACGCAGCGAGAGAGCAAGATCGAGAAGTGAGTGATCTAGAGGCTCATCGACAGAAGAATTAGCGATGTTCCTGCGTGTTATCGGACGGCCATTGATGGCCAAGGTGAAGCAGACGACGGGGATAGTGGGTCTCGAAGTCGTCCCAAATGCGAGGGAGGCATTGATCAATCTTTACAACAAAACCCTAATGGAGATTCAGGCAGTCCCTGAGGATGAAGGGTATCGTAAAGCTGTGGAGAGCTTCACTAGGCATAGGCTGAAAGTATGCCAAGAGGAAGAGGATTGGGAAATGATCGAGAAAAGGCTCGGCTGCGGTCAAGTTGAGGAGCTCATCGAGGAGGCTCAAGATGAGCTCAAGCTTATCGAGAAAATGATTGGTCCGTGCATTTTATCCCGGAATTCTCCTTATTTGTCTATAATTGGATTCCAAATTTGCATTTTTTTGCCATGCATAGAATATAGAGAAAATTTATGGCTGAAGTTTAAAACCAAAAAATAAATAAAATCATATGATGTTCAACCGCTTAATATTAGCTTGGTAAGCTCGGATTTATGAACGTTCTTATTCCATTTACTATTCTTATTGTTATGATTAATGTCTAGTAACTAGTATGCAAGTCTAGAAATAGAAAAGATTCCTATCGGCGAAATTGGTTATTTCGCTGCTGGGGTAAAGCTAATTCCTTGTTGACCGGGCTCTTCCCTTTCAAATTATGTGTATTTTGCAATTTGTTAGTCTCCTAGTTTAGGCGGAGTGAAGAAGAGGGAATGAGATAAATTCGTATGCTTGTTGGAGGAAATCTGTTCTGTTATTTTTAAGTGTAGGACCTGCTTTTTCCACTTTGTGGAACTTTTCTTTACACTTTCTTGGTTTTGTAAGGGCAAATTTTTAGCTTAAAAGTCTGTCTTTTTTGAATTTAGCTGTAATAAGAACATAACTTCCTGTAATCCCAAAGTCTGTCATTCTTGAATTCAGCCATAATAAGAGTATAAGAGCATCATAGAAGGTTATTGATCTCTCATTCATTGGTTGACTACTCAGCTTGGAAAATTATGAT
This sequence comes from Triadica sebifera, assembly GCA_023653625.1. Taxonomy (NCBI): domain Eukaryota; kingdom Viridiplantae; phylum Streptophyta; class Magnoliopsida; order Malpighiales; family Euphorbiaceae; genus Triadica; species Triadica sebifera. The sequence continues at coordinate 28,087,903 of CM042906.1, forward strand.
GGGTCTATTATATACTTGGGCTTTGCGGTACAGTTGTTGAGCTTGCCTAAGGTGTCTGGATGAAGGAACAAACCTCCGTTCTGATGAAGCAGAATCAGTTTGATATTTTATTCTAACTGTCAACTGCATTAAAGTTTTCCTGTTCTATCATATCTACTTGCATTCTGAATTTGAACTTAGATTTATGAGAACTGATTACTTCGAAAAATTCTGTTCCACTTTTGTCCTTTGTGACATTGACATTTGGAGGAGAGTTAGTTTGGAGTGAAGTATTGATTGCAAAGAAAAATGGTTAGTGAAGGCAGAGTCACTACATGTATATGTTTTTGTGAATTTTACTCTTCAAAGTTAGTTAATTTACAATGTGGTATTAGATGCCATAATTTGAGCGTATATTGATTCTCCCGTATATCATGGGATATGCATGAGCATCCTTCAACTTTCATTTTGGAGCAAATGTTAATCAGTTTGTAACACACTTATGTCAGATGTGAGAAACCCGCAATTGGTTCTCTTGGTACCAACTCATATGAATTCATTTACAATACTTCATATTTTTTAGCCAGGCATGCTGCATTATGCATCCATTATGGTTCATTCTTCAACTAATTTGTCAAAAGTGGCATGCTGCATTGCGCTTCCATTATGGTTCATTCTTCAACTGACATGTGGAAAGTGATTATAACTTGGTTGTTTATCGTGCTATATTTCAGAGTGGGATCCTTGGGGTGTTCCGGATGACTATGAAGTTGAAGTTATAGAAAATGATGCTCCAGTTCCAAAGCATGTTCCTTTGCATCGACCTGGTCCTCTTCCCGAGGATTTCTACAAGACGCTTGAAGCTGTGCAGTCAAAGTCCAAGAATGACGCACCTGCAATTACTTCTAGTCAGTCCGAGTCAAAGGAGTAACTTTCCATTGACACTTACCTTGAGGAACATTGAGATTTAGAGTTTAATCTCTCTCTTTTTCTTAGTTGACCGTTTGTGTTTGTTCTCTCGTTATTCTTGTTTACCGGATTGAACAGGTTTTTCATTAGACATCTGCCAGTCAATGAATAATCCTGACAGAGTGGACGCTAAATGAAGTTGTTTTATCAATTATCATTCCTGCTTTCTTGTCAAAAAAATAACATTATGCTCTATAAATCACCATGTATTTTGCGGAACTCGCAGAACTTTATCGGCCAGGAAAATAAGTAGTCCTTCAATAGGCGTTGCCTTATACCACTCAGTTGATTCTTTGAATTTGAAGGTGGTGATGATAGCAGTGGGATTTTACCAGTCTGACAATCGGAGAGCAGGATGCTAAGGGATTAAAATTCCTGCTGCAATTTGAGGCTGATCTAACCTCAAATTTTCTGTCAAACTTCAGCTGAATATCAAATATGGGGAAAATGACAAAAAGTTGAAAAATATGCAAAAGGCTAAAGAAAGAAAGGTATATATTTTTTCAGGGATCAATAGATCGTTCTTCATAAGTTCATTCAATCGACTACCTAGTAGTATCACAACTTGATTTGGTTGCTTGGTTGGTTGGCAGCGAGTGTCTAGGGCTTTAAGAGTGACGTCTTGTTTGCATCTAAAATCTCGAAAATTCACTTTTGCTGAAGAGATGGAAATGTTTTATTTCCGAATTCTCTATCAACATGTCGTGGTGGCAATCTCTACAGATGTTCCTTTAGGAGCCTTTGATATCATACATTGAAAATCTCATTCCGCCTCTACGTTCTTTGTGGCGAAGCAAATCTAAATAGCTCTGATCTTTAAGCGTCGAATAAATGATATGATTATCCCATGAATCAAGGAATTGATCTATTTCCTGCATGGAAGAGAGGAATCATTGTCCTTATATCCTCCAGCCTCAAGTTTCAGCCAACATTCTGTTTTTCATTGCCATGAGAGCCTTTCCACCCAAATCAAACCGCCCACAATCATCATACAAGTTTGCTAGCAGCACATAGAATGTAGGATCCAATGGATGAAGCTCGAGAGCCTGCCTTGCCGCGTTTTCTCCAAGAGGCAAATTCCTATGAACTCTGCAGGCAGTCAGCAATGTTTTGTATATCAAAGCATCGGGCTTAAAAGGCATAGTTTCTAAGACATTCCTTGCGTCCTCCAGCCTGCCAGCTCGGCCAAGGATATCAACTAAGCAAACATAGTGATCCAATTGTGGTTCTACTTTGTGCACATCTCTCATAGAGTAGAAATATTGGAGACCCAGGTCCACTAATCCTCCATGACTGCAAGTGAAAAGCACTGACAAGAATGTAACCGAATCAGGTTCAACTCCTGTTAACCTCATATGATCAAACGCAGAAAGAGCAGAGGATACATATCCACTGGATGCCAATCCTGATATGAACCCGTTCCATGAGACAACATCTGGCTCACTTATTTCTGTAAATGCTCTACGTGCTTCATGTATAAGGCCGCATTTCCCATACAAGTCAACTAGGCTATTTGAGACTGAATTACAACTGCTTAAACCGGATTTAACAGAATAGCAGTGAAGTTGCTTTCCGGTGTCTGTTCTGCCTGAGGCAGCTGATGCAGAAACGAAGCATGCCAAGCTAAATCCATCTATCTTTACATCACCTTTGCACATGTGACTGATTACTTTTAATGCCTGATCATGATGGCCCATCTGATTGAATCTTGTGGCAAGACTTGTGTAGGTGATGGCATCTCTTTGGTTTATATCTCTAACCATAAGCCAAGCGTCGTCTACTCTCCCTGACCCAGCATAAGCATCCACAAGAGCATTACCAACAACAATGTCGTAGTCAGCATTAGTCTTGATTATATATCCGTGTAACTTCAATGTTTGACTTGAAGAATTTATTGCACTGCAGGCTCTAAGGATGATAGAGAGAGTAAATGAATTCGGTTGCACTCCAACAGCCCTCATCTCCATATACGAGTTAAAAGAATCCTGCTGACAACCGTGTTCAGCAAAACCTGCAATCAAAGAAGTCCAAGAGATGACATCAGGTGACTTTAATTCTTTAAACATTCTCAACCCATCTTCTACCGTGCAAGAACAGTTCATATACATATCAACAAGTGCATTTCCAAGAGGAACATCATCCTCCAAGCCAGTCTTGATGACCCTGGAGTGGATCTGCCTTCCCAAATCCATTGAGAGAATCAACTTACAGGCACTCAGTATACTCAAATACGTGAAATTATTTGCTAATATTCCAGAAATCTCCATCTCATGAAATGCAGCAATAGCCTCCTTGAACTTCAATTTCTGAACCAACCCAGAGATGATAGCAGTCCATAATAGTACATCATATTCAGGAGTCATCTTTGACACCTTAATACCATCTTCTATTCTCTGGCATCTTGAATACATATCAACAAATGCAGTTTTGACTACCAAATTCAGCTCAACTCCCAAAACTATCATATGGGCATGAACCAGTTTCCCATAGTTCAAACCAAGAAAACCAGACGCCATTAAAAGTTTAACAAAAGTGAACTCGTTCGGATAAATCTCAGCCTCTATCATGTCCATATAAAGCCTAGAAGCCTGACTCCACTTCCCAGCTTGTACAAAAGAAGAAATCATCGTAGTCCATGAAACAGTGTCACCACTACCCAACAAGCGAAAAACTTTGCAGGCGTCCTCAATAGAATCAAACTTGGAGTAGAAATCAATCAAACAAGTACCCAGAATTTGATTCGCCTCAAATCCTTGCTTTACTATAGAAGCATGAATTCGTTTCCCACAACTAAATTCTCCCAGAGCAGAACACGAACGTAAGACCTTCGAGAAAGTGAAAGCATTTGGATAGGGACCCGAATGGGTCATCAAGTTGAAGATATCTCGAGCTTCCTCGTGTTTCTCATCCTTAATGTAAGCAGAGAGAATCCCAGTCCAGGACACAACATCCCTGCACAGCATTTCATCAAAGAATTGGCGTGCATGTTCAATCCCAATGCATTTGGCGTAAAGAGATAGCAGATTGTTGTTTAAATACAAATGATCTTCAAGACCCAATTTGATTATTGGGCTATGAACGCAAACACCCTCTTTCAAGGACTTGGAGTTGCACAAAGAAACAACCTGCGAACATACATCTTCAAAGCGGGATAGTAGTTCCGTTCTGTTTATGATCGCGGTGGTAGTTCTGCATACCATTTTTTCCTTTCTATCTGACTCTAACAAATCGCTATAACATCTGTCATCTGATCACATCACATCACAAATGAAGAAAAAAGCATTATTTTCTTTAAAAACTTAGTTTAAGGGAAAATACTTGAAATGACAGAGAAAAGAGAGCTTAGTACAATGTTGTAGCAGCTTAGCAGGACTTCTCCTTTTATTCTCTATATGTGACGGGGATAGGCATGGCAGTAGTAATATGCAAGAGTGCTCTGGCTGAGTATATTGAGGAGTGGAAAATACACAATGGATGTTATTGTGTATATATCGATTATCGAGAACAGCATGTTCACCATATTTTTTTATGTGTAAACAATATTTTTTTAGTTCATATATAATAATAAAATTATATTTTTTAATTTACGTTTAATAATAAAGTTTAATTGAATTGAATCATGTAGATTCAATCTAATGAAAAATTAAAAAATTTTATAGAATGATATTAAATTTTTAGGAAAATTTTCATTTAGCTAAAATATACGAAAAATACTTGTAAAACTGATATATAAATATTTTCAAAGACCGAGCCAGTAATTAGATGTCACATAAATAAATTAATAATTATTTTATTTATGTAATATCTTATCATAATCCAATTTAAATTTAAATAAAATAATCTGAAGATATATGTGATATAATACAATAATTGCTCATCTGTTCCACAGATTGTTTAATCTATATGATTAATGTTAATGTTAGGTTTAGTTAATTCAAATGATTAAGTAAGTTAACATTTGTTTAGTAGAAATATTTTAATCCCAGTATTAGTTAATCCAAAATTATAATATTACATTTGGTATGATGGTTTAAGTAAGAATAATTTAGGATGGATTTATAATTTGAACGTAGAAATTAGTAATTCCTTAGATAGAAATTAGTAAAGACATGGGGAGATACATTTTAATTAAGACTCATTTTAAGTGTTAAGTAAGCTAAAGAGATTATTAAGCGACAATAATTTTTTGAACAAGACATAGAATTAGTGATTAATCCTGTGGTTTATTTAAGCAATTCATAAATAAAGGTATGAAAAAATTGTGAAGGCCTAATGGGAAAGAGACTCCATTTGATTTGTAGATTTTGATTATTTGGTATTCATGAATGGACACTACGGTAATACCGGGAAATTTCTTTCTCATCACCAGTGATTGGCAGTGAAATTTCCCCTGGTGGGCTGGCCATGGCCATGGCCATACCATTCCATCCTGGAAATTTTCTTGACTGAACCAAGAAAGTGAATGGAAGGATCGTTGGTCGTTCTATTATTAACTTCCTAGAAAAGAAGAATGAATGAGAATAAAATCTTTGTATAATAATAATAATAATAAAGTATCATTTTTATTCATTACTCAGTCAATATTCATGATGTTGAATCTCCAAATTGCTCAGCCCAACTATGCATCCAAACTTCAATCTTTTTGTCATCTCGAAAACAAAATAACAATTTTGCAATAAATAATGGAAAGCACTTTGTTTTTGCTTTTTAACAAATAATTATAACTCTATCTAGTTACCTTTTTATTCACAACTTGTTTTTTTTTCCCTCTTAAAATTTTTTTTTATTTTAAAACATGCAGTGACAAAATCTCTATGAAGTAAATAATCTAAGATGGATATAAAAACGAAAAATCCCATGTAATTTGTAGTTAATTTAGTATTCTCGATTTTTATGTATAAAAATTTAAATATTAATTATATGTAAATTTCATTTTGTATAAAAATCAACAATAAGAATAATGAATTATTCTTTTTGAGTAATAATTTTAGTATTTTTGTATTTTTATTTTTGTTACTCAATTAAAATAGAAATTAAAAATCCCAAAATTCAGTAATAAAAATTTTATTTCTTAATTTTTTTTTAATCAGGTGATAAATATTTATTATTGGGAAAAAGGTTTTTCTTAAAGTTTAATTGTTTATACATTATACTTTATACTTCTTCGTAGACTTGGTTTAAGTATTCGACTCGACTCCTCCCCTGAACAGTAGTTTGTAATTTACCTTTTAATATAAGCCCATCAGGGCAACCATATTCCTTACCAGTAGAATTGCTAATTGAAGAGCTTGTTGTGCTTCTCTCTTTTTTTCTAGAGACTTCTTCTTCGTTCCTCTTTGCTCTTTCCAATGGCGTCCGATCTGGAAAGGAATGCAAAAGAAGCGTTTGTCGATGACAACTTTGAGCTCGCTGCCGACCTCTTAACGCAGGCCATCGATTTAAACCCTAATAGCGCCGAGCTTTATGCTGACCGTGCCCAGGCCAACATTAAACTCCGGAATCTCCCTGGTATTCTTCTTTTAGATTCTCTCCTTAGTCCTACTGTTTTGGTTTTGATTTTTTTTGGAATTTGACTCAATAGTTTAACTGCTATGCTCGTCAAATTGATTTTTTCCGAGAGAATTTTGTTTATTGATGGGGAAATTTTCCAGCTTTGGTTTATGTTTAGTTTGAAATTCACGTTGGATACAGTGGTGTTTTTTTTTTTCCTTTTCCTCTTGCTGTTTTACAGTGTTACTATGAACTTGAGATGGGGATTTCTAATTTATGTGCATGATGTTCAGAGGCCGTTGCCGACGCAAATAGAGCGATTGAGTTGGACCGTTCAATGGCTAAAGCTTACTTGCGGAAAGGGTTAGTAGATTTGAGTACAGATTGGATTTTTTTTCCTTTGGGGGAGAATGTGCTTTTTTCCATTCAGTTGGTGAATATGAACGTTGGTTCTGTTCTTTGACTGTACAGTTGAATTAAGATGATGTTGATGATATTCGGAATAAATCTTCAATGAACTCGGAAATAACCGTGACGGCTCTGCCAAATTTTATTTTAGTATTAATAATTTATGGCAAAGGGGTTTTGTTTCTTCTCGCACAATGATGATGAACGAACGCAGTGCAATCCTGAAAAAAATAGTTGATCTTTCCTATTTCTCACGTATAAGAAATACCTTTTAAACCTCTTATCACCACCATGACCTCTGCTTCTGCAGTTTCGCTTCTCTTCCATCGGCCTTACAATGATCCAACCATCATTTCCTACTCAATAGTTTCTGCAAGCTAATATTATTCATATGGCATCAACAGTAACACCCTTGATATCCCTATTGCCACAACTTTTTCACTGTTTAATAATTGTCTTATTGATGAGGCATCTTTTAAACTGTTTTATATTGGATTATAACATGCATGAAATGTTAGATCCTGTTGATTCTCAAGCTAGGCAACTGAATTTGACAAATAAATCCCAAAATGTATCTCAGCTCTATCTTTATCACATCGTGGTCCTAACCTCAGTTCGGTTTTCTATCATACTGGAGCAAATATTGGATGCTGGATTACAGTTACCAGACAGAGAATTGGTTCTGAATCGATCCTACGTATTCTAGATTCTATTGTGGGCTAAACACATCAAAAATTCTTGGCACAGCATTAATTCGAATTCTGAATAGGTTTACGTGTGACACGAGCAGCTTTATGCTTAGAAAAACCTTTTCAATTGCTATGTCTTCCCGCTCCTCTTCCGCCCCCATCTTCATCTTCCTTTCTTAACTAGCATAATATGACGTGGCGTGTCTGTGCACCTAGTCATGCGTGATTTCTGACTTTCACTACAATCTTTGCCAGCTGATTTTACTTTTGCTTAATTTTCTGATTGTAGAACTGCATGCATAAAACTCGAAGAATATCAGACGGCTAAGGCAGCCTTAGAGATTGGTGCTTCTCTGGCCCCAGGGAACTCTAGATTCTCTGATTTGATCAAAGAATGTGAGGACGGTATTGCGGCTGAGGCTTCTAATCTGCCAAAGCAAGCATCCGAAGCTTCAACGAATGTTGTCCCTATGGAAGATGTTCAGCCAACAAATGATCTTCCCAGCCAGGAACCAATAGTAACAGCAGCCAAACTGAAATACAGGTGTGCTGTTCTTTGCTCTTGGGTCTCTGTTAATATTTTTACTACCCAAGCTCATCAATTACATCTTCTGTTCTCTAGTATTTTGTCATCCAAAATTTATGTGGGGCCTTCTTCATTTTCCACTGTCTTTCATGCACTACTTTTATCTTGTTTTCCTTGGTGACAGTCACAGGCATGTGATCGATGTGCTGAATTTTGTAGGCATGAATTTTATCAGAAGCCTGAAGAGGTGGTTGTGACTATATTTGCAAAGGGCTTGCCAGCCAGTAGTGTTGCTGTTGACTTTGGTGAACAAATAGTAATGCACATAATTTAATTTCCTTCGGTAACTGTTCCTTTTTCTGTAAGTTTTAATAACTTCTAACTGTTGCTGATCGCTTTGCAGCTAAGTGTCAGCATCAATGTTAATGGTGATGATGCTTACCATTTTCAACCTCGCTTGTATGGGAAGGTATTGCATGAGAATCATGTGGTTGAGGCAACCGTGTTCTTTTAGAATTGGCAGTAGCCATTTGATATTTAGCATTTGGATAATATTAATAATCCACAACTTTATTAGATACTTGAATTGTGGGCCTGGAGTATATTTGTGAAAAAATAAGGCTCTGCTTCTACTATGAATGGTGGTTTTTAGACCTGTTGTTGCTCTTTAAATTTTTTGAACTTCTGTTGGTCCTAAAGGCTCAATTAATTGTTGCCACGTGTTTTTTGCCCTTTTGTGGAAACAGATAATACCAGCCAAGTGTAGGTATAATGTGTTATCTACAAAGGTTGAAATCCGCCTTGCGAAGGCTGATCCTATACACTGGACATCTCTTGAGTACAGTGAGGACACAACAGTTGTACGAAAAGTCAATGTATCCTCAGGTATGTAAATATTCTAGTAACACAATTGTTTAATTAACTCAACAGGAGATTAAATTTTGTGTGGAATTGATTCTCCAATACCTCTTTAATTCCCAATCCACCCTTTCGTCTAAATAAACTAAACTAAATTAAAAACACTTGCACTGCTCAGGCCCTATAGTTTATGGATCGTTTATCAATTGTTTATGTATCTCACATGTTCTGAACCAAACCAAAGGCATTCAGTTTATGTTTGCTTAAATATAGCTATTTTCTTTTCAATATGAGTGGATTGTGTAATTTGCTGTCCCTTATCAAGTGATCAACCTATTCTTCTAGGGTAATTGCTATGATTGATTGTGGCATACTTCTTGATGCTTTAACTATGAATTTTTCAGGTTAGAGGACTTTTATAGGACATGATTGAGTCTAGAAATGTGCTTATTAGTGGAATGGGCTATTTAGAAAAAAGTTGCTCAAGTCTTGTGTCTGCTCTGTTATCTGGGTAACATCATATTGCCCCAGTTAAGTATGGTTGCTATGGTGAAATGTGTAGGTACTGGGTCTCATAGACCTTTATATCCATCTTCAAAACCAAAAGCAGTGGATTGGGACAAAATCGAAGCTCAAGTAAAGAAGGAGGTACTCTTTGTTGCCTTTTCTTTTAAAATAAAGATTGCTGTGACTGTTCTTTCTACAAAATTCAGCAGCAAGATGAAGAGATAAGAAATTAAATGTCAATTTCAGGAGAAAGATGAAAAGCTAGATGGTGATGCAGCTTTAAATAAATTTTTCCGGGATATATACCAAGATGCTGATGAAGACACAAGAAGGGCAATGAAAAAATCTTTTGTAAGATATTTGGCATTATTATTGTGTTTTTCTATTTATTGCTTCTTTTTTCAAGTCGTCTTCAAACCCGAGATGGGTTGTAAAACCGAAAAGTTAAGGAAAGGGTCAAATGATTTTTCCATCATTATTGTTGTGTTAACTTAGTGAGGTGTTATGCAAGCTAATGATGAACAAATACCTCACAAGAAAAGCTTATTAGCCGATGGAAGGTATGGTACTGGTTTGACTTGCATCCTGATTTTTTGCCTCAATGTTTTCATAGGTGGAGTCAAATGGGACAGTGCTGTCCACAAACTGGAAAGACGTGGGTTCTAAGAAGGTTGAAGGAAGTGCTCCGGATGGTATGGAGATGAAGAAATGGGAATACTGAGCTTTTGGTCTATTAATTGGATATATATTATAATCCCAAATTGGGGTTGTGCTGTTTTCCTTTTTGTTAAGTTTCTGTTAAGCCCTCGACTGAACATATGTAGGTTGACGTTGTGTTTCTTTTGTTTCATTAATACATGTGGTCTTTTAAGTTTAACCATGGACAGATTGTGATTGCTTGGATTGCGATATGTCTGAAAACTTGATTGCCATGACGGGCCAGCTCTTGTTTTCTTTGATGTACGTGTACCTCAGTTCAGTGTGAGATAAACTGCCTTCTTTTCTTCTTCATTATTGCGTCCATGTGTCCTCTGTAGAGCATGCATGACCAATGGCATTAATGTTTTGATATTCAGATCAGATATTATTATATCAACAGAATTGTAAGAAAACTATTAGAATTTCTGAGTTTGAAAATTATAATTGAATCATGAAAAAGTTGATCTTATAAGTTTTATTGTTACTTTCATAAACACTGAAGTTTTAATTATTTTGAATATACTAGACTTAGTTCTTGAACTTTGTTAAATGCTTTAATTTCGATACATATTATGAAAATATAATTTTTTTGAACACTTTGGTCGCTCACGTTTTAAATTATACTATAATTATCTGAAATATTCAAATTCAATTATATTATAAGCCTTGTTTATTGTATTCACATTTTCCATCCTTGTTTGGAAAGCATCTTTTTTTTTTTCAAATTACATATACATTTATTAATAATTATAAAAGAACTAAATTAATTGATTTTAGAGACAAACATCACAGATTCAATTCTAATCAAACCCTAAATAAAACGCCGCTTGAGCATTATGACGTATATTAAATAAACGACGCCGTTTCCATTTGGACCTGCTACTGCCGTCCCTCTATTCTCTCCTTTTCCATTCCTCTTTTTCTTAGCTCTCCCGACTGCAGGTATGTCTCTCTATCCTCTCGTTATTCCTTCTCTGTTACTAAGAATATGTTCTATGCAACTATACTGAAAACTCAATGATGGAAACTTCTAAATCTTACTCCAACGAAATGAGTTAGAGGCTTATGATCTTTATTTTCTTGAAGAACCGAATTACAGTTAGATTAGAGACTTAACCGATCGAACATCAGAGTAATGATGGGATTATGTAAACGGATAGATCTCTAATCCTGATTATGATTTTCTAGGTTAGTGCTATACATTTTTTAATCTCTATTTGATTGGGGGCAAAAATATGCAATTCTTTGGAGGATCAGACATCAGTCCATCGCCTCCGGTACCGACCGCATCTGGTAACAATGCGCACATGATGTATGTATTCAATAGGGATGGGGTGTGCTTGCTTTACAGAGAGTGGAATCGCCCACTTCACACCCTCAATGCACAGCAGGATCATAAGCTCATGTTCGGTCTGCTTTTCTCACTCAAGTCCCTAACTGCCAAGATGGATCCCACCAGGTTTATTTTCTATTATGCTCTTGTTTATTTTTTCAAATTTGTTTTCAATGTAAAGAAAAATGAATGTTTAATTTTCATTTAAAGTTCAAATGCTCACTTATTACTTTACTGACTTGCTGCTTCATTTTGTATTTGCGTCTTAATTGAATGTGAACCCATTGTCAAGCTGGTAAATGGGAGATCTTGATTAAATTCCTGAAGTGCATTTTGTACATAACTTTCTATCTTTGAGATTTAATTATAATAAGTGTTTCACTAGTAGCCTTTGGTTGTATTGTGTAAGTTCTTCTATGTAATTTGGACCATTTATCTTGTGTTAATTCAATTTTCTGGAGTGTGTTTTTGGGTGCAGTGCTGAGAAAGGAAACCTTGGCATGCCTCAATTGCCGGGCGAAGGTTGTTCATTCCACAGTTTTCGTACAAATACATACAAACTTAGTTTCATGGAGACTCCTTCTGGGATAAAGGTCTGGTCATGTTCCTCATATACTTTGTTGTTGCTCAGAATTCAGATCACAAACATTTATATAAATTTAAGCTTTGAGAATTAGATTTTAAGTTGTCCTGTGGATTGACCACTTTGATCTGAACCATATTGACTATTGTATTTACAAATTTAGGATTGTAAGTGCATCGCTTTTCAAATCATATCTGTTTTATCACATCTGAGGCAGAGGCACCTTGTTACGCCTCCTTTTTCTCCCTTTCTTGAGATTAGAGCACTTTAGTGTCAAGGAAGCAATTGACATGAAATTAAAGGGCCAGCCTCCTATTCCTGCCTGCAACCCACTCCCCTCCCTCCCAGTGTGCCACCTTTTCTTTTGTTTCTTTGAGTTCAAAGTTATATACAGTGCTTGTTAGGCATCTTAAGCTCTCAATTGCTTTGCAACAATGTTTATTTGATTTGATATTTGACAACTGACCTAACCCTTAAAGAAAATTTTGCCATGTGTTTACTTTCTCAGGCATCTTACACTCTCAATTACACTTAAACAATGTTTCTTTGGTTAGATATTTGACATGTGATGAAATCCTGAGAGATTTGCTATCCTGCCAAGTGTTTACTCTAAGACTTTATACCAGTAAGCATCTGGAATGTCCATTTAACTGCCTGGGTAACTTAGATTCCTTTAAGCAATTCCTTTAAGGGTAATGGAGACAATTAAATATTACAATATAGTTGTTCTACTATGAATTGAATTCAGGTCAAATATAAGTATACAAGTGTTTCACTTCTTTTTCTTTTTTCAATTCATTCAAAAAATTCTTTTTTGTGTTTCTTTTTTTTTTAAGCTTAAAAATCTTTGGCTCACATGTGAAAGTAATTTGAAGGCTCTCTAGGTAAATGTTCAAAGCACAGGTTTTGAAATCCAAATCAATGCACTATTGCTTTAACAACTTTAAAGAGCACATCGCTGTTATAGGGAGATCTTGCACTCGACCATTTATTAGGTAGAATTAGTTAGCATAAGAAAGCTGGAGAATGTGTTTAAATGATTTAGATTAAGCTCTCGAATATCTAATTTTGATTTGTTTTATAGTAATGCTGGCTTGTGCTAGTTGAAGATTATGTGTACAGAGACTCCCAATTTCTTGAAAGCTGAAATCCTAGTGCAAAAATTGTCACTATATGTGGTCCAGTAGACATGCAGTAATAACCTTCTATGGCCAAGCACCATAGTACTTGCAAAAATTGCAGATATCATTAGAGTTTATAACTTTGAAGCATTATCTAGTATTTGGATACACTTTTAAATTGACTCATATAGCATGTAACATTTCTATAGGTCTTCACTATATGATTCTGAATGAACTTCTTTCTATTGGTACGCGGAGTCATGTTATCTGTTTATTTATTTTTTGTGCAGATTATCTTGGTTACTCATCCCAGGACTGGTGATCTACGGGAATCCCTGAAGTATATTTACAACTTATATGTTGAATATGTTGTCAAAAACCCTCTCTATGCTTCTGGAACTCCTATCAGGTAACAAATTTAGTGTTTATCATTTTGAACTAAATGTACAATGAAGATATCTGTTAAGTACCATTCTTACTATATAGACTTGATTGTGCCTTGCTATAGGGGGGGGAGAGAGAGAGAGAGAGAAGGAGAAGGGGGGGGGGGGGGGGCCTTCTCCCTCTCTCTTTTCTTTTTTTCATGTATTTCCAGGATGTTGCCCAGTTTGTTGGTTGAATACAGCCACTTCATGCAAAAATGTTTGCAATAAAAATTTCTCAAGAAATGACTTTAGTGGGGTACCAACTAATGGCTTATATCTTTTATAGATCCTATATTTGATTTTCCTGTCCCCTCCCTCTTCTTATTTATATGTATAGAATGTTTCTAAGTCCCACAAAAGGACTTTTCCTAAATCCAAACAAAGTAGTCTCATTAATTTGGTTATTTTATGAACTTTGGTTCAGTTAGACTGGAGTATCCTCAGACTGGTGTGAAAATTTTCTCTGAAACTCATGCTGACCTGAAATAAATTTATGAACACTCCTTTCGACTGCTGTGTCCATACATCTTAGGTTTTTGTTCAGTCTAGTAAGAATTATGAAAAGACACGTTGTTAGGAATCTAGGATTGGACACTTCTATTTTTCTGTTGCTTAATATCAAGACTTCAAGACTGACCATTGCACAGCCAATCTTTTAGCTTGTCTGAGAAGTTCTTAGTAGGAATTGGTGGATTGTGCAATGATAATTTGTTAACGATACAAGAGCAGCCACATGAGAGGTGTTCTTATGTGTTTTATAATATTGCATCAATTGCACTTTTGACTTTGTCGCAATGATGTGTGTATTTTAGAATCTAACTACAACTCATCTTTTTAAGCTGCAATTAGCAAATAACAAGTATGAAGGAATAAGCAAAACGTTCTTGCTGGCTTTAAGAGATTTTATCACTTCATAGTCTTTATCCCGTTATATGGTTCAAAAAATTTCAGTGACTCATGAACTGATACTTCTTTAGTTTTGGCACATCTGATCAAATCAAATTGTCATTTTCTGCCATTTCCCTTTTTTTTTTCTTTTGTTCAGCCCGAATTTTTTTTTATCTTATACCTGCGTAGTTTTACTTTTAGGATTTATTTTAAGATCAAATCTTTACAGATTTACAGATGTACTTGTATCTGCTTTGTGTAGGTGTGAGTTGTTTGATACTTCGCTTGACCAATATGTGAGGAGCATATCATAATGCCTCGAGTTGAACAAAATTATCATCTGGCAATCCACTGGATTTTGTTCTTGAAGGAGGAAATTAGTGAGAAGACTTGTATGAGGCTGATCATTGTCCAATCTTGGTCGCTATGCACCTGAAGATCGGGTGCTGAAGATCAGCGGAATTACCCATTTTGTGGATTCATTGTGCCCGTACAATTTAGATTTTAATACAAGTGCTATTGTCTTTCCTTTCCATTTATGAATTTATGGCATATACTACCTACTTTTTGACATATAGTCATGGTCTATCCTTGTTGTTTTGTGAAGTAGTCGTGTATTTCCAGTATTTACCATCATTTGGAATTCATTTCTGTGACCTTCTATTTGGATGGATATGTTTAATAAGTAAAACCATATATATAGAATTTAAGTTAAACGAGTTATTTGTGTGGAATGGAGATACTTATGAAAATGTCTGATTCGGGATGATTAATTAAAGAATTTAGAGGACTACATATTCCAGTAAGTTCAGAAATAAGTTTTTTTTCTTTGTTTGCTTTGGGTATTTGGATTGCTGAGATTTAAATCAAAGTTTGACAACTCTCAGCCTTTCTTTTATCAAGGTGCTAGTGTACCCTTTTAACACTATATGAATGGATAATCGGTTTAGATTAGTTATATATATTTATTTTGTATTTTTACAGTTTACCTTAATGAGATTTTAATAAATTATTACTATAAATAAATTTTAAAAAAATTAACAGTTTATCTCATGTCATTTAATAAAATGTCCATTCATTTGATTATATATGAATTTCAAATATTATAATGTAATATACTACATAAATTTTTTATATTTGAAATATTTTTGTGTAAATATTTTATGATTCCATGTGTAGTTTAATGAAATTTTATAAAGATTTAGGATTTTTATTTATTATCAACGACTATATATGCAGAGCAATCAATATATTTAAATTCTAGTTTTTCTAATTATTATTTTAAATAATATTTTTATCAAAAGATATAAGTAAATTGTTTGTTTTTTAAAAATTTATTTTCAGTTGTAATTTGTTAAAAAGTCATAAAAAACTGTAATTTGTCGATATAAAAAAGTTAAAAATATAGATTCTAGTACATATTGCATTACAGATCTCTTTTATCTATACGTGCGAAACAAAAATAAAATGCATATTTTTTTGAAAATAAATTTTGGTAAACTATTGAATATAGAACAAGTTCATTAGTTATAATTTGCAAGTGCATCGTTTTTAACTTAGACATTTATTGTTTAAAAAACTAAAGATTCATCGTTTCCTTATTGTTTAATCACTTACAAGTTTATTATTTTTAACAAAATTTATCGTTTTCAACTTTTAATAACTTAATTTTTTTCTCTCTATATTTTTCATTTTTAATTCAAATATCTTCATTTTCAACCATTTTATTATACAGATATATCAAAATTAATGTTTTTCATCCAAAAAAAATAATAACAATACCTAAAACATTAAAAAAATACAAAAATAAAATAAAATATGCAAATTAAAAGTATTCTCTCACCAAAACAAATCTAAAATGTATTGAGAATCTTTTCAAAAAAATAGATAGATAATGAAAAAGAAAAAAAGAAAAAAATAATGAAGAACAAAATATGCGTTGGATACAAAATATATCATACTTATGAATTATTAAATAATACGCTGTTGTTTTGAAATCGAAATCACAATGCACAATAAATATAAATCTATAATATAATTTGCGATATACACTGCAGCTTGCATTAATGCTCTCCAAAATTGTTTTTCGTTAATTAATATTTTTATAAAACTGAACTTAGTAAATTAAGCTAAAAAAAACTCATTCTTCAACCATTTAATCAATGCACACCCTAATGTACTGCAACTTGCAGTTTCATTTTTGAAGCAGAATATTGCTTGCAGCTGCAGCTGCAATGGACAAATGGTTACCAACTTTGATTTAATCACTCCGCTTTTGTCCCCACTCTATCTCCTCGGGAAACGTACAAGCATAAATTTTATAAAGTTTTGTAATAACATTTTTCAACTAATTTGATTTCATTAGGTTAAAGCCTTGAATATTACCTAAATAATTGTCGACTTCTTACTTATCCCTATTCGCAACCCAAATAAACATCTCCATGCACTTGGAAACTTAGCTGGAATCTCAGCATCCGCTGAAGGGCACAAAGCTAAACGTCTGTGCAAATTGGGTTGAAAGTGATAGTTCGATAATCATATAGAGTTTATACAGTAGAATACAAGAAGCAACTGAACTGCCAAA
Organism: Triadica sebifera; assembly: GCA_023653625.1. NCBI lineage: Eukaryota > Viridiplantae > Streptophyta > Magnoliopsida > Malpighiales > Euphorbiaceae > Triadica > Triadica sebifera. Next base: position 28,104,962 of record CM042906.1, read on the forward strand.
CGAGATGCCATTTGACATTAAACATTTAAACTTCAAGCAGTATATAAAAGCTGAATCTGTAATCATGTGCATAATCATCGACCATGTTGCTAAATCAACTTGATCGTCTGTCGTAGACTGTCCCGGTTTTGGTGTTGCAGCAGTACACATGAACCATCAATTAAAATTCAAACTTACGAAGAACCAAGGATATCTCTTCAATCAAAATCTGCACTCTTCATGTGCTGCTGTCTTCTGTTGGAAAAATATCCACATGTAAATTCTTTCTCTTCTGGGCTAGCACTATTAAATATTAATGCGCTTAATAGCCTGGAACGACATGATGATTTGATCATCTGTCCACCCAGAACATGCTCATAAATACAAAATTCCATTGCTGAAACTTATATCATTGGTGTTTTAAATTTATGTTTACTTAGTTTTTTTTTATTATGATATTGTTATAATTTATGAAATTATTTTGATGTATATATCATATATGATATTTAGTATTAAAAAATATATATGGATTTAGTTTGATTATTTTTATTTCACTACGAGAGTCTATATTAGTAGACAAGAATTTTCCAAATTTTCAAGAGAAATTATTTATATGAGATAACCAACCAAAGTTAATTGTTTATAACTTTTTGTTTAGATATAACATATAACCTTGCAAACGAAATTAATCTTGAACACATCAGATACAAATATAAGTGCAAGTGCCATGGAATATGTTTTTGTTTTAGGGTTTAATGATTCTTTTTTTTTAAATAATTGAAATTAACTTGTATTAACAGTTTATTCATGGGAAAAATTACCCTTTGATAATCAATTTGCCATTATTTATTTATATAATAGGATTTGTCCCTCGCTAGTTAACTGGATGAACAAGGATTGCAACTTCAATTGGTAAAGGCATAATCCAAAAGCATTATTCTGCTTTTGTCAGGTCATGATGTATATCATTTGTCTTCATCTTTTCGGAGAACCAATTGCTGTCCAGTTTTTTGCCTAATGCCCATTTAGCCATAAACGAATCAATTAATGTACAATTTAACTTGTCCGAGTAATATGCATATTTATGTATTTAACATGATTTTATGGCATTGTGCTTGTACAAATTTGTGTTCTTTACCCTTATCATTCATCTAAATTAATAATCGCTAAATGCAGAATATTAATAAAAAAAATTATTAAACTAATTCTATATTTAAAAATAGATTATATATAAGACCTTTAATTATTTTATCTTAAAAAAATAATTTGATAGTTATGCTAAACATCTAATTGATGGAAACTACTTGTTTAAATTCATGGACTAAATAAGTGTAGGATGTTACATATATAAATAAATTAGTAACAGTTTTAGTAATATGACAATTTATAATAATTGATCTAGTTCATGACAAAACAAAAAAAACTAATGAAAAACTCAAAGATTGTACTCAGTTGGCAACACACATTGAATTTGTTGAAAAAGATTCTTGAGTTTGAATACCACTAAATACATCCTTGAAAAGGAATGAAATACTTCAATTGTGACTAAATTCCGAGCAGCATTAATCTCAGACCGTAAAATGGATGGAAATGTGAGATTTTAAAAAAAAAATCATGAATCAGATGACATTCTCCTAATTAATATCTATGCATGTTGCAAAATTTATAACAAACATATATAAGTTAACACAAATTAAAATTAAACTAATTCACATCCTATTAAGTTTAATTGATATGATTGAATGAATAGAAAATCAAACTCTGATGTTGATATGCTTGACGTTGTCGTGTGAAATTTCAACAAATTAGAAAATAATGAAGAAATTAGTGCCACAAAAATTGTCGGCTATTAATAAAACATGCACTAATTAAGCGATTGTGATTAGGAAGATATGATATTAGAAAATAACATATGAACGACCCGTCTCACCAATAATTCCTTATTAGTTTACCAGAAGTTTAACTACTAGTCATGGATTGATAGTAAGAGCAATTAAGTTTCAATCAGCAGGAAGAGGGCACCTTGTTCCCATGGCGGAATTGGGTAAACAAATACTCATCCATCACCCTTACTTCTCTATCACCATAATAATCTCGCACCCACCATTTGAAACTTTCTCCGACCGAAGGAAAGTGATTAGAGAGCGAGTTATGAAAATGAGAGACCTTGCGGTGGCTGTTCGAAGAGATGATGGGCTTTCTATTTTAGTGTTGGCCTAATTGTCCCAATCATTCAAGCACGTTTGAGGTTGTCTTTATGATGCTGAATAGTTAATAGCCTAGTTTGTAATCGGTTAATTTTTCATTGTAATACCCAATTTATCATAATGTTTTTGAAATTTGAACAAACTGATAAAATAAATTTGGGTTAATTACTATTTGCAACTTGAAATTGGACATAATATACTAATATTCTCTGAAAATTTTAAAATTATGTCACTTATCCACTTCAATTTTATTTCCATCAGACTATATAGTAATTTTGTCAATTTTAATAGTTTTACTATTAATAAGAGAGCTAAATAATTAAAAAATTTTAAAACTACGCTTAACCTTAGGGGATAAATAATATAAATTTTAAAATCTCATGGAATGTTAGTATAATATATCAAATCTTAGGGAATAAATAATATTTTTTTTATTAAAAAAAATTATTATAAAAGGATTTTTTTGTCATTTCACAATAATTTAATATTTTTTCTAACGGAATGACATATCAGTATAATATGATAAAATAAATGAGACAAATAACATAATTTTAAAATTTCGAATAAATATTAGTATATTATGTCAAACATCAGAATAAATAGTAATTAGCCCAATAAATTTTACCATCATCATATTTATGTGCGGATGCCAAAAGTTTTGAGTAGTTTAATTAATTACCTTAAAATTATGAATTTTTAGTATGTCAAAATTTTGAGCTGGTAATTTTTTATCCCAACTCTAATTCGAAAGAATTCTGAGATGCTTCATAATTTTTTAAATCAAATAAAAATAAACTCATAGTTTTGATTCAAAATAACTTAATTGGATTTGATCATAAATATAATATTTAATTTTTATTTTTTAATTAAATACTATTCAAATATTTAAATTAATATTGAAAAATTAGTAACCCTTATCTTCTATCGTTTTGTTAATTTACAAATAACAATAATAATAATAATAACAACAACAACGTCTTTAATCTTTGTCATAAGAAAAACTACAAATTTCTTTATCATATTTTATAAATGTGAGTTTCTTATCATTTTTCTTATATATATAACTATAAATGTTATTATTTTAAATTGATTTTTATGTATCATTAGAAACGAAAAATTTTAATCAATAAAAAATTGTTGTTTTACTTATAATAAAGAGATATCAATATTTGTACCCAAAGAAAAGAGAGATACCAATATATATGGGCTTATTCTTTTATATCTGTTATAAAGCGTCACAGTAATTCTTATTTTAAATGGTTAGTGAGAGAATAAATGAATTATATTGATATATTTTGTAATAACACAGGCTGTAATTGGGCATTTAAAATTTTATAAAATATGAACTCAACAATTTAATTATTATTTTTTTATCCCAAATTTTCTTTCATTTGCTCAATGAAATGGCAGTATCTTTATTCATAAATTTTAATTTTGTATATTATTTTACCAGATACCTGTTCTTTATATATATATATATATATATATATATATATAATATTTAAATATATAACATGCATTAATAATAATAAAGCAAAATTATATATTAGTAATAATTCAAGTTGTAGTTTAATTTATTAAGGTATTCATCAACAAATAATGATGAGTATATGTTTTTGAGCAATATCCTAGAAAATAAAATTCTACTAAAGAATGAAAATCCCTTGGGGACAGGATGACAAAACCATGATAGTGTTAGGTCAACCACTTCTATATGAGTATTTTGAATTTTAGTCGAGAACTTATCAGTGAGCATTGGAAGGTGTGGCCGAATGGCCAAGTTTAAAATGGGATCCAATTTTCATATATAACCTCAATTTAATGATTTACTATGGGTTAAATTCATGCGTCCTAAATTTACCAATTTCGTTACATCGATCATCTGATCTCTCTATGCCTGACTGACTGCAATTCAGAAAATATATATGGAAGATACCATTGTTCTGTACCCAGCAGCTGGAATATCCCACATCATTCCCTTGGTTGAATTGGGTAAACGAATACTCACTCATCACCCTTGCTACTCTATCACCGTAATAATTTCACCCACCATTTGAACATGTCTCTACAGCTTACATAGACACCGTCTCCGCCGCCAACTCTTCCATCCACTTCCTCCAGAGCCGGCGAGCGCCACAGACCACAAAAACTAAGACCATCAAAGCTTAGCCACATTAAATTATCCACTCTCAACCAAACCCATTCTGATTTTTTCTCTTTACTTCATTAAAATTAGTAAAGAAGAATGTTCTCTCTCAAAAAGCTTTGCGGCCTCAAAAATGAGTGATAGAGCAAGCCTACCAATTCTGACGATTAAAAAAAATTAAGTTATTATATGAATTGAATGTAATATTAGGCATACTTTTATAGGTTTTAAATTAATCACAGTCTTATTATAAAATTTAAAATGTATAAAAAAATTATATTATCAGTAAATATAAAATTATTTAATTATGCTTAATTAGATAACAATATTCCAGCTTATTAATATTTGAGAGAGGGGAAACCATCATACTCATTTAGTTAATAGGAGTGATCCAGTCAAACATATTTGCTTGCTGACGATTGAATCATAAACTGAATTATGCAAAATGACCATTATACATAAGGTTTTAAATTAAGCAAATTCATTAAGGAGCAGTGGGCATATAGAAGTAGGGTAGTTGTGGGTGGAAGATTGCGATTTGATCCACTCATTTATAAGTTGATCTTACTTCTTAGTGCCAACATCAAAACCATTTCATTAATCACATCTTTTTATTTAATAGTTTCAGAGAAAAAAACAGTAAAAATTTTGCTGCCTTATTTCTTTTCCATTCAATATCAACATTAAAAACATTTCAATTAATTGACTAGGTATATTGTGCGTCATTTGAACTAGCATACAGTCATTTTACTTGTTAATTTGACAAAAAATACCCTAAACTTATAATCTTTACTGTCCTAAACTTTTTCTTTTTTTTTTCAATTACAATAAACTGAGAATTTTGCCTGATATCATGAGCCGCTCTTACCCACGTTCTCTCTCTTTCTTTTTTAATTTCAAGTTTAATTCACTCGAATATCATTTGAGCAACAGAGCAATATTTTCCATTGTTCGGTTGATTCACAGCTTTTGTCTATTCAACTAAGCCTTCAAATCCATCCAAAATCTCTATTCTCTTCACTTGCTCTCATAATTCATAATTAACAAATAGCATTCACACGGTTGGACATTTATCCCTAGAGCAAATTTCAGTCATATATATGTTTTTGTCCTGTATTATATTTCATGTTGTAAAGAACATCAACATAATCTCTAAATTAGCATGTACCGGTTGTATTAAAAGATTCACAATATTAAACGCAGGGCCATGAACTAGAAATTTTTGTTAGAGAGGAGGCAGCTAGGTACAATTAAATTGAAGTGATAAATAATTATATAAAAAAAGTGTTTTAATTTATATATTAAGCATTATATTCATAAAATCGATCTCCCAATATCTCAAAAATTAACACAAATCAAGAAAAACAATTGGTCCTTCATAGATTGATTTAGACAAGAAAAATCTAACATATAAGGGGTTATTTCTATGAAATTGCAACATTTATATATGTGCATAATTTTTTTCCTTGATTGGTGTTTAATTTTTTAAAATGTATATTTTAGGCTGTGAACTATATGATTTTTATCTATTCAGCCTTTGAATATTTGTTTGCCTAGATTAATTAAGTCCTCCAAATTTTGGATCTTGAGAAATTAATTTTAATGAAATAAAACAAAAAGCAATTGATAACATAATATATCTGTTTTAGTAAAAAAAAAAACATAATATATCAGTGACTCATCAAACATTAAAAGATACCAACTTATCATGCAACTTGTAAGCTGATTAAATTAGGAGGGGAAAGATTAAAAATAGTAAGGGACTAATTTAAAATTTTAACTTTCTATATGTGTTTTAATTTTTTTTATAACTTGGTTAGGGGGTGGTGGCCCCCTCACCCTCATGTACATCCTCCCCAATTAAACACATAATTAAAACACTATATATAAAAACAATATATGTATTTATACTTTTTAATATATATATATATATATATATATATATATATATATATATATATATATATATATATAGAGAGAGAGAGAGAGAGAGAGAGAGAGAGAGAGTTAGTGAGTTAGTGCTGCTATGGAGAATAGATTGAGCCTGTAAGTGCTTCTAAACTGAAGGAAAGATGGTTGAGATCACGGACTTGAGCAAGGGAAAGAGATTAGACTGCCAGTGATGGAATTAAAATATTCTCATGTTTAATCTCATACATTTCAGATTATGGTAAGCTGGATTATTTTTTATTTATACCTAATTTATAATCCATTAATAAAAATTTTCATATAAATTATTTTAGTCATGTGGCATTATATAGATACAGTTTAAACAATTAGTTAAGCTAATTTTAGCCGTAATTTATAACACAAATTATTAAAATTAAATCTCATTAAATAATTCTTGATTTTTTAAATTTTTTATAAAATTTAATTTTAACTATTTAGAGAATTGATAAAAAATATATTCTGGTAAATTATAATGAAAAGTTTATAAAACTAATGGTAATTAATTATTTTCTTTAACTTAATTATTTGAAAAATTAGAATAAATATTTAAAATAAAACGGATAAAGTATTATTTATTTACGCATATGGATTTTTGAATTTTTCCCAAAGAAACTAAATTTACTTTCATTATATGTGCAGCAGATTTTAAGGATGTTAAAATTCTTGAGTAGTTTAATTACCTTCAGGCGATAATAATAATAATAATAATAATAATAATTCAGGCGCGTAATTCACGTCGTCGTTTAATTGATTGGGATATTCCACAACAAATAATGATATCAGTACGTATTATACTTTTCAGGATCTCAAAACTAAATTTTGGAAAATTATTTATAAATTTTAAGATAAATTTATAAATAATTTATAAATTATAAATTATAGTTTTATGACATTTTGGAAATTTATTTATATTTTAAGATAAATTTTATTGATATGACAATAAAAAATTCTGTTTGCTTCAAATTGATATAATTTTTTTCATAATAAAAATTGTCTACTTTATAAAAAAAGGATAACATTTTTTTCTTGACAAATTTTCTTATGTCATTATTTTTTATCCAAAAATTAGAAATTTTTAACTTTTTATTTTTATTCTAAATTAAAAAATATTTTTATCAGCTATCCCGTTTCTAGAAAAAAAAAAAATTATCCTATAATTAGATGCTACCACCGTCCCAGATTATTTTCATCATCTCTTTTTGTATGCCCAACTGCAATTGCCTAAATATGGAACACACCATTGTTCTTTACCCATCAGCAGGAATTTCGCATATTGTTCCCATGGTAGAATTGGGTAAACGAATACTCACTCATCACCCGTACTTCTCCGTCACCGTAATAATCCCACACCCACCATTTGAAGATGCCTCAATTGCTTCTTATATACACACCGTCTCCGCCACCACCTGTTCCATCTCCTTCGTCCGCCTCCCTTCTATCCCTCTTCCTCCGGATGCTCCCAAAGACCAAAGCACCCTATATTATGAATTTTTTGGCCTCAATAACCCTAATCTCCGTCAAGCCCTCTTGGCTTTATCTGAGTCTTCAAAGCTCATTAAAGCTTTTCTTACGGACTTCTTCTGCAACGCAGCTTCTCAAGTCACTGCCAGCCTTAACATCCCCACATACTATTTCCTTCCTGGCGGTGCCAATGGCCTTACTGTTTTTCTTTATTCGCCTACCCTTCATAAACATTACACTGCGAGTTTGAAAGATCTCGACGAGTTTATTCATGTTCCTGGTTTACCCCCCATGCCTGCTTATCAAATGCCAACGCTCTTGCTGGATCGGGATAGTAAAGTTTATCGATACTTCATCGATACTGCAACCCAGATGGCTAAATCTGCTGGAGTCATCATCAATACTTTTGAAGCGTTGGAACATAAGGCTGTAAAAGCAATACTTGATGGTCAATGTACACCAGGCCAGTCTCCACCTCCTCTATATTGTCTAGGCCCACTAATTGTCGGAGCCACTACTTCTGAAACTCAAAGTGTAGAAGAAAGACACGCTTGCCTGAGTTGGCTCGACTCGCAACCGAGCCGAAGCATTGTGTTTCTGAATTTTGGTAGCATGGGAAAATTTAGTGCTAAGCAGCTGAAAGAAATAGCTATTGGTTTAGAGAGCAGCGGTGTCCGATTCTTGTGGGTTGTGCGTCCACCTCCACCCGATCCGCCCCAGTGCACTCTAGAACCAGAATCAGATGAGTCAATGTTGGAGTCATTTTTACCGGATGGTTTCTTAGAGAGAACCAAAGAGAGGGGGATGGTGGTGTGGTCATGGGCTCCACAGGTTCAAATACTGAACCATGACTCAATAGGTGGGTTTCTAACTCACTGTGGATGGAATTCGGTACAAGAAGCAATATGTGCAGGTGTCCCCATGTTGGGTTGGCCACTTTTTGCAGATAATAAAGTGAATAGGGCGTTTTTGGTGGAGGAAGTAAAGGTGGCTCTATCTGTGAGCGAGTCAAGAGATGGGTCAGTGAGTGGTGCTGAGCTGAAGGAAAGATTGATTGAGTTGATGGACTCGGAACATGGAAAAGAGAATAGAGAACGAGTGATGAAAATGAGAGACCATGCGTTAGCTACTTGGAAAGAAAATGGACCTTCTCTTGTAGCGTTGGCCAAATTGGCCCAATCCTTCAATCACATTTGAGGTTTTATCTGGATAATAGCCTACTTCATAATAGGGCTTTAATTATCCGAATTTTATGAAAAAGAGAAAAAAAAAATTGTATTGGTTTGAACAAATTAATGTTGTCGTTGGACTGTATGAGTCCCAGCTGAGCTATCTTTTGTGGGCTATTGGTTCAAGTTATTTATATGATGCGGTAGTGATTGTGAACTTATAAGGGCGACGATGATCATGGTTGTATTCGATTATTGATAAGAAAGTGGTATGATGGTGGTGTTTCTTAATAACTTGTAAGTATTTGAATGGTTTCTGATCAAGTTAAGGAACTTCCATTAAGAAGAAGAAAAGAAACTGGAATTGGAATTGGAAAATTACTTTGATTCATTGAACTGCAAAATTAAGTACAGAAGAAAACAACTCAAGTGTTCATATAACTTGAAAGGCTATTCTTTAACTAAAAAGATATCTAAATGCCATATTACTTATTATTAATAAAATAATAAATTTATAGACCAAAAAAATAAAATAATAAATTTATTATTATAAAATTTATTCAAATTAATTATAAATAAATAAATAAAATTAGATGCCATCGCATTATACAGGACAATTGGATGGTAAAAAACACATATACGTATATATATATATATATATATATATATATATATATATATATATATATCTCTTAAGTATTAGAACACGAAATCACATCATATTATTATGAATTTTATCCGAAAATATATTATAACATATACAAAATTATTTTATATTTTAAAATATAAATATTATTACAGAATTATTATTTTTTAATATTACATAAATAGTTTTTAACTAATTCCAAAAAAAAAATATGAATTAAGTTAAGTAGGAATTTTAGGTTAGGTAGTTTGCAAAATATATGGAAAATCCAATAATGCAAAACTGCTTTATCTCATTAGATATCATGGCCATTTTAATTTGTTCGATAATAATTATTGTCCAGGCCAACTAATTGTCGGAGCCAGTGATGAAATTCAAAGTATGGAAGAAAGACACGCCTGCCTGAGTTGGCTCGACTCGCAACCAAGTCGAAGCGTCGTGTTTTTGAGTTTTGGTAGCATGAGAAGGTTTGGTGTTGGGCAGTTGAAAGAAATGGCTATTGGTTTATAGGGCGCTTCTGGTGGAGGAAGTGAAGCTGGCTCTATCTGTGGGGGAGTCGAGAGATGGATCAGTGAGCGGTGGTGATTTGGATCCAGGAGCGATTAACTGAGTTGATGGACTCAGAGAAACGAAAAGAGATTAGGGAGCGAGTGATGAAAATGAGAGGACCATGCGATCGCTACTTGGGAAGAAAATGGACCTTCGGGAGTAGCATTGGAGAAATTGGTCCAATCATTCACAGCACACTAACTTGGGCCCTTCGCTCTCTGATGAAGTATAGCAAAGCCTGGTCCATTCAATGTTCAGTATTTAAACCTCCTTGTGATGTCGGTCATGATACGGTAATACCGATAGTATGATCGTGTTCACGTGGATAGTCATTATATATGGTTATGATTGTGATTATATTTATTTTTTGATATCAAAGTGTGCATGTGATTGCGCATTTAATTTAGTAACGAGGCTAAACATTGCTTCGAATATATACGGTTTAGAATCATAAGAAGTCGTTATGGCTGGATATATCAGAGGTGCAGGAGTTTATACTAGAAGCTATTCTAATGAGAAATGTCTTTTGTATCATAATTAATAATTAGATGTCTCCATAAATTATAAAATCATACTTAAAAACAATGTTTTTAAAAAATTAGATCGAAAATTGAACTGATGTGAAAACTGAATCGTGTGGTTCGGCTGGGTCAACTGAATTGACCACGTTTCTATTTTTTTTTTAATATATACCAAGTATTCTCATATTTGCATAGTGTGAATTATTATAATTAGTAAATTATTATCATCACAAAAAGAAAATGATAATTAGTAAATTATTATATATTATACAGATGTTTTCTTCTTTTTTTTTTCATGAATAAAGCTTGAGAACAGTTGCAATTTGAGATGGTGGAGGTACTGAGTATTATTTTTTTTAAAATTAGTTTTTTTTTTCAATTTTTTTGCACAAATTGATTTTTCCATCTAGAACATGGGTTGAATGGTTCGGTCTGTATTTGCCAGTTCACCTGGCATTTCCAGTCTAATCCAACTTTTATCTTAAAGTGATTTTAATATTAACCATACCAGCTTTCGGTTCGCGGTTAAATTGGTCAAACTGTCGATTCCAGTCCAGTTTTAATAACATTGCTTAAAAACTATGACTCTAATATTATTATATGATTTTCACAATTGTCATATTTTTTCTGTAGGAATTATCATCATTATTTTGATAACTATATAGGTTATGAAAACAAAATAAGTGTTATTTATTTTAACATATTGACCTAATAAGACGTAAATAATATATACACTATATAGGCAAAATTTATTTTTGTTTCCCAAGTGAGAATAAATTTTAGAATCTTAGTTTTAGTATATTTAAAATTAAAATATTAAATACAATAAACATGAACATAATATTAAAATTTTAAATTATGGTATCAAGTTATCCTAAAATTAAATATGAAATTAGTAATTTTTATCATCTCTTGCTCGGCCAAATGCAAAAAATTGACATCTATATTCTTTGTAGAGAAAAGTATAAATTTCTTTCTCAATTTTTACTCGTGTGGGATTTTTTTAAATCATTTTTTCTTTTTCTTTTTCTTGTCTACTCTTCACAATTATATTATTTGTTTGGTTTTTAAATTTTTTTTTTTATACAAATGATCTAAGTAAATGTTTTGCATTTACGAAAACTGTACATGTTACTCCAAATTAATTTTAAAATTTATGGAAATGAAGTTATTTTTTCTTATCATAAACTGTTGCCTTTCCTATACTATGGGATATCTTTTCTTTTTCTTTTTTTTTTATATTGTCAAAAAAATGTGAGTTTATTTAGTTATATCTAAATTATAGAGACAATTAATGTATAAATATGTTGCCACAAGCTGTAGAACTGGGTATTACAGATTTTATAAGGTCTATTCGACAATTAAATTATTATATGTATTCCAAAACTTTAGCCCATTTGCATTGAAAATGTCTATCTTTATTCATAATTTCAATTTCATATGTGTTGTTCGTTTACTGCACAAGTTGAGTGGTTCTCCATTTTACATTTAAGATTTATCATTCGCTCATCTTTTAGAGATGAAAATTGGACTTGTACAGCGGTGTCCCGCTCCGAACAGTAAGAATATTTTTATAACTTTTTTGCTCAGATCCAGTTATAAATGTTATTTATATTTTAATATAATTAATATTTTATAAAATAAAAAAAATACACTCAAGTAAAGTGAAATTTTTTATTTAAATAATTATATAATTAATTAAAATAAAAAGTAAGAATATTTTTAATATTAAAATGAAATAAAAAAATCCTAATAAAAATTAAAAATTGAATTGGAAATTTAGTTCCCGGTGCAACAAAAAAAATTCAAAAAATGGAGTGGCTCGGAAAATCAGGGTGGGATTTGGGGATGGAGAATTCCGCCCTCGCCATTACTGAAAGATCCTAACGTACACCATTAAATTTTTAATCGGGAAAAGTTAAGACACAAAAATTGCTGATGAGTTATTTTTTTTGGATTTACACTACGTACTTTATCTTCTCAACAAGCTGGAAATAGGGGGAAAAAAGGAAGAAAGTGATGCTGGTATCTTATTTCTCGAATAGAAGACAGGCAACTAAGGACATCGACGAACATATATCCTCGTTTGCCAGATATAATGCAAAAAATTGCTTTCATTAGAATAATAACCATTTAGTCGTTTATTTAGTTATAATTAGTTGGTACGTCGTAGTTTAAGATTTAAGATATTCAAGAATTGATGTTGCGGTTTGAAAAGTGAACCTCTTGGTAGTTTATCGCTAAGAGAAGTTGAGAAAATGGAGGATAGGATAGTTTTATACCCTAGTCCAGGCAGCGGTCACCTATTTTCCATGGTAGAACTTGGCAAGCTTATAATCACACATTGCCCTTCTATCTCTGTTACCATCATATTCCCCACTCTACCAAACGAAACAAATTCTACTGAAACTGATTCCTCCATCTCCGCCGTTTCCACCGCACTAACTCCATCAGCTTTATCTGCCTTCCCGCCGTCTCCCATCCTAATATCACCTCCTCCTATTTTAGAGACATTGTAGCCTCCTTATACGAAATCCCTCAGCTCAACAACCCTAACCTCCACCAGGCACTACTCACTCTTTCCAAATCATCCAATCTCAAGGCTTTAATTATCGATTTCTTCTGCAATTGTTCCGTCCAAATCTCCTCCGCTCTCAACATCCCTAATTACTATTTCTTCACTTCCGGCGCAAGTGCCCTCTGCCAACTTCTTTACACTTTTACCCTTGATAAGAAAGTCACTAGGAACTTGGAAGATGTTGACATGTTGATTGACTGTCCGGGTTTGTCTAGTATGTCAACAAAAGAGTTGCCACTAGTTATGCTTGACTGATCTCACAGCGCTTATAAGTATTCCATAGAAACATCCATTGAGATGGCTAAATCTGCTGGGATCAGCGTAAATACCTTTAAAATGGCTGGAATTAACTGCGGTGAAGGTAATAGTCCAAGGGAAGTGGTTCGTACTTAAAATAACACAAATAAATATAGTGAAAAAATAACACCGATAATTTATCATATTTCACCTTTTAATTTTTGCTGCGTCCACAGACAATACTCTAAATATTTTTTTTTCCACTAATAAAAATTAATGGATATAAGGAAAGAGTATTTCCTAGATACAGACTAAAGGTGATATAATAATTTTGAGATAAATCCAAAAATAGTGGTATACAAGTGTTTCGCAAAAACATTTCAAAATATTTTTGTCACTTTTTAATTTTTTGAAATATTTTAAAAATTTAACAATCTCTCAAATTTTTTTAAATAAATTGAAATTGTTGTAATTTAAATAAAAAGATATCTGTCTACAGGTAAAATATTCGATATGAATACAAATCAAAAAATTTATAAATATTTGCCGGAAGAAATTGAATTGGCATAATTTTTAATTTTTTTAATATGTAATGAAATTCATGTGTGGAGGATCCGCGTGTGTGCGGATCCACGCTAAATTTTTCAAAAAACTTGCCGCATAGCAACAGGTTACCTCCTCCGTTATATTGCATAGGACCTATTCTGAAAACCAGGGACAGCCCATTAATTGAACACGAGTGCCTAACATGGCTAGACTCACAATCAACAGGTAGCGTTGTTTTTCTTTGTTTTGGTAGCATGGGAGTCTTCTGTACAGCTCAATTGAAGGAAATGGCTATTGGGTTGGAGAAAAAGTGAGGTTGCGTTCTTGTGGATGGTCCGCAATCCACCAGCAGACGGTGTAACCAAAGGGACTTGGACTTTAACTGAACCCGACCTGGAAGTTCTGCTGCCGGATGGATTCTTGGATAGAACAAAAGACAGGGGATTAGTGCTGAAGAAGTGAGGACCACAGGTTGCGGTTCTCGATCATGAGTCAGTGGGTGGGTTCGTGTCTCACTATGGATGGAACTCCATCCTCGAATCGGTGTGTGCTGGTGTACCTATGCTGGCATGGCCCCTTTATGCAGAGCAGAAATTAAACAGGGCTGCATTGGTTCGGGAAATGAAACTGGCCTTGACGGTGACCGAGTCTGAAGAAGGGTTGGTGAATGGGTCCGAGTTCGCGCAGCAACTGAGTGAGTTGATGAACTCGGAGAAAGGAAAAGAGATTCGAAAGCGAGTCACAGCCATGAAAGGTGCTGCGGTTGATGCTGTTAGGGATGGTGGGTCATCTCGCGTTGCCCTGGCCCACCTATTGCGCTCATTTTAGGAAGAGGTTGCTTTCGTCTCCATTGCAGTTCCTCAATCATTGAAAGTTGTTTGAGAATTTTATCAGACAGTCCAACCACTTCAACTGTCAGTCAGATATGATTTGCAATTTAAAAAAAAATAAAATTAATGTATCACATAATTTTATATTTAATAGGGAAAATATAATGATCAGCAATCTAGATTGATAAGTTAATTGTTAGTGCTGTTTTCAGTTATATATATATATAGCATAATATTAAATATTTTATTTTTAAAAATTTCATCCAGTTAAATATTTCAAAGGGAAATATATACTTACTAACTAATTAAGAATTTAGTGTTGAAGAGTATTAAAAAATAGAAAATGTTATTAATATTTTTTATATTTATTTTATCAGATCACAAATATTTTTTATCAATCAATTAAAATTATATATTGATATTAATATAAAATATTTTTATAAAATTTTAAGAAAACTAAAGTATCTAAAATTTGAATTTAAAATATCTCATTAATATAAAAGAGACTTACGCCGTCACACACTCTCGTGGGTAGCATTCTTCGTATTCCTGAATATAATATTACTTTCAGAGATTTTGTAAAATAAACAATTTAAAAAAAGAGAGAGAAAACGATGACAATATATATATATATATATATATATATATATATATATATATATATATATATATATATATATTTATTTATTTATTTTAATTAATTAGTTAATTATATAAATTTTAAATAAAATAATATTTTTTAATTCAAATAAGTATTATATTTTTATTTTATTATTTTTTTAAAATATTAATTTTATTAAAATATAAATAATTATTTATATATAAATATATTTTCAGATAGAAATCAGGATAAAAAATATATATACTGTTTTCATTACAAAAAATTTTAGGATGGAAATGAAAAAAAAATTTATCACGTTCGAAATGAAACACCGCAAAAACAGATTCAATTATCATCCCTAGCTCTGTTAGATGTATTTGGGGCGAGTTCATTTAGTATGATTATATAGTATTGCTTAATTAGCTCGCAATTTATACATGTATCAATTCAATTAATATTTATATCAATTATTTTAATTTATATTCAACCAATTTGTTGTTGTATGGAATAATTCGTTAATATATTTTTCACTTATATTACGTAAAATAATATTATTTTAAACTCTTTTTATTTTTTATTTTTAAATCATAGTATATAAAAAAATTTAATTATAATGTCAATTTTTGTCAATTCTAAGTGTTACTACCACATATATATATATATATATATATATATATATATATATATATATATATATATATATATATATATATATATATATATATAATTTTACGTAAGAGGCTGATTTCCTACCTCCTCCTCCTCCTGCTTCTTCTTCTTCTTCTTTTTTTATGGTAATAACTCATAATTAAATAAAGTGTCAAGTTGTTTATTGTTACTCTAGCCATTGTTACAGTAGTCTTCGGCTCCTAGTTTTGATTAGAAAAGCATTAAGTTTTAGTGTTCTTACTTCCATGATTTAAATGTATATTGTAGAATTCTTGATGTGCAATTTTTTTTTGAATTTATAATTTAAGCAAATTTATAAATATAAACCATTATTATATGTAAATATATAATGAATCCTGATTTTAAACTATATATATTGTTACTTGCAAAAAAGAGGCTATATATATTTGTTATAATTAGTTCATCCAATCTAATTAAGCTAGAAATAATGGACAAATAACCAAGCAAGTAGCATTGCTAATTAAGAGCCAAAAACAATAATCATGAAATTAAAAAGATATGCTGAAAATTAAAAAAGTTATAATACTTTAACTAAATCACATAAGTTTGTTAAATCACATATATACAAGTGGCTAACAAAAGAGTACAATGAAACGATAATATATTTGTTAAATGGGCATTTTAAAAATATTAATATATTCATGATCACCATAAATAAAATAGCAGTTCTAAGCTTTCATGTCAAAAATGAAAAATAAAAGAGACGATAATATCGTATGATAGTTAAATAAACATTTTCCACTTTTCAACTTCAATTTGCTAAAGTTCATGAATGAGAACAACTCAATATGGAAATGATGATAAGATAAAGTCCAACTCTATCATAGATAATTAATGGAGTCCAAGCTCGATCGTCTTGAATGATCTGAGCTATCATCTGTCTCAATCTAATTGTAAATTTTGTTTTATAAAAAAATTTAATTTTAAATTAAAAAAATATAAATAAAATTAAACCGAACCAATAATATAGGATCCATTTTATACATATAGTACATTAATTTTAATACCAATATTTTTCCAGTTTCTTTAAATTATACTTTTTAATTACCTACAATTTTCAACTTTCTTTAAAATGTCATGATTAGCAAATTTTATTTTACTAATTTACAAATTATATTTTAAATTTTATGAAAGTTAAAGTAGTATATTGAATTTTTATATTTTAGATAATATTTATATTGTTATTTTAATTATGATTTTAAATTAATATTTATCGGATATTTATGATATTTTTTTTGTTTATTTTATTCATTTATTTATTTATCAAATTGATCATCCAAATAATATTAATTTAGATTTTTTTTAGTAGTATTTGATTTAGTTAAAAGTTAGAAATATTTAAAAATTAACTTTATTAATTTGATTATAAATTTTTAATCTAAATCAACCAAACCCCTAATAATAACAAAAAGGATGAAGTTGGGGGTCCTTTTCCGGGCATGAAATACCAGTTTGAAGAATCCACTATATCAAAATCACAAATGCAATTGAGAACAATATTTCTAGTATTACAAGACACTTGAAAACTATGCATTTTCCTTCACTACCATGACACCATTAAATATTTCCTACTATCCTCACCTAATAATTTAACTCAATCCTTACTCTAATCAAATCCCATGGAAATTACTATGCACAATATGAAATTTTCATTTCATCCAAAACCAAACAAATCAAAAAAAATGCCTCTTTAATATACAAATGAACTAGTGAATATCTCCACCCATCATCTAGTGAAAAATGAACTCATTTTATGACTACACATTAGAACCCAAAAACTTACTCTTCCTTCTTCGTTGAACTAAACCGTCCTACCAATCTTTCTTCGACCTCAATTAAACCCCATGTCCTGTCTTGTTGCTTTCTAACAAAAATAATGGCTAGACGTTAAGGGTAAGCAAAACTAAATTGAATTGAAACATTCGATATAACCGACTTATAAATTTGATTAAATTTATTCGGATATTTCAAGTTCATTCAGGTGAGATTTTTCAGGGAGTGATTGCTGTGATATGCATATAAAAAGTTCACATATATAAGCTTAATTAAAAAAAAATGTACTAATTTTATTAATTTCTCAACTGTTTACTCAAAAGTAGGGGTGGAATCGTTCTTTAATGTTGTTTAATTAGTTTTTCTTTATATCTTTAGCTTTTGTTTTTATGATATTCTTAATTTTTAATTCGAGTGACAATATCAACCTACAAATAACAAAAATAAATTCAGAAAATGGTTGGATTTTCTTGTTCCGCGTTTATAGAATGTTGCCCGAAACATTCCCCAGCCACGGTGCATGCTTTAAAGAAAGAAAAAAAAAACCTAATCTATCCTTAATTTTGTTTTCATCTACATTGTGTATTCTTCTATTTTGCTATAACCTCAATACTCTTTCCACATCTATTTTTTTATTTTTATAAATTCTTATAAAATAAACCAATATTTAAAAGTTTTAAAGTAAATTATTTATATTTACATTTTGTAAATTTTTATTCGTTTGTTTTAATTTATTTGACTATCAATTGTTATGTCAATAATTAAGGAGTAGATATTTCTTGTTTTGTATAAAATAAAAGAGTAAAAATTATTTATTTCAAATTTTTCTTATTTTCATGACTATTTGATCATTTATTATGTAAAGAGTTAATTATTTATTTTTATATATTTCTAATTGGACCAATTTCTGACTCTATCACGAAAACACATATTACCTTGAAAAGTCACAGTAGTCTGGAAAATATTGTTAGAGGCAGCCGAAATCTTTGAAAAAGTTTGGTGTGGGTCCCTCCATATGTAGGTCCTACCACATATAAAATAAAATAAAAAAGTTAAAAGTTGTGGTAATTCAATTTCAAATTGAATTTCTTCAGCCAATATTTTTGACTTTTTTGTTATGTGTTTACACATAATATTTTTCCTATAAATAGGCAAATATCATTTCAATTGAATTACAACAACAATCTCAATTCATTTGAAAGAATTTGAGAGAGAGTTAAACTTTTGGAATATTTCCAAAAATTAGGAAGTGATAAAAATAGTGAGAAAAATATTTTGGGGTGTTTTTGTAAAACACTTGTGTGCCACTATTTTTAGGTTTATCTCAAAGCTATTGTATTATCTCTAGTCTGTGTCTAGAAAAGGCTCTCCTCTTGTACCCATTAATTTTTATTAGTGGAAGAAAAATATTCGAAGTGTTGCCCATGGAAGTAGCCCAAATTAAAAGGTGAACCACGTTAAATTGTCAGTGTTATTTTTTTTGCTGATTATTTTATTTCACATTTATTTGTGTTATTTTATCCGCTGTGTCCAACAAATAGTATCAGAGTCAGCCTGTCAGTCTTATAAAATTCTTAGTATGATCTGTGGTTGCAGTGTTAATTGATCTTCCACATCAGAAAATATTTTATTAGTTTACTGTCAGCTGAAAGAGTCTCATTTTTTTTTAAAATGGAGACAAAAGACACCAAAATGATTAGCTTAAATGACACAAATTACCACATATAGAGAAGCAAAATGAAGAATCTTCTATTTGTGATGAAAATGCATCTGTCGGTGTTTACTACAACTAAACCCGAAGGCAAGATAGATGAGGAGTGGGAGTTTGAGCACGAGCAGGTATGCGGTTACATCCGACAATTTATCGAAGACAACGTGTACAACCACATCTACAATGAAACTCATGCTCAGACGCTATGGAACAAGCTTGAACAGTTTTACGCGTCAAAGACATGTAACAATAAATTATTTTATTTGACAAAGTTGACGCAGTCGAAATACAAAGAATGAACTTCCATAACAGATCATCTGAATGAGATGCAAGGGATTATGGACCAGCTATCCAGAATGAGCATAAAGCTGGATGATGAAGTATTTGCTCTGCTAGTATTGGGCTCTCTGCCAGAGGTCATGGGAGACTTTGAAGATTTCAATAACCAACACTGCACATAACGGTGTAGTCAATATGGAGTCTGTAAAAAGCAGTATCCTGAATGAAGAAATGAGAAGGAGATCACAAAACTCATCTTCTTCATCACAATCAGATGTTCTGGTTACTGACTACAGAGGAAGAAGTCGGTCTAGACAACAAATGTCTAAAGGAAAGAGTAAAGACAAATTAAACAAATATGGCAATATTGAATGCCATTACTGCAAAAAGAATGGTCATATTGAGAAGTACTGCCGAAAGTTCAAAAAGGACCAGAAAGGCAAGGAAGTAAAACGAGATGACAACAATGATGATGACATAACAAATACCATGAACAAATTCAATATCGTGTGTGATGATACTATCAATTTCACATCCCATGAGACCAGTTGGGTAATTGATAGTGGTGCTACCATTCATGCCATGTCTCAGAAGAAATTCTTCTCATTCTATACAACAGGAGATTTTGGAGCTGTAAATATGGGAAATGATAATCTGTCAAAAGTTGTTAGCAGATGAGATGTTTGTCTGGAGACTATGAATGGTACCAGATTAGTCCTGAGAGATGTCAGACATATTCCAGATATTCGTCTGAATTTGATCTATGCAGGAAAACTAGATGATGCAGGTTTCTGCAGTACCTTCTCAAATAACCAATGGAAGCTTACCAAAGGTTCTATGGTGGTGGCTAGAGGCACAAGACATGCTACCTTGTATGTGATGCATGCAAAGCTCTCCAATGACACTGTGAGTGCTATGAAGAAAGACAATGTTATTAAATTATGACACAGACGACTAGGCAACATGAGTGAGAAAGGGATTACTACCCTTGTCAAAAGGAAGATGTTGCCCGAAATGGATGAAGTGCATTTGGAGAAATGTGCTGACTATTTAGCAGGAAAGCAAAACAGAGTTGCTTTCAAGAGTTTCCCTCCTTCCAGAATGAAGAATGTGTTAGATCTGATTCATTCAGATTTATGTGGGCCAATGCCAAAGTCACTGGGTGGTGCTCAGTACTTTGTGACTTTCATTGATGACCATTCGATGAAGACATGAGTGTATACTTTAAAGACAAAAGATCAGGTGTTAAATGTCTTTAAAGAATTTCATGCCTCAGTTGAGAGACAGACTGGGAATAAGTTGAAATGCATCTGGACAAACAACGGTGGATAATACATTGGACCGTTTGATACCTACTGCAAAGAATATGGTATTCGACATCAGACAACGCCTCTAAAAATACCGCAGTTGAATGTCCTGGCCGAGAGGATGAATAGAACTTTGATGGAGAGAGTCAGATGTTTGCTCTCACATGCAATGTGACCTAAAATTTTTTGGGGTGAAGCTTTACTCACGGCTGTGTACGTGTTAAATCTTTCACCTTGTATCCCTCTAAAGCTAAATGTTCCAGAGAAAGCGTGGTTAGGAAATGATGTTTCTTATGATCATCTGCGGGTATTTGGTTGCAAAGCCTTTGTGCATATTCCAAAAGATGAAAGGTCTAAGCTCGATGTCAAAACACAACAATGTGTTTTTATTGGCTATGGCAGAGATCAGTTTGGCTACAGATTTTATGATCCAATAGAGACGAAACTTGTCAGAAGCCGTGATGCTGTTTTCGTTGAGAAGGAGACCATTGAAGATATTGTTAGGACAAAGAAAGGTGTTCCTGATTCCAATGGTGACTCAACAGATTTAGAATTGATTCCTCCAATACCGGTGCCAATACAAGTTGGGGATGGAGATCATGTTGATCTGCGTGAAGAAAATAATGCTCCCATTGATAATCCAGAAGATGATGCTGAAGATGATGATGTTCATTATCAACCATCACCTGTGCACTCCCCAGTTCCTGTGAGAAAGAGCAATAGAACAAGACAACCGTCTACGAGATATCCAGAAAATGAGTATGTGTTACTCAGTGATGGGGGAGAACTAGAAAGCTTTAAAGAAGCAATGACGGATGAGCACAAACAGAAATGGATTGAAGCCATGCAAGATGAAATGAAATCCTTGCATAAGAACAATACTTTTGAACTGGTGAAACTGCCAAAAGGCAAGAGAGCTTTGAAAAATAAATGGATGTTCAGAATCAAGCATGAAGAGAACAGTTCTCATCCGAGATTCAAAGCCAGATTGGTCGTCAAAGGATTCAGTCAAAGAAAAGGAATTGACTTTGATGAAATTTTCTCACCAGTTGTGAAAATGACATCCATCCGTACAGTGCTGGGGTTAGCAGCAAGTCTTAACCTGGAGGTTGAGCAAATGGATGTCAAAACTGTCTTCCTACATGGTGATTTGGAAGAGGAGATATACATGGAGCAACCAGAGGGTTTCAAATATAAGAGAAAAGAGGAATATGTTTGCAAAATGAAGAAAAGCCTCTACGACTTGAAGTAGGCACCGAGACAATGGTACAAGAAATTTGACTCTATTATGGGGGAGCAATGATACCATAAGACTACTTCAGACCATTGTGTTTTTGTACAGAAATTCTCTGATGAAGATTTCATTATTCTTCTACTTTATGTGGATGACATGCTGATTGTTGGTCGGAATGTTTCCAGAATTAACAACTTGAAAAAGCAGTTGAGCAAGTCTTTTGCTATGAAAGACTTGGGGCCAGCAAAACAAATTCTTGGCATGAAGATTATCAGAGATAGGAATGCCAAAAAATTATGGCTATCACAGGAGAAGTACATTGAGAAAGTACTTCAGAGATTTCAAATGGACCAAGCTAAAATGGTTTGTTGTCCTCTTGCTAATCACTTTAAGCTGAGTTCCAGACAGAGCCTTTCTACAGACGAAGAGAAGGATGAGATGGACAAGATTTCATATGCTTCAGCAGTTGGAAGTTTGATGTATGTCATGGTGTGCACACGACCTGATATCGCTCATGCAGTTTAAGTAGTAAGCAGATTCCTTTCAAATCCTGGAAAGGAACATTGAACTGCAGTAAAGTGGATTTTCAGGTATCTTCGAGGTACTTCAAAAATATGTTTATGTTCTGGAGATACCAAACCTGTGCTGGTTGGATACACAGATGCAGATATGGCTGGTGATGTTGACTTCAGAAAGTCAACGTCAAGTTACCTGATCACTTTTGCAGGGGGAGTTGTGTCATGACAATCAAAGTTATAGAAGTGCGTTGCACTATCTAGAACTGAAGCAGAGTTTATTGTAGCAACAAAAGCATGTAAAGAGTTGTTGTGGATGAAAAAGTTCTTGAAAGAACTTGGATTGCAGCAAGACAGATATCAATTATTTTGTGATAGTCAGAGTGTTATCCATCTTGGAAAGAATGTCTTCTTTCACTCAAGATCAAAACATATTAATGTGAGATATCACTGGATCAGAGATGTGATGGAGAAGAAGCTGCTACGGCTTGAGAAGATCCATACAGAAGAAAATGGATCAGACATGTTAACGAAAATTTTACCAATATCATATTTTGAATACTGTCAATTAGCTGCTGGAATGGTGGAGCCCCCACATTGTCGGGAGGGGGAGATTTGTTGGAGGCAGCCGAAATCTTTGAAAAAGTTTGGTGTGGGTCCCTCCACTTGTGGATCCTACCACATATAAAATAAAATAAAAAAGTCAAAAGTTGTGGTAATTCAATTTCAAATTGAATTCCTTCAGCCAATATTGTTGACTTTTTTGTTATGTGTTCACACTGAATATTTTTCCTATAAATAGGCAGATATCATTTAATTTGAATTATAACAATAGTCTCAATTCATTTGAGAGAATTTGAGAGAGAGTTAAACTTTTGGAATATTTTTAAAAATTAGGGAGTGACAAAAATGGTGAGAAAAATATTTTGTGGTGTTTTTGGAAAACACTTGTGTGCCACTATTTTTGGGTTTATCTCAAATCTATTGTATTACCTCTAGCCTGTGTCTAGGGAAGACTCTCCTCTTATACCCATTAATTTTTATTAGTGGAAAAAAAATATTTGGAGTGTTGTCAGTGGACGTAACCCAAATTAAAAGGTGAACCACGTTAAATTGTCAGTATTATTTTTTTTGCTGATTATTTTATTTCACATTTATTTGTATTATTTTATCCGCTGTGTCCAACAAATATGAATGGAAAAAAAGGTAAATATGAAATAATTTCTCCATAAAAACTTTGTCCAGCACCTTTTTTTTGTTACTTTTATGGTTATACGATGTTATATATTAGGCATATTTTCTCCAATATTTTAGAGTTATAAAGCTATAATATTGTTACAATCGTAGTCTTTTCCTCATTTTATGGCTCACACTAGTTTTTTTTTTTTAAATTGATGTTTTGAAATTTAATTTAGCACACAGGGTAATTAAATTGACCAAATGTATACACATTTGATCAATGTATATACTTATATTCATAATGCATGAATCAAAAATTACATTGGCTATTATGGTAAAATTTAGTTCAACTAGCCAATTCTATACTAATATTTCGAGCCATTTTTACATTCAGAATATTAAAATTTCGGCCAACTAGCCCTTCATTGGCCCTCCAATTATAGATCATTTTCCATTTTGAAATTTTAATACATTGGACAATTTGAACTAAACATTAACTTAGATATTGAAATGCTTTTTGCTTATGCTGTAAATATTTATTTGCACCTTTAGCCTAGTTAATAATGTAATTTACCTATATATTATTTCTGCTTCTGCTATGAGACCTTCATTTTTGTGTTGGAAAATGCATTTTCAAATTGCAATATATGTTCGTAAGTTGTCATTAATTTCTTGGAAAGAAAACTTACCCAAAATGATATTTATTTATTCTAAAAGCAAGATATCTAAAGAATAATATGCAGTTTCAAATTGCAATATTTGTTCTTAATTTGTCATTAATTTCTTGGAAATAAAACTTACCCAAAATGATATTTATTTATTCCAAAACAAAATATGTATAAAACTATTTCTTATATTAGGATTTAGACAAAATGGAACATGATATACAAAATTAGCGAATTAATATTAAGTATATATGAATTTCGTATCACTCTAATAAACTATATTCGATGTTTACAATCGTATTATCAGAGTGAATGTACACAACAAAATACAAATAACACTCAGCCAACTTATATCAAAATGCAATTTCTTTAAAAAAGAAAAGGAAGGAAGAAAAGACCCTTCCGTGGACTAAAAGGAGAAGCCATCTGAAAGGCCAGTAGAGAAATGCTCCACGGGGGGTCTGTGTAGTAATTTAGGAAGGAATCTGAGCCAAAAAAAAAAAGTCATTATATAAGGCACAACTACTGGTCTTCCTCAAAGCAAAAAAAACCATGGCAGAGGACACCATTGTTTTATACCCTTCTCCAGGAAGAGGACACATTATCTCCATGATAGAATTAGCCAAGCTCATCACCAGACACCACCCTTCTCTCTCAATTTCCATCATAATCCTCACTCCACCTAATCAAACTCTCTCCATTAATTCCTACACCGCCACCGCCCCATCCATCAATTTTATCCATCTTCCCGCCGTCTCTCTCAGGGACGCCGTCGTCTCCTCCTCCTTCAGAGACACTGTAGCTTCCTTCTACGAATTCCCTGAGATCAACAACCCTATTCTCCATCAGGCCCTCACTGCTCTTTCCAACTCCACCAATCTTAAAGCTTTGGTCATTGATTTCTTCTGCAACTCCGCCGCCCATGTCTCCTCTGCCCTTAACATACCCACATACTATTTCTACACCACGAATGCAACCGCTCTCTGCTATTTACTTTATTGGCCAACGATCCATAAGAACATTACCGAGAGCTTGAAAGACGTAGATGTTCTAGTCGATGTTCCAGGAGCAGCTAGCCTTCCGTCCAAAGATGTGCCAATGGTAATGCTTGACAGGTCTCACAGAGTGTACCAGTATTTCATTGATACAGCGAACAAGATGGCTAAATCTGATGGGCTCATTATCAATTCGTTTGAATCTTTAGAACCCAGAGCTGTCAAGGCTTTAGTAGAAGGAAAGTGTATTCCTGATGTGCCTGTTCCGCCAATATTTTGCATAGGTCCTCTTGTGTCCAGTAATGAAGAGAAAGAAGAGCATGAATGCCTAAATTGGCTCAACTCACAACCTAGTCGCAGCGTTGTGTTCCTCTGTTTTGGAAGTATGGGATTCTTCCCTGCTACTCAGTTGAAGGAAATAGCAATTGGGTTGGAGAAAAGTGGGGTTAGGTTTTTGTGGGTGGTGCGCAATCCGCTGGCAGATGATGAAAACGAAAACAGAGGCAGCCTCGAATATTTCTTGCCGGAAGGGTTCTTGAAGAGAACCAATGACAGGGGATTTGTAGTGAATTCATGGGCGCCGCAGGTTGCGGTGCTCAATCATGACTCGGTGTCTGTCTTTGTCACTCACTGCGGGTGGAATTCGATTCTCGAATCGATTTGGGCTGGGGTACCGATGCTGGCGTGGCCTCTTTATGCAGAGCAGAAAATTAACAGAAAATTCTTGGTGGAGGATATGAAAGTGGCTTTATCAGTGACAGAGTCTGAAGACGGGTCTGTGAATGCGATGGAGTTAGAGCAGCGGCTGAGTGAGATAATGAACTCGGAGAAAGGAAAAGAGATACAAAAGCAGGTCATGGCCATAAGAGAGGCCGCGGTGGATGCCGTGAGCGACGGCGGATCTTCTCATGTTGCCCTGGCCCGGTTGGTGAATTCATTTAAGCAAGCTCCCTTCAGCAAATAAGCTTTTTCTTGTATGCATAAATTAATAAATAAGCCCCTTTTTTCTGTTGTTGTTGGTGTTTAAATAATTTGGTTAAAACTAATTATTAATTTATTATAAAATAGAATTATTTTAATCTAAATTTTTTCCTTCGAAATCTTGTAAATAAGTTATTTTTAAAGCAATGAAAAATGTATGTAGTAAATTATATATATATATATATATATATATATATATATATATATATATATATATATATATAATTCAGTTCAGATATAAATTACGTGTTAATGATGGTTAGGGAGTAGGGACATGGATTGGATGATATGTATAACTGCGATCCAAGAATAAAATGAAATTAATATTTCTTTCCAAAAGGAAATGTCTATGCCCACTTTAATATTAGATAAAATGTTTTTCGTATACAATTTTATATTTTATGCAAATCTAACAGGTGAATGCATTAGATTTATTTCGAAAAATAAGTTAGACACCTTATTTTAATTAAGTCATAGATCGATATTTAACTGTTAACACATAAATTTCGCAATCTTCCGGACATAATAAGAATAATATACATTAATTTTATTTAAATTGGATTAAAAAATTTATTGACTAATCAAATTAATGAATATTGATACGATAGGTCAGTGATATTAATATATCTGAGGTGTATCTTAGATTTAATGTAGATGATATTTAATTATAAAAGAAGAAAAAGAAAAAGAAAAAGAAATAATATATAGCTTTATTATGTTAAATTGCATATTTTCTGCGGTCCATTTTGTATCATTTGCCTTATTCGGCAAATATTTTACATTGAGGAATTTAAAAACTTTCAAATAACTAAAATAATTAAAAATATAAATTAGAACTATAAAAACTATAAAATAACTAAAATAATTAAAAATATAAATTAGAACTATAAAAACTTTAAACTTAATAATGTTATGTACTACGAAATTAACAATACAACTGTAATATTGCACTTGATATTTAAACCCTCAATTTAATCACTATATATACCTAAAGCACCAATCATTGATTTAGGGTCAATGAATTAATCTTTTTATTTTCTGTTAAGAAATTAAAAGTAAAAACAGATGAGGATTAATACAAAAAAATCTAATTCTTGAAACTGAAATTGCTTTATATATGTTAATTTCAAATAATTCTCTTTTTGGAACTAATTGAAGCCCATGAAACCATTACAGGAGCTTCGTTTTGCAGCAAAAGGAAAAAAAATAAAAGATATACATAAACGAAAATTATGCATTTCTCAAACAATTTTCATTTTCTGAATCTGGAAACTCTTCTGATCAATACGATCAAACAAAGAAGACGATAGAAAACGAAGAATCCTTTCTTCTGAAAGACATCAGCTCCAGTGACCATGCAAGCCTTGATCTCTCCACACCACAAGAAACACTTTGGTAAAAGGCAAGAATACTCATTGATAAGTAGGGCATCGAGCGCATACTTGTACATGGACAAAAAATGCTTAAAAAGCCAGAATTTGGGCATTCTCTCCTGTGATATAAAGTGCCAAGAGAAGAGAAAGAAAGCACCCGGGAGAATTGTCACCAGCGAAGTTCCTGCTATATAATTTGGAGCAAGAGAACTCAGGAACATAAAAAAAGAGTTCGGCATTAAAACTATGACCCAAATCACCATCACAAAGTAAGCAAAACTTGCCAGGATGAGCAAAGGCCCACTAAGAAATAAACTGAGATGGCAAGAAGACAAGTGTATTTGCTATTATATTCGATGAGAGTCTATAAACCCCACTTGAAGTTCTCTTAGTATAATTGGCCTTTCATTGATGAAGATTGGTAATGTTTTGGTGGTGGAAGAGAGAAGGAAGGTAAGAGTAGTGAAGGCGAAAAGACCAAACCTTTTCTCGATTCCTTCTTTGTTATTTCCAATGTTGATGTAGATTGTTCCTAAAACAAGACCCACGATTAGAGCTTCTAATGAATTTGTTAATAAAAGCTGTCTTGTTCTGTAAATAAGCTTTCAAAATCGACTATAAAGAACAAGGATTTCATGAAGTCTTGAGCGTCTGCGTCTGATATCTTTTCCATTATTATCAGATTGAGGACTCGTTGAATTATTCTCATAAGATGATGGAGGAAGAGAGATGTGGGTTAGATGATTTACTCTGGAGCTGATTTAAAATTTCCATGGCGTATTCAAGAGCATTGAGCTGTGGAGGGACAGTGAAGCCATTAGAGAGCAGAAAACTTTGCAAGGAAGAAAGAGTCCCATGGTGAATCACAGATCCTTTTGATAACAAAAGTATATTATCAATGGTAGAAAGAATCTTGAAGCTTGGTTGATGAATGGACACAATGACAGTTCTTTGACGTGAAGTAGCAATAGATTTTAGGGTCTGCATCACATTAAGAGCTGACTTACTGTCGATACCTGTAGTGAGTTCAGCGAGAAGTATGACATGCAGGGTCATGGAGGAGGATCAACCCTATTGAAACCTGTCGACGTTCACCGCCTGATAGGCCATGAGCTAGGCTGCCGCTAGCCAAGTGTGTTAAGCTAAGCTCATCGAGAAGAGACTCAACAATGGCAGAAACTTCTGATGATTCAGGGTGGAGAAAATGAGCAGTGAAGATAAAGTTTCAGACACAGTAAGCAGAGGAAGGCAAGCATCATATTGAGGGACATAAGCAGAGAGCTTGCGAAACGAAGAAGGATTGATAGGAGACGAGTTGAGGAGAAGAATGCCATTAGTAGGGGAAGTTCTTGCAGCTAAAATGTCAAGAAGAGAAGATTTACCAGCTCCACTAGGGCCAACAATGGCCAAGATTTTAGATGGATAGGCTGTGAAGGAAACATCCCTAAGGATATAAGTTGGTGGGTTGGTAGTACATGGTTTGAAGAGGATGAATGCTGCAATGCTATTAGTTATGGTGGTAGATTTAACATAGGAGATCGATGAGGCTGTTAATTTATATGTTCCAAGTGAGGGTGGTGGCGATGGTTGCCTCGGTGAAGGTGGAGATTGGACTCCCCTCATGGAGGAGGAGGAAGAGGAGGACATAGAAGGTGAAAGGTGAGGATTTGAGGATTATAAAGAGATATAATAGATAGATTTAATAGATTAGATTATAATTATGTATATTCATTGTATTTATATTAAATAATGTAAATAAAATAATTAAATGCATATAAATATTATATTGAATTAATTTATAAATGACATAATAAATTGAATTTATTTAAAAATTTATTTCTTATAGAGATATATGGATAAAAATTTTCGTTGAGTTTTTTTATTTACGGCCTGCCGTATTGAATTTTTACAAGAATATTAATGTAACATCGGACACCCCTATATGTATTTGTATAGAATTTTAATTTTAACAGCTTTGCAATTATTTTTCAAGTTATAAAGAGATAATAAGCTAATTTATTTTAGAATTTTAAAGGATTTTTCTTTATATATCCAATGAATTATAATATATATATATATATATATATATATATATATATATATATATATATATATATATGAAAATGTAATTGGCGCTTCTAAATACATTGTAAGCTAAATCCGTACTGACAAATAACCAATCTGTAATGAATAGAAAAAGTATAATAATGCTATGAACAATCCAATATAAAATACTGGTAATAATATCAGCAAAAGAACGTTTTTCTATGCTTCCAGACATATTGAGCTCCATGTATTCTTGTACAACTAAAAAGGATTGATTATGTAAAAGATGAGATCAATTATTTTATGATGGATACTATGTAGATAAATATTATTAAAAAAATGAATGTTGATTTTGTTACATTTTCTTATTTTGGATAGGAATTTATAAACGGACGAACGGAAAAATAAACTCGATCAACACAAACTTTCTCATAACGTGAGGCTTGGGCAAGTTGTTGTTATAATATTGGACAGCTGATTGGTGAAAAAGGAATCATGTGATCATAATCAGCAATATTTTAAACATTAAATAACAAATCAGGTAAGAAAAAAAACAACAAAAGATAAGTGGGTACTGAATGGAATTTGCTATAGAGGAAAAAAAGACAACTTTAATTTGTTTGTAAGTTGGAAAAGGTTCAGGAGTTCACTGTAGTATTTGTATGTGGACACGGTGCTCTTGAAAGAAGAACAACTTCACACTGGACGACGAGTTTTGCATTTATCTCTATTTTACTTTTTTATCAACACGAGTTTTGCCATTATTAGAATGGCATCCTGCGATCCCTTCACTCTCTAAAATTTCCATGAAACTGAAATTAGATGATTGCGTTCAGAATGGAGATACTAAGTGTTGAAATATGACAATCCCAAATCGGAAAGAGATGATTTTTCCACCATAGCATTAGGCTATAAAAGGACTTCATCCCCTCTTAACAATTCATCCCAAAAACCACCAATCTCTCTACTTCTAAGATTGGTTGTATTTTTCCTCTCTCTCTTGTAATATTTCATTTTGTAATATTTCTTTGAAATAGTGAAATATTATTTTAGTAGTGTCCGAGGACGTAGGCATAATTGGCCGAACCTCGTTAAATTCTGGTGTTCCTTTTATTTCTATTTAATAGCTATTGTCGGGTCTTTTACTTTGTGATATATTGTGCTTTAAATTATCTTAGAAAAATTCTGTCACCAAGACTCAAGAGTCTAAGGAAGTTGGTTTTTAAGGGAGACCATTTGTGACTCCACCAACTACCTGGGAATTTTTCTTTGTCTTAATTTTTGGCACAATTATTCATTTTGGTGGAAACTAACCCGATTTCCACAACAATTGGTATCAGAGCCAAGGTTACTGAGTTATATGCTCTGTGGTTGCGGCGTAAGCTGATCTTCCACATCAGAAAAGTTTCCTTGGATTCTTGGGTATTCCGCATTTGAAAGCTATTAAATAGTCTTAAAAAGGAAATGGCAAGAGACGGACAAAAATCCACAATGGACACAACAGCTTCTACTTCATCAATTTTGGCGAGAACTGCTGTGGCAAATACGAGAATTGCAGTGGAGATTTTTGATGGTACAGGCCATTTCGGCATGTGGCAAGGTGAAGTTCTAGACGCCTTATTTCAGCAAGGCTTAGACATTGCCATTGAGGGAGAAAAGCCAGAAGGTGCAGATGAGAAGGAATGGAAGACAATCAATCGTTTGGCATGTGGTACAATTCGATCGTGCCTGTCCAGAGAGCAGAAGTATGCCTTTTGTAAAGAAACTTCTGCAAGTAAATTGTGGAAGGCACTGGAGGAAAAATTCTTGAAAAAGAGCAGTCAAAATAAGCTTCATATGAAGAAAAGACTGTTCAGATTCACATATGTTCCTGGTACCACGATGAATGATCACATCACCAATTTCAATCAACTTGTAGCAGATCTGATGAACTTGGATGTGACATTTGAAGATGAAGATTTGGCCCTAATGCTGTTGGGATCCCTTCCTGAGGAGTTTGAGTTTCTAGAAACTACTCTACTCCATGGGAAAGCTGAGGTGTCTCTTAGTGAAGTATGTGTTGCACTATACAGCTATGAATTGAGGAGAAAAGACAAGAAGGATAGCACCAGTGGAGCAGCTGAAGCTTTGATAGTAAGAGGCCGTTCGAAAAATAAGAACAGGGGAAAGAAAGACAGATCAAAGTCCAGAGTGGGCAAAGATGAATGTGCTTTTTGTCGAGAAAATGGGCACTGGAAGAAAGATTGTCCTAAGTTGAGAAGCAAATCTGGCAAAGGCAAGGCTGTTGCAGATTCAAATGTAGCTGAATGTGATGATTCAGATTTTTCATTAGCATTGATGCCATCAATAAGCAGTTCGACTGCTTGGATCCTGGATTCAGGCTGTAGCCACCATATGTGTCCCAATCGGGAATGGTTTTTCGATTTTAAAGAAATTGAAGGTGGAGTTGTCTATACAGCAAATGACAGCCCTTGCAAAACAACTGGAATTGGTTCAATCCAATTGAGGAATCGTGATGGATCAATCAGAACTCTGACAGACGTAAGATATGTGCCCAGTCTGACGAAAAACCTCATTTCTATGGGAATCCTTGGGAGAAAGGGTTTCACTATAATCATTAAAAATGAAGTAATGAAGGTTATATCTGGAGCACTTGTGGTGATGAAAGGAGTTCAAAGGAGCAACAACTTGTATTACTATGAAGGCAATACAGTTGTTGGAACAACAGCAGCAGTTTCTAGTGATGACCATGAGCTAGAAATAACCAGATTGTGGCATATGCGCTTGGGGCATGCAGGCAAAAAATCCTTGAAACTTCTGGCGAATCAAGGATTATTGCAAGGAGTGCGAACCTGCAAATTAGACTTCTGTGAGCATTGCATCAAAGGGAAGCAGACGAGAGTGAAGTTTGGCACTGCAATCCATGATACCAAGGGTATTCTGGATTATGTTCACTCAGATGTATGGGGTCCTTCCAAAACTGCTTCAATGGGAGGTAAACACTACTATGTTACCTTTGTTGATGATTGTTCAAGAAAAGTATGGGTGTATACAATGAAGACAAAGGATGAAGTGTTGGAAGTTTTTCTCATCTGGAAGAAGATGGTAGAAACTCAGACGGGCAGAAAGATCAAGTGTCTTCGAACAGACAATGGCGGAGAGTACACAAGTGATCCCTTCATGAAAGTTTGCAGAAATGAAGGAATTGTTCGACATTTCACTGTCAGAAATACACCACAACAGAATGGGGTGGCTGAACGCATGAACCGAACTCTACTGGAGAAAGTTCGGTGTATGTTGTCTAATGCTGGATTAGGCAGACAGTTTTGGGCTGAGGCTGTAACATACGCATGTCATCTCATTAATCGTTTGCCATCAACTGCTATCAATGGCAAAACACCTTTGGAGGTGTGGTATGGAAAACCTGCTACAGATTATAATTCCTTACATGTGTTTGGTTCCACTGCATACTATCATGTTAAGGAATCAAAGTTAGATCCAAGGGCAAAGAAAGCTATCTTTATGGGGATATCCTCTGGTATCAAAGGATATCGACTATGGTGCCCAGAGACGAAGAAAATAATCTTTAGTAGAGATGTTACCTTTGATGAGTCTACCATGTTAAAGGTAACAAAGGAGCAGACGGATGGTTCTCCACAGCAGGTGGAGGAAACTCCCAAACAGGTGGAGTTTGATAGAAGAAGAATTGTTGATCCAGCAATTGTAGAGTCTGATAAAATTACTCCTACGGAAGAAGAGGAGATAATGGTAGAAAATGGATCAGATGAGGAAGCAGAGGTTTCAGCACAAGAACCTCCTCAGCAACTTGAGCCAATTGCACTAAGAAAGCCGAAAAGGAAGATTAAGAAACCTGCTCGACTTGAAGATATGACTAATTATACATCTTCAGTAGATGATGAGATTCCTTCCACTTATTGTGAAGCTATTCAAAGCTCAGAAGAAGAAAAGTGGAGAAAGGCTATGGAAGAAGAGATGCAGTCCCTTGAAAAGAATCAGACATGGAAGCTAGCAAGTCTGCCAAAGGGAAAGAAAGCGATTGGCTGTAAATGGGTTTATGCAAAGAAAGACGGATTTCCTGATAAGAATGATATCCGCTACAAGGCAAGATTGGTAGCTAAAGGCTACGCTCAGAAGGAGGGAATTGATTATAATGAAGTGTTTTCTCCAGTTGTAAAACATTCCTCCATAAGAATACTGCTGGCTTTGGTAGCACAATTTGATCTGGAACTAGTTCAGCTGGATGTAAAAACTGCATTTTTACATGGAGACTTAGAAGAAGAAATCTACATGACTCAGCCAGAAGGATTTAAAGTTGCTGGAAAAGAAAATTTGGCGTGCAAGTTGAGCAAATCGTTGTATGGATTGAAGCAATCTCCAAGACAGTGGTACAAACGATTTGACAAGTTTATGATAAGGCAGAAATACACAAGAAGCAAATATGATCATTGTGTATATTTACGCAAGCTACGGGATGGTTCCTTTATCTATCTCCTCCTTTATGTTGATGATATGCTGATAGCTTCAAAAGATGAAGGAGAGATTCAGAAGTTAAAAGCTCAACTAAATCAGGAATTTGAAATGAAGGATTTAGGGGAAGCTAAGAAGATTCTCGGTATGGAGATATGCAGAGACAGAAAATTGGGGAGACTTTGTTTGACTCAGAAACAATATCTGAGAAAAGTACTAAAGCGTTTTGGGATAAATGAGAATACAAAACCAGTTAGTACTCCACTTGCTCCTCATTTTAAGCTCAGTGCATCTTTATCTCCGAAAAGTGATGAAGAACGAGAATATATGTCAAAGGTTCCATATGCAAATGCTGTTGGTAGCTTGATGTATGCAATGGTATGTACGAGGCCTGACATTTCACAAGCAGTTGGAGTTGTGAGCAGGTACATGCATGATCCTGGCAAAGGACATTGGCAAGCTGTGAAATGGATTCTACGGTATATTCAGAATACTGTAGATGTTGGTATAATGTTTGAGCGGGATGAGAAAAGTGGTCAATATATAGTTGGATATTGTGATTCCGACTATGCAGGTGATTTAGACAAACGTCGATCTACTACCGGTTATGTGTTCACACTTGCAAAGGCACCGGTTAGTTGGAAGTCCACCTTACAGTCAACAGTTGCTTTGTCTACAACAGAGGCAGAGTACATGGCAGTTTCAGAAGCTGTTAAGGAGGCAATTTGGCTTCAGGGGTTGTTGAATGACTTGGGAATTGGTCAGAAGCATGTCAAAGTGCATTGTGACAGTCAAGTGCTATTTGTTTAGCAAAGAATCAAGTTTATCATACAAGGACGAAGCATATCGATGTTCGATATCATTTTGTACGGGAAATTCTTGAAGATGGTGGGATACTTTTTCAGAAGATTTTGACTGCTGAAAATCCCGCAGATATGACAACAAAAGTTGTGACAGGTGTCAAGTTCCAACATTGTTTGGACTTGATAAATGTTATTAGAATTTGAAATTGGGCGCTTTGAAGCGCATTTGGAGACATTACTGAAATTTGTAATATAATTGTTTAGAGGATGTTTGTTTGGAATTGTGAGATTGTCAAGGTGGAGATTTGTTGAAATATGACAATCCCACATCGGAAAGAGATGATTTTTCCACCATAGCATTAGGCTATAAAAGGACTTCATCCCCTCTTAACAATTCATCCCAAAAACCACCAATCTCTCTACTTCTAAGATTGGTTGTATTTTTCCTCTCTCTCTTGTAATATTTCACTTTGTAATATTTCTTTGAAATAGTGAAATATTATTTTAGTAGTGTCCGAGGACGTAGGCATAATTGGCCGAACCTCGTTAAATTCTGGTGTTCCTTTTATTTCTATTTAATAGCTATTGTCGGGTCTTTTACTTTGTGATATATTGTGCTTTAAATTATCTTAGAAAAATTATGTCACTAAGACTCAAGAGTCTAAGGAAGTTGGTTTTTAAGGGAGACCATTTGTGACTCCACCAACTACCTGGGAATTTTTCTTTGTCTTAATTTTTGGCACAATTATTCATTTTGGTGGAAACTAACCCGATTTCCACAACACTAAGCACTATTCATTTTTCTATATATATTCAAATTATATTCCAAGACTAACATATCATTCGGTGAATTATTGAATCAAATCAATAATAATATTATTGTCTTTTTACAAAAAGGGTACTGTTTTATACTGATAAAAAATAATTTTTTTTTTTATATTACAATCTGTTATAAGCTCAATTTATAAATGAATAGATTTAACTTATCTAAATAAGAAGTTAGTAAAATTAATCACTAGTCCTAGTCATTGGGACGCTCCACCATCTTGCATTGCTTCAATTTTGATTTAGTGAGATTGAAGCATTTTTCTTTAAAAAAATAGTAATATTAATTGGGCTTGATTGACCAGAAATTACTAAAATTAAAAAAATACTATTAATATGGCCGATGAGCCATTATATATAATGGAAGAATTACATGGCTTGTACATTTTTAAAAATTGCTTCATAAAAAATGTTCTCCTATTTTTAAAAATTTTATTTCTACACTTTTTATCTTTCAAAAATGTATGTTTATAAATTTTGTCTTTCAATAATTCGTCTTTTTATATTTCAAAATTGATATTTACCTTTGAAATTTGACGTAATACATTAATATACCATGAGCCTTTAAAATTATGTGAATTGTTTCTTCTATTTTATCATATTATATTAATAGGTTATATCGTTAGATTTTCTATTAGAATAAACGTTAAATTATTGTAAAATAAAAAAAAAATTTATAGTAATTTTTTCTAATTAGAAAAAACTACTATTTACCCTCTGATATTTTAAAATTTATACTATTTAATTCCGGAGTTTAAGGGTATTTTTTAGATTTTTAATTATCTAGTTCCTCAATTAACAATAAAACTATTAAAATTGACGGAATGAATATATAGTTTTACGGAAATAAAATCGAGAGAGCAAATAGCATAATTTCAAAATCTCAATTACTAATGTATTATGTTAAACCTAATTAACCAAACAGGAAATGGTCAAATTCTCACCACTATGTTTATTGAGACACAATGAAATGGCCGAGGAATAGGGAGCATTGAAACAAGTTGAAACTGCGAATTTATCCAAAGTTAGGTAAAATAAAAAATGAAGTTATAAGAATGCTCAAATGTCAAATTTTCAATTCACCGAAAAGGCCCAAAGTAATTTTCAACACATAAAATATAGGAGATAGCAAATTAAGGCAAAGCCTCCACCATGCAATTGCTTAGTTAATTTAAAAATATATTGTTATTTATGAATCGGGTTAATAATTTATTATTATATTAAAAATTATAATTATATATATAATAGAATTAATTTTTATATAACAAATTATATTCATTGATTGTGCTTAATTTAAAAATGGAGACGTATTACGTAGTTTACCCAAGAAATTTTCCAAAGCAATTATCTCATGATATATGTCATCCCGCAATAGAAAGTTCTACTACTATAATTATTTCAAATTTTAAAAGACTTAAAAGAGCATTGTACTTGAAGCATCCAACTCTCAAAGTCTCTAAACGCGTGTAAAAACCTCTCCAGTACTACTGTTTATTTTTAAAAATATATTTATTAAAGAATATAAAATACATCAATTTTAAATATAAAGAGTAGATTCTTTAAATTTTTATTATTTTATTTTATTTTATATAAACTAATATTTATTAAAGAAAAAAGGGCTTTTATTATAAAGAAAGATAAATAATTTTAGAAAAATATATTAATAAAAATATATAAAATACATAAGAAGTAAAAGTGCATTAATTATAGTTAAAATATAAAGTAAAATTTAAATTTCTAAATATAGAAAGTCAAACTCACTATTTAATCTAAATTTTAAAAATACAAAGTTTATTAGAGACTATTTTTATACTAGATAGTCAAACTCACTATTTAATTTGAAATTTAAAAATAAAACATCAATTGAAAATTTTTTTGTAGAATGACTCTTTAAATAAAGAGAATTATTTTATCTCATATAAATTAATATTTGTCAAAAAAATAAATAATTTTTATTGTAAAGGAAGAGAAAAATATTTTTAGAAAAAATATCAATAAAAAGATAGAAAATACATAGAAAATGAATGTACATTAATTATAATTAAAATATAGAATGAAGTTTAATTCTTTAATTATAAAGAGTCAAATTCACTTTCTAATCTAAATTTTAAAAATAAAAAGTCTATTAAATTTTTTTTATAAAATGATTCTTTAAATAAAATGTCTACCGGAGATAAAAAAAAAAAATCACCCTTTGCTTTGTAAATATCCCACGAATTAAAGTGTTATTTAATATCTCCATCTATACATAATAAGTTCTAATAAGAAAATAAAATTTATTATCTTTTAATTTATATTTTAAATTATTAATAAAAAATAAATTATGTTTTTCAATTTTATATCTATCTTGGTTTTGGGTAAGTCTTTTTTATTTATTGAATTAATTATACTTATAATTACTTTTAATTTTTCTAAAACAGATAATATACTTATTTTATACATATAATTATATATATTAAATAATTTTCTTAATTTTCATTAAAAAAAATCCTAAACAGCAGATAAAGCGGAACGGAAGGGGTAACATAATAATAATAATAATAATAATAATAATAATAATAATAATAATAATAATAATAATAATAATAATAATTCTTTGCACTTCACCTATAAATAGCTTCCATGGTCCTTTTGTTTTAAAATACCCATCAAAATGACAGAGAAAGAGCAAGCACCAAGTCCCTTGGTGCCCAATGGCCAAATCCATAGCGACGAAGAAACAGCCACAACACAATCCAAAAAGAAACCCATAAAATGCATAGCATTTATTGTAGCTTTTACAATTTTCCAAACTGGAATCTTGTTGCTATTCATATTATTTTTGATGCGTTCCAAGAGTCCCAAATTTCGAATACGTTCTGCCTCTTTTGATGCCTTTGAAATTGGCACAGATTCCTTCAACTTGACGATGAACACTCAGTTTGGAGTAAAGAACACAAACTTCGGTCACTACAAGTATGAAATGAGCAATGTCACATTTGAATACAGAGGCACAGTTGTTGGTTTCGTCACTGTTGCTAAGGCTCGGGCCAGTGCTAGATCCACTAGAAAATTTGATGCCTTGGTGGTGCTGAAGACCGATAAATTATTGCCTGAAAATGGTTTAGAGCTAAGCAGAGATATAAAATCAGGGAAGTTGGCACTTACTAGCTCCTCTAGATTGAATGGGAAGATTCAGTTGATGAAACTGATTAAGAAGAAGAAATCTGCACAAATGAATTGCACCATGAGTGTTCATATTCAGACAAGAACCCTCCAGGACATTGTCTGCAACTGATCTGCTTCTTAATTTGCTATCATTCATAATTTATGCTTTCTTACTTTTTTTTTATTTTTATTTTTTTGAGTGCTATAATGATTTATTTTTCCTCTGTTTTCAATTTCCATAGCATTTTTATCATTTGTAGCAGGATATTTTATACAGGTTGGAGGATTTTGCCAAATTTTGCTGCTTAAGGTTTCGGTGATCCTTCTGGAAATTTTACTTAATTATCTAATTAATGAACTGAATAAAAAACAATTAACTTATTATCATGTGCAAAAAGTAAATTTTACTTTTATTTTTATATTTATAAATTAAGAATAAATTTTAATTCTAGGCATAATAAATATATGAATTTGTTCAAACTCCGATAAAAAAAATAAAAAAAAATGTTCAAACAAAAAATATTTAGTTTACATAATGGTGAAGGCATTATATTTGTAATGATTATATAATGGAAAAAGCATTTTACTTACTCATTAATCCATGAAATCCAATCCACAAAAGCGGAGGAAAGAGCTAAATGTTTGAATAAAATGTCTGAAGTAGTTAGGCGATTTTCCATATTATGCTTGTCCCCACTTGGCAAGTGGACCTCAATCCACGAAAAAAATCTTCCAAATTTTAGATCAAAACACCAATTTTTATATTATTATAATACAGATTCATTTTGTATTTATAGGTATAATCTCATTCATGAGTATATTATTTTAAAAAATAAAAATTTTCATCATTTAAATATAAATTACACGCAATGTATTTTAGATACTATGCATCAAGACACAGACTGACATGACCACAAATGGAGCTACAGTAAGTTGGAATTTCATTTTAATGAAAATACTTGTGGCCTTGACTTTTAGATTTTGATAACACTGGTTAAAGACAGTAGTATCCCAAAACCCATCTTTGGGCATTGGTACTGGACTATGTCAACATCTGGGCCCTATGTCATATATTTGCAAGGAAAATACTTGTTTAAATTTAAATTAAAATTAAATTAATTATAATCTGTATTGTTGGTGGAGTGTCTTTTTATGAAACTTAATTACTCTCGAAATTTCATAAACCAATCGCCATTTGTAACTCGTATCATCCTGAATGGTTTAGTGCAATGAACCTATCCATGTCTTGAGCATCCTTGTCTTAAAATTTGATCAATCCATTTGGGAACAAGAAGCTGTCCTAGGAGCCAACCCGTTACAAGAGTAAAGTCCTGTCCCATTGCTTTGAAATCAAGCAAATTTTATGTAACCCGATTTATGAGGGTCCAATGAATTTTGTTTGGGTTTGTATCCTAGGATTTTTGTTTGGCATTTTTCATTTGGTTTTATACTGTATACTGTGAATTTAAAGATCAACGAACCCATTACCTGGTGACGAGGGGGAGAGTGGGGGACCATGGTGTTTGCTGGTGAAGGATGAAAGGTTGAAAACTTGAAATGGGTGGGGGCTTTGTTTTCTGGTCATTAGGCATTTCTTGTCATTATGATGCTGCTTTGGAAATTTGGTTCCCATTGCAGGGCCTTCATCCTCGTCTCCATTTATTATGACCCAAAACTGGCAAATCTTTCATTTCGTTTCCCTCTCTTAAACGTCAACTTTGGAATACGCCACAATATTTGATTAAATTCAATTTATATTTCTATTCATACATCAAAAAAATATATATATTATACACTCAAAATAGTTTTCTTAATTATTACATAGTATTCTATCATTTCTTTACTCTACAAATAAAATCATGGGCTGGGTTGCAAGGGTTATTTTGGTTGCTAAAAGTTCTTCATCAAATCAGTCAAAACCTTCCAAATTATTTTAGCAATTAAAAGGGGGAAATTGGTATGAATAAAAGCATCTTATCTGGATGTCATCTATCTAAAAAATATCTACTTTAAATACATAACAAAATATAATTAAATTGGATAATTATGATCTTAGTAAAATATTATTCATAAAGCAGAAATCGGCTTCACACATAATATTATTAGTTCTTAACCCCTAAGAGGTGAGATGGGATAATAAAATTTTTTTATTCTTTAATCAGAAATTTTGAATTTGAATCCTGAATGTACCGCCTTTAAAACTTGGAACGGAACCTTTAACCCCTAATGAATTTACTCGGCTTGAATCTAGATTATTGGATAATTCAAAAAATATTAGTTCTTAATTGCATTGCATTTTCTTTTCATTTTCCTTTTCAGGCTAGTGATTTATGCATAGAATGTATGCTTCTTAATGCATATCACATATATTTGCCAATAATAAATTATATTTTTTATTATTTTATATTTCATAAAATTAATTAGTATTTTTATTTGTAACAAAATTAATTACTAACATGGTTATTTATTTAATTTAGTAGTCCCATGGAATATATTTAATTTTTTTTCAACTATCTAGTAATTTGGATTAGCGTCGGATAAATCTATTAAAAATGTAAAGTGCTACTTTTTCAATTTTAAAGGCATTTCATACTTATACTCAAAACTCAAAACCTTTAGATAATGGGGAAGAGATGAAACGAAAACAAAAAAAAGTTTTTAATCATGTGCATGCATTAAGAATCATTTATACTAAATTCAAAACAACCACGTATTAAATATGACATTATGAAAATAAAATATTCAATTTCAGCTATAATAGCTTCAACAATGTCAATTGGTATCATAATTCAAAAAATAATAATTTTATAATTTTAAGTGATATATTTTTATATAATATTAATAAAATAACTTTAAATTGATCTTGAATTCTCTTAAAGAAAAAAAATTGAACAGGAATTCTAAAATATAATTAGTAGAGTTCACATGGAAAAATACTAACTATTGGTTCAGAAA
Source organism: Triadica sebifera (assembly GCA_023653625.1). Lineage (NCBI taxonomy): Eukaryota > Viridiplantae > Streptophyta > Magnoliopsida > Malpighiales > Euphorbiaceae > Triadica > Triadica sebifera. The sequence continues at coordinate 28,147,348 of CM042906.1, forward strand.
CTGCAGCACTTAATGATAGTTAACAAAATAGTTGGTTCACCAACTAATATACTGGAATTCAATTCGCTAAAAATGGAGGAAAACTGCAGGATATTTTTAATATTCATATGACTGTCTGCTTATGGGATAGGTAAGAAATCGCTTCAGAGCATCAATTTGACCTAAAAAATTGTTTAGACATGTCTAATTTTATTATTATTTTTGTCTAATTTAATTCAAAACAAAATTTTCAATCAAATTAGTTCAGAACTCTTTTTTTTCCATCAATTTAATTCAAAATATGAGAATTCTTTCTCTTAATAAATTCGACAATGGCATGTTCAAATTAAAAAAAAAATCTTATGATTTATCAAATTCTGAACTAAATGATCCAAAAATATAAGTTTCTAATTGAAAAATAATATTGAATCAAATTGAACGTTATTTATATAGCTTAAAAAAAAGAAAGTTGGGAACTTTCATGGAAGCAAGTAATCAAATTGTAATATCGTATGAGTTTTCAAATGAAGAAATGATCACATCTTCGATAACAACTAAAGCATATTTTCAAGTTCCTGTTCCAAAAAAAAAAAAGCATATTTCCAAGTTGAAATGATGTAAAATCTGCAGAATACAAACAATATCACACAGAGATTGAATAGATAAGATACACAGGAGATTCAATATCAGACTTACTTTCAAGTTTGTCATGATGACCCATCATCTTTACAGACAAAAACAGGGGAACCCCATCGTCCTTCCTTACTTACCATCATGTCCATAGCTGCTAAAGCTCCAAACACTAACCTAGCTCCTAGCTCTTTTGATTCTTTCTGTTTTCCTTTTTTTATTTTCATTAAATTGATTTTTGTTCTTTTCTTTACAAAGAAACAAAAACACAGATACTATTTAAAATTGATTTTGTGTAGCTTTCAATTTCATAAAACAGCAAATTTCCCGCTTCTTCTTTCTTGAGACATTGAGCCTGCAAATGCTTAATTAATTAATTCCAAAGTCTTCATGGGAAATTCTTGGCGAAATCATTGATGTCTCATGCAAAGAATCACTTGCAAATCGTGACATAAGAGATGAATCTGAAAAAATAAAATCAATGTTAAAGAAAGATGAAATTTTTATCAATTGCAATAAAAAAAAAAGTGAAACAGAACAGAACAGAACAGATATGGTCAAATGTACCTTTTGAAGTAGATGAGTTGAAAGATTTCTTGCAATGAAGAATGGCGCTTTGGATACCATCATGCTGCAAAAGCAGGGAATCATCTCTCCTAGCCACCGTTGAAGGCAGAACTGTGGTTGCCGCCGATGCAGATTTACTCTTTCCAAGATGCTTGCAAACCACCCGAATCCCCGCCGGGATACTCCCCTCTTTCTCTTTCTTTGGAGAACCAGCAGGCAGAGTCCCCGGAGAAGATGAAGGTGAAGCCGCAGACAACTCTCCTGAGAATTTAGGCTTCTCGCTTTGCTTTCGGGAGACTTTGATATACAAGGGCTTGATTAGCTTCAAATACTTTTGTATCACATCTTTGGAGAACAGCTTCGATGAATCGTCAGATAGAGAATCATCTGAGATCTGCCTTCTCAGACTGTTATCCCTGGTAAAAATTGGAACATTTGCAACTTCTTTCAGCTTGAATTTAATAGTAAAAAGCTTGCTTTCTTGCCTCTTGATCTTTGGATTATCAACAAAAACGCCCTTGAGTTCTGTTTCCCCTGTTTTACCTGTTTCATGAGCTGCCATTGACTTGGATTTCCTGAACATGAGGACTCGAAATCTTGGAGCTGATTTTAGGAGGGAGACTGGAGAAGGAGGCTTAAAGGAGGGTTCAATAGGAAGGATCTTACGTTTAGAGACAAGGTGATCAGTAGGAGACAAAGAAAGGGATGGTGGTGGGACTTTGTGCTGAGTATTGCTGGATGTGTTGGGTGAGTTGCGGAGATTTGGATCGTTGGAGTCAAATCTATTGCTGTCTGTGTCTGTTGGGTTGTGGTTAAACTTGGTGCATTTATTGTTGTCAAAATCAGGCACAGTAAGCTCCAATTCAAAGAAAGAGTCATCTTCTTCTTCAAACTCATAATCTGTGTCGACCACTCTAGTTCTAATTTCGGTGGTGTCACTAGTTCCACTAGAGGGTCGATGGTCTTCGTTAGTTGTGGTAGTGGGTCTCCAGAACTTGAGGAAGTAGAGAGCTGCCATGGGTGATTTTTAACTGAAATGAGAGGAAGCTTTGAGAGAGAGAGAGTGTGTAAATATTAGGGCTTCTGAAAGGTGGGTTCTTATAGTGCGTACAAGAGAGAGACGAAACGTGATGTGGGTATGAGATAAAGACAGCTTTTTCACTTCGTTTTAGGCTTGTATTATAGCATTGAAAATGGCGTTTCAAAATAAGCAGAGAAGAATGAAGGGAAACTTTTCTTTTTCTTTTTTTCTTTTTTCCCATTTTGCAATGGAGAGAGAGAGAGAGAGAGAGAGAGGGTGCTTTTGTACGTTTGGGTGTTTTTATTAAGATGGAGGTGTCTTCGTGGGTTCACAGTTTAGCAGTCTCACCGTATGGGATGCTGTTTCTTAGAGAGAGAGAAATCACAGTTCAAACTTCAAACCCCAACTGTAAATAGTACAGTATACAGATTTGTTCTTACCATTGCAGAATTCTTTTACAGCACTTTTGAATTTGTAAGTACTTTGTTAGACAGAGACTTGGTCCATTTGCCAAGTAAATAGCATATTGTAATTGTGGGTCAAAGAAATAATTATAATAATAAAATTAAAAAATTGAGGTGTTTAAATATTTTTTTTAAATTCAACACAAACGAATAATAATTTAGTTGTTTACTTTTAATGAAAATATTTTTTTCATGGCTATAAAAATATTTACGAGTGAATATAATTTTAATCTGTCATGTACTTAAAAATATTATATTATACACTTAATATATTATAATTTGATCCTTAAATTTTTTTCATAGATAATATAAATATCCCTTTCTATGAATAATTGGAAGTGGACCCCAAATAATTCAAATTTCGTTTTTCTTTTGTGAAACGGTTGACTTATGAACGAAAATAAGCAAATCAATATTCCAAGAAACTCACAATAATTGAAAATTTGCAACTCCTTTGGAATATTTAGAAATTAATTTCTTAAATGCAGCCATTAACAAAAAGCATTAGTATACTCATATTTGAATTGAAAATGTCTGAATTAAGGGTATTTCTTATATTGTTGAAATGCTTTAGATGAGGTGACTTGGCCCAAAAGACTGAACATGCCAGAAATTAGGCAAATTAAGGAAAAAGCCAACAAAGTGAAATTCAAAGGGTTTTTTTTTAAACCTTTTAACACAGGAGGAGGATGGTGATAGGAAACTTCCAAAAAGAGAAGAGAAAGCAAAGTGAAGGGTGAAAAAAAAGGCCAAAAAGAAAAGACCTAATAAAACAGAAAATAGGAAAGGTAAGGTCATATTTACACTAGCAACGTAACATATATATTGCAGTGAGAAGAGAAGAGAAGAGAAAAAGAGGGTAACTTTAACTTTTGCAGTGAGAATATCTGAAATAGGGTTCTCTCACAAGGCAAAGGCCATTGGGGCACGCATGTCCTGCTTTTCTAACCCACTCTTTAAAGAGACTCCAACCCCCACCCTTTAACCCTTTAACCCTAATCCTTTCTTGGCTATATGACCAATGTAAAAGGTTTGACTTGTGAGCATAGCCTAACCTGGGTTTTGGATTTTCTATATAAGTTTTCATAAAAAAAAATATATTCTGCAGATAAAGAAAGAAATAATGTATAAAAATGGTTTATTGTATGTAGTGAAGCTCAAGCATATTACCCACATATATATAATTAAAAATGGCTACTGGGTTTGGTTCTTTTTGTGTTACGAGTTAGACTACATGTATTTCTGCCATAGCCCATGGATATACATGAGTCATTATTGCTCCTTGTAGATTTTGTATGATTAATTCTTTCTGTAACTATTGGAAACTTTGATATTCTTCAAAAGATCATAGAATAGTCATGTCCTGGATCCTGTAGAAGTTTCAACCTTAAATGATTGTTACCTCTTTTTTTTATATATAGCCGATATATCTGAAATTTGTATTTTATTTAATCAGTTTCATATTTAAAATGTTTACAATTGAATGAAAATTTACTTTAAGTTTCAAGATTATTCCAAATTCATTTAATTGAAGGAAGTGAATTATAAAAAAAATAAATAGAACATAACTAAAATTAATCATGTGCAATTTCAAGGACTTGATTATTTTTTGTTTCCTATGTTTGGTGGCATGCACGTCTTGCTTCAGATGACTCTTACCATGTTTCTTCTTCAAATAACATAATCAATTAAATAAGCTGGCCATCTATTAAATGAATTTCTGCTATCACTGTCACGTATATTATAATTAGTATTAGAATAGCTAAATAAATTTGACCCACAAAAACTAAAAATAAAAATGACAAATTTTGTTTTATTATATGTCTATATATTGTCTTGTCGAATGGGGCCTTATTCATAAGGCATGATTTATAAGATTCTGCACCCATAAATCATAACTCAAAACTTTGGCATTTCTTTTGTGGTTGCTTTTTCTTTACAGTAGAGATGGGTGTTGCCCACTTTCACCCTTTTCAAATTTTTTTTCCCTTAATTCTCTTGTTTTCATCTCAGGTAGATGATGCTAAATTCCCCATCTTAAATTCCTTTTCTACTCATTACCATACTGTGACTTTTTGTACTTTTCTAGTTAGTATTTTTTTTAAAAAAAAATATTGGATTTAGAGGTATCTCTGATTATTTTTTGAAAAATTATCCAACTTGGAGGAGTTGGATTTAGAAAAGGAAAAAGGAATTGTTACATAGTACCATCACATAATCACATGTGTTGATATTTTTAATAAAGGTAATGTCACGGAATTGTAATATTTGAAAATTGATATATATTGTTATGTAAAAATAAATAAAATTTATTTCTTAAATATAAAAAATATGGTGCATTTAACTTCTTTTGGGCCGGAAAGTAAACCCTTTCCTTGAGCGAAGTAATCCTCTATGGAGCCCAAAATGATAATAAAACGAAAATGCTCAACAAAACTGGAGAAATATGGATGCCAATATGGGTCGACCGAGAAAGGCCCATTGAGATTAATCACTTTCAGCTTTGGGGGCCACTCGGCTTACTAGTCTTTTAGTTTTCAAGAAAAATAAAAGTTAAAAGTGAAAAATAAAAAAAAATAAAAACTGCATGTAGTTTTGCGGTTTGGCAGTTTCTAAGCATATAGGTTTTTTGCAAAAGAGCAGTGATTAGTAAAATTAAGTTTCTATTTATTATGGTATTAAAAAAATTGACGAATCAAAAATCTAATTGGTGAAGCAATACATATTTACATCGAATTATTAACGAATCCTTCCAAGGATTTTAATTTTATTCAGTTCAATTTCACTTTGCATATATTTTTCTTTATTTTGACTAAATCAAGGATTTTTTTTGTAATTTTTTAGAATTACATGATTTGGAAAATGTAGAAAACAAAACTATTATGTTATGTAAAAGAGAGATAAAAAAACATGTTAGTTTTTTTAATACTTTAACTTTGTGACTCTTGGTATTAAAAAAATCACACACTGAAAATCGTTAAATTGTGAAACTATAAGGTGGTTTTTTGCATTTTTTCCAAAATAAAAACACACATTGACTACTGATTATTGATGTCTAAGCCAAAATTTTATAATTTTTAGAGATTAATTCTAATCTGATCGGTTCTTTTTTAAAAACTTATTTTTGAATTAGATTCATATATTTGATCATAAAATAATCAAAATATAAATTTATAAATGTAAAATCGATTCTAAAAATTTTTGTTTGTTAAGCTGATAATATATATATATATATATATATATATATTATTCTTAATACATATGTTACATCATATATAAGAATTAAAAATATATTATTTAAAATATACAATTATTTTCTGAAAAAATATATATTTTTTAGCTTTGAACATTTAACAATGGAATTTATAGTTAATTTAATTACGACTTATTGATATTCTTATATTTATTTAGTATTTTTAAATAAATTATGAATATAAAAATTAATTTGGAGGTGCAAATTTTTTATTTCATGAATTCTTAAAATATAAATTCAAACAAACCATCATCTAATGATGAATAATGATATCAACCATTGATTCTGAATGGAATGCAACTAATTTATAAAATTTATAAATTAAATTTAAGGAAATTATTAGTTATGAAAAAAAAATCAAAATTTCTCTCTCTCTCTCTATATATATATAAAGTAAATTGTTATGCTCAATTATGCATACAGGTCACTCATTGAAGAAGATTACCCTGTGGTGGGTTCCAAAGTTGCAAATAAAATGCTGGGTTCAAATGATAACACTTGTCATTCTGGAGATCCTTTATTGCACAAATTTGATTGCGTGTTCAAAACTTTTTGAGCCACTTAGATGCTGCCACGTTCCCACCAAATATCTGGAATTAAAGCCCACTTCAGGACAAACAACGCCGAGTTTTACACCGTTGAGCATGACTTTCGTGATTGTACCTTGTAAGCGCAAACGGTCGTCGTCAAATCTAACGTCTCTTTGACCTCAAATAGCGCTAGTATAATCCCATTGGTGGTCAATCTAAAGTTACAGGCGGCCAACGTCACAGACATCACGGCCAAGTTCCTTATTTCGTTCACCGTAAGTACCGACCTTATTATTATTATTATTATTATTATTTTCTCAACAATATATTTTTTTAATGTCAGATATACATAGACATAATTCACTCTAAAATTAGTAAATCTTAACAATTTTGTATAAATTCAAATTTTAATGAAGAAGAAAATGATTTTTTAAAAATAAAAAAAGGATTGAAGCACATGCAACATAAATACAATATACTTAAAATTGTAAATTTTATAAATATTGGATAATAATTGCCATTTGAGCATTAAAATTCATAACGCAGTAGAAACATTTAAAAATAGCTATATTTTGCTAAATAAAATCGTATAAATGAAGCTCTCTCCGAAAAGTATCAGTTTGGAAAAAAAAAAAAGGTCTAGAAATTTTACGTTAATTACAATATACAGAAAATAGTAAAAAAAAAAAGGTTTCAAAAATAGCAAAAGAATATGTGAAAGTTTGTGGGCAGAGATGTTGACAGGCGTGACAGTCCGTGTGTGGAGATTTGCCCACGATGTTCCCCAGACACCTGCCACCGTCCTTGGTTTCCGTTATTTCCATATCTAGAAGGCTCATTCTCCAAATCTGAGGTTCGGACCAGTAACCCTTTCAACGGCTCAGATTTCATTTGGCACCGTTTCCTTTCCTTCTCTTTCGATCTATTCAAATCTCATTATAGCAAACCTCAAATCCCCTCCTATTGAAATATAACTCTCCCTATCGCAAGGTGCATTGACTTTTTTCACGCAAATATCCATGGCGGACCACGAAGCAGAGCCCGAATCACCGGTTGAATCGTTGATGGATAAGATCACAGAAAAGATCCACAGCCATGATTCTTCTTCTTCCTCCTCCTCGGATTCCGATGATGACAAGCCCTCTGACGCCGAAGCCGTTAAATTCAAGATATTTCGTCTTTTTGGAAGAGAGAAACCCGTCCACAAGGTCTTGGGTGGCGGAAAACGTAATTTTTTCCCTCTAATTTTTCTCTTCGCTTAGACATTTCCGTCTATTTCTCCGTCATATATCTGCTTTCTCTTGTGATTGACGAGCTGACGACGTAGGATAGGGATTATATTTTATTTGTGCGCACTTTCGATAACTTACATTTTTCTTTTTCAAATTTGCAACTTTTTGGCATTTGATTCATTTCCTTTTTAAACGATTTAAAGCTTTTTCGATAGTTATGTTTGATTTTCAATATTCAAGAATTTACGGCGCGGAACTTTGCAAGAATAATTCTACTGGTTTATTTTCTGATTGTTAATTATGTAAAAGGAAGCTGAAGGTTATTAGCGCCAAAATTTGAAATTCTTCGAGTTGATTGGAATTATGTATTTCCGTGGATGCAACTAGGTAATTAGAAATTGGAAAACAATTATCAGATGGCATATTTGCGATGTATGATTATTTATTTATCTGCGACATCATGCTGATGGATTAAGATTATCAAATATTGCATTTGTCAGCTTTTCAGTATTTGAGATTTATTTTTTATTTTTTCATTCTAATTTGGAATTGGGATTTAAGAGTTCAGGCATCAGGGATACTGGCATTAGTTTATCGCCATCTTAGTTATTAGAATTTATTATTGATTTTTCTCCCTGCTTTGGAATCCATTTTTTGTGAAATGGCGGTTAATAGCTTGCAGAGAATTGATTGCTAAGGGAGGGGTTATTTTTTGTTTATCTTTTCTGAAAACGGTCTAATTTGGTGTGTTTATTATAAATTTATAATGCGGTAAGACTGTGTATTATTTGATCCTGTTGCTTATTTAGTTATGTGAGTTTGGAGTTTGTAATACTGTCATAGTTAATTGTCTTCTCAAAATGGAATTTTGGTGTGTTCTCTCCACCCTTTCACTTTTAACGATAGATCTGATTTTTTTTTTCAGCCAGCTCATAATTTGGTTCTAGTGGCTTAAAGATTGCTGTAATATAAGCCTCTTCAATGATAATGCACTTGTTCGGTTTTTGAATTAAATTTTATGTTCTTAGGCTGCATGGTTTTAATTTTTAATTATGATATTTTGTTCTATTTTCAATCCTAATGCCAGAGATTCTCATTTCACGAATTTTGAAGATCGTCTAATTGGAATCTTTCACAGGAAACCTTGATGCTCCCTTTTCTTCATTCTTAGAAAATAGGAAAATTATTTGCATCCCCTCAAAAAAAAAAAAAGGAAGAAATGAAAAGAAAAATTGAGTGCAATTATTACACCTTAGTTTGTTGCTTGCAACATAATTACATAAGTTGGTGAAAGCTATAAAAATTTAAATGCAATAATCTTCTCGCTTGGTTAATTGGCTTTATTATTTTCATTTCCTGTATTAGGCCTTAATAAAATATTCTGTTGAAATCTGTTCTTTTTTAATTTTTCCCTCTCATGTGTTCTATTTTTACTTCAGCTGCTGATATTCTCCTATGGAGAAAGAAGAAAATTTCTGCTTGTGTGCTTGGTGGTGCTACCATAATCTGGGTTCTATTCGAATTGGTTCAGTACCACTTGCTCACTTTAGTGTGCCATTCATCAATACTCTGTCTTGCTATCCTTTTTCTCTGGTCCAATGTGTCCGCCTTCATTAAAAAGTAACATGTTGGATACTTTTTCCCTCTTCAGTTTTAGCTGTGCTATATGTGTCTTTGTATGTTCATCTTATTGTGTTACTTAATCAGGTCTCCACCTGAAATCCCTAAAATTATACTTCCTGAAGAATATGTCATTGAAGTTGCCTCTGCTCTGAGATATGAAATCAACAAAACACTCACTGCCCTGCATAGTATTGCATCTGGGAAGGATGTAAAAAAATTTCTCACAGTAAGTCGAATTCTTGCATTTATGTTAGGCAATTTAATCTTTTAATGCATATCATGGTGGTTTGTATATGTTGTTTGCATGGCAATCCATTGTATCCATTAGTCACTTACATTTAAAATAATTTCTAATGAATAATATTTTGCCAATTCATCTGGTGTTATTCTACATTTGTGGTAAATGTATTGAAGTTTTCTTCGCATTCTTAGATGAGCTGGAAGATATAACTGTACAATATTAGTTACCTTTTACCAGGTATTGCTTTTGATGGGTGTCAGGTAATAGCTGGCTTGTGGATTCTGTCGATCATTGGGAATTGGTTTAACTTCTTGACCTTGTTCTATATATGTAAGGAATTTACAAACATGATATTTCTCAGTTAAAATTTTGATGCAAATCACCAGTTTTTGACATTCTCATTGATTCTTTCAAACAGCTCTTATTTTGCTGCATACTTTGCCGGTGGTCTATGAGAAACATGAGGACCGGGTGGATTCATTCTCAGAGAAGGCATGGATTGAGATCAAGAAGCGGTATGCACTGTTTGATGCACAGGTTTTGAGTAAAATTCCCAAAGGGCCATTGAAGGAAAAGAAGAAGGACTAGAATATAGAGATGCAGTACTGTTGGTGTGACTGATATCTAAGTTTCCTTTCTCATTTTTCGTTTTTCAACAATGACAAAAATAAATTACATTAGATAGTTGTGGCATCCTCTACACAGCTGCTGGTTCGCGCCATTTGGGAGGTTCTAGCCACATTGATACAAACATCTACAGCCAAACCAAGCTTGGCAAGCTTTTCCAATTTTTTGCTCTATGGTTATTTCTGAAACGAATATGATATATAATTTAGTCTGCTTCTCTGTCAAGATGAATATGCTCATTCAGTATAATTTAGTGTATATACAACACACAGTCAGCAAAAAAATATATAAAATGTAATATCTTATGATACCATAAGCGAGAATGTATTATCATGAAGTATTAGTATATTTTATAACATCGTTTTAACGAAAATTATGGTATATTATAACTAAACGTGGATGAAAATGTGATTGAATTTAAACAAATGAACATAACTATAGTTCAATTTAAAATATTATAATTAGAATTTACAATTTTTTAATCGAAGACTTTTAATATTTGAAAACCCAGTTTAAAAAATGCTAATTATCCTCGTATTTTAATTTAGTTTAATATGTAAATCAAAATTTAACGAGCAGAAAATTATAGAATTCATTTTATTTTTCTTATACTTGTAGTATTTTCAATTTAATACAAGTTGTAAATTGAATATGAATACTGTTGTTGTTTCATTGGTTGTAGACAAGACCAGAAATTCCCATTTATTATGAACTAGAGACGGCCCTCAACATAGGCAACGCAATTGTTTTTTTTTTCTCTTGAATTAATTCAAGAGGCTATTAAGATTAGATATCACAAGATTAATAACCTAACACAAAAGCTTAAGATACGATATTATATATTTATTTATTTATATTCATTTCACAAGATTAATCTCCAGAGAACAGCAAGACAACATCCGATTTCTTGTTTATATCACTTCTACGACAGTGCTGAAGTTGCATTCAAATTAATATCAATTACACATGAAATTTTTCATTAATTTTAGTTCATTACATATCAGAAAGTTATCCTTTTGTGGAAAAAAAAAGAGCTTTTAGCTTGAGACTATATCAACTTCTTGTTTTAGTATCTACTGAGGTGCCTAGGATAGGCCCATAACCTGGGAATCAACGCTCCGTCTGATTCACTATCACATTCTGAAGAAGATATTGATGATGAACCATTTAATAGATAATCAACTACCTGAAAAGCAATACAAAATTCGAAGAATGCAGCAATCACATTTGAGCAAAACATATACAATACTGAAACAGAAGAAAACAAGTATTAGCATCTAGAAAACTTGGTAGGATGAAACAGGCACAATTTGCTGATTTTCAGATTGTTGCTTATGATCTCTGTTACAGCATTTCATGTTATCTAGCCAAACGATTGTTTCACATTGGCCACGATATCTCCTATTAGATATTAATCTCTTCGATGAATTTCCTGAAATCCAGACAATAAACAACTAATTAGATTGAAATGAGCAAGACTGTTGACAGGAACAAAAACAAGAATTCATGATTTTTTTTTTCTATGGGCAGAGTGCATTGCAGAGCAAGAATTTTTTTTTTTAAATTACTAGAAGAAGACCAAAAATTAGAGCCATATTAACTCTTTCCATGTAAATATTTTCTGCAATTTCAGTCTATTGCGTGCAAGGATTTACTCGCAGTTATAGAGCAGCACGTTGTCAAAAGGATTTACGTGCAAGGATTAACTTCCAATATCAAAATCATTGGATTTTAGTCTTAATCAGAATTCACATCATATTAGGAACAGAAACAGAAAATTGACAAACGAATTCGAACCACAAAATCCAGAATCAAGTAATTCCTTATATTAGGAACAGAAACAGAAACAGAATATTCAAAAACAATAGCAATGAACCGATAGGATAGAATCGAGAAAGGCGACTCACTGAGGAACGAGACGAAAGGCGGCGAGGGTGTCTTGGAGACGACAGACTGAAGATTGTTAGGCAGTTTAATATAAGCTTCTGTGAGAATCAAGCTTAGATCGTTGCAAGCAATTGGGAAATAGTGAATTCTCGACAGAACATCCTCAAACGCAAGCTTTTGGTATCTCTCTATTGCATTCGACATTTTCCGGATTGGGATAGCAACTCTCAGAGGAAAGAAAAAGAAAATAAAGAAGTTTAGAAAAGAAAAGGGGAGAGAGAGGGGGGAAGAAGGGCGGGAGGAGGGACAGGCCAACGGGCTTCCAACTGTAGACTTATTAAGGCTCCATTTGAGGGAAGTTTCATTAGATGAGGAGTCGGAACGTTTGGTTGAATGGTTTGACGGTTGATAGTTTGAAAATTTCTATTTTGAGTCTTTTTTTTAAATATAAAAACTAAATTACCTTCACTTAATTATCCTTATGCAGAAGTAATGAATTTTAAATTTATTTTTTATTTAGTTATTTTTATATTATATATTTAAATGAATATTTGAGGGAAGTTTTGGTAGATGAGGAGTTAGTAAGTTTGATAATTTTTTTTATTCAAGGTTTTATTTGGTAAAATTTTTTAAATAGCAGTTGATAAATTTTGAGTTTCAAATAACTACATATTGAAAAACTCTATTTCAAAATTTTTTTGTGCACAATTGGAATTTTTTTAAATATAAAAAATAAATTACCTACACTAAATTATGTAGAAGTAATGAATTTTGAATTTATTTTTTATTTAATTACTCTTATATCATATATTCTTTTGAATTTTTTATTCATTTATTAATATTTTTTGATTATTATTAATAAAATAAATAATTACATCTGATAAGTAATATATTATAAATTTTTTTATTTATATATTATAAAAAATATATATCATGAATTAAATCAATTATGTTTTATTAGTAATTTTATATTATAATAACAACAACTCAATTATTTTTATTAAATAACAAACAACAAGTATCGATCCATTAGCTATTAATTATCAGTCACTAGCTATTAACTATCAATTACCAATTACATTAAATAACAAACCAAACGGAGCCTTAATAAAATTAAAATGAATCTACAAGGAGCTTTATTTGAATATTGGTCTCATCTCATGTTAGAATCTTAGTGGATTCATGTAATCATAAAAATTACTAAAATATAAGATAAGGAAAAAAAATTTAAAGAGAAACAAACAAAATGTAACTCAATAATTTTTACTAAATAACAAACAACAAGTATTAATCTATCATATCATTAGCTATCAATTACCAATTACATTTAATAACAAAGCAAACGGAGCCTTAAAAAAATTAAAATGAATCTACAAAGAACTTTTATTTGATTATTGATCTGATCTCATGTTAGAATCTTAGTGGATCCCTGTAATCATAAAAATTACTAAAATACAAGATAAGGAAAAAAAATTTAAAGAGAAACAAACAAAATGTAGGATGAGTTTTTGGAGAAAATCCATGCTTATAAAATCTTGAAGAAACCGTGAAAATCCATACCATCAGGCTGCCAATCTTTCCAAACCTTGTTATGCCATCAAGGTTCAGGATCCAAACAAGGGATAAAATAAGTGAAGGTTGATCTGAATTGGAACCTCAGTAAAGCTATGTAAACTTAAAAACATTCTAAATATTCTTAAAAGGATTGCGATTAACTTTTCATAGAAAGAAAATCATCAGGCAAATATGCAGATAGAAGGAGATTCACTTGAGGGCTGCAGCAGCAGTATATTTGTGTGCAAGTTCTAAAATGATTAGGTTTAGCTTGTAGCACACCAATTTATGGATCTCAAATCTTCAATCACACTACTATTAATATAAATTCTATAAAAGAGTGAATTATACTTGTTTATACAAGACCAATGTACAGATGCTATAATATTGTTCATAGGCAGCAAATTATCTAAGGAACCCAAGATTGGTTCCTCCAAAATTTCACAAACCCAAATGCATTCCAAGTACCACACATTCTTAACAATATAATTACAATACCAAAATGTGGTATCTAATGGTCTTAGGATATCCTAACAATAAACACCGAGAACCCTCTCTTGTCAGCTTCATGTCCCAGTTCCAGACAAATTGACTTTGGAAAACACTCTGCACTCTGATACAATTTGTGCAGGAGTTTGTAAGAATTGCATCCTGAAACTATACAGCTGCTGCTTTCCCTTCATTACTACACAGTTTTATGCCTGGATCATTAATATTTCACCTGCAGGGCAAAGGGCTTTGGCTTCCTTAATACTACTGATGAGACTCTAAAGATGACAGCTTTCTACAAATCTAGAGGAAGTACGTTAATTGTTGCTTTTTCCTCGAACCACCTTCTCCATATAAATCATTCCACTGCTTTAGCTCACTCATCACCGATCCCTCAGCTGCAAAACTTGACGCAACCTGCATTGCCAGTTTTCTTTTAGCAACATTCTATACATAGCACCCCTTTTTACCAGAAAATTTAGCTAGTTTCTGAATTACATCTAGTGCCAATTATTTGGCATCTTAAATTATAAGTTAGAAGTAAATTTGGTAATGAGAATTTTAGAAGCACAATGATGAGAGACTTGAATTTGAATGTAAGATTACCTGATTTTTTGCCTGCCTCATATCTTCCATGTTTAAGGCCCTCAAAGTCATCACTGGTTCCTCTTCATCTTCTTCCTTTGTACTTGTAGCATCTTCTGAGTTTGTGGCTTCTTCAGCTTTCTGTTTCTTTTCCTGTTATTGGAGGAAGGGATTCAGCAAAATTATACCAGCAGGAATCAATAAGACAACACCAAAAAGCCATTCACAAGGGAGAGAGAATATTACTTTGTCCTTCAATCTCTCTTGCTGTATCAACTCTCTGACAGGTCGATAAGCTGCTGTCACACACAAGTTCTGTTTACAAGTAACCAACCTCACAGGTAGTTAAAGGTTTGATTCGATGATTAGAAATAAATATTTGAGGGAGAATCAGAAATAAATGAACAAACCTTGAGATCACTTCCACTATATCCTTCTGTCATGGCTGCAAGCTCCTTGAAATCTAGATCTTCGGTTTTCTCTTTTGCCAGAAGAGTTTTTAAGATCATTTCCCTGCTCTCGATGGACGGAAGGCCAACCATAATTCTGCTCACCGTAGAAGGTGTTAGAGTAGTAATCAATTACTAATAGAATTCTGCAGTACTTATAGAGCTATTTGGTAATGAGCCTTGAATTTTATTAGTGTTCTAGGATATAGTACCTGCGCTCAAACCGCCTAATAATTGCTTCATCAAGATCAAATGGCCTGTTGGTCGCAGCAAGAACAAGAATACGCTCACCAGGCTTTGTCAACAGCCCATCCCAATGTGCCATAAACTCGTTTTTTATCTTTCGCATGGCCTCGTGCTCACCGACTCTAGTGCGTTGCCCAAGCATGCTATCAACTTCATCAACAAATATGATAGTTGGGGATACCTTTGCAGCAAGTGAAAATAGTGCCCGGACATTCTTTTCATCTTCACCGAACCATTTTGAAGTGATGGTGGACATTGAGACATTGATGAAACTTGCTCCAGCTTCATTTGCTATAGCCTTTGCTAGCATTGTCTTTCCTGTGCCTGGAGGCCCAAATAGCAATATGCCTCTGCAAGGCTTAAGAAGTCCACCTTTGAAGAGGTCTGGTCTTCGAAGAGGTAGCATCACAAGCTCCTGAAGAGATTCTTTAATTTCATCCAAGGCACCAATATCTGCAAATGTCACTCCAATCTCATTTGCGGGAATAACCTCCGGCCTGATTCGTTTCTCAAATTCATTGTCAGGGGGAACTTCCTGCCAGAATCAACTCAAGTCCATTAGCAAGACCGCTAAAATCCTAAACGGTCATCATCTAAAGAGTGGTTTTGGCTTACAGTTGCTTTAGGTGGAGGTGGATTCTCTCCATCCTTCTTTGCTGCAGAAGCAGATTTGTCCAATTCACCCTTGGTTTCAGGTGCTGGGGTTTCAGACTTTGACTCAGTCTTCGCTCCAACAGCCTCCTCCCCTGCACTCTCCTGCAATTTGTGAAAGGAAGAAGAAATTGGAAATATCAACCTTAAAACATTTATGTTATGCTAAAACCTCAAAAAGTTGCAGGATAATAACATAGTACAGACCTTGCCAACTTCACCATTTGTCTCCAATTTCAGAGTATCTTTCCCCCCACTTTTGCCTTCTTGGAATATACTCAATCCATGAGACAAGCTGCTCCATAGAAGTGATTAGTATCCAAAAGAGGCAATAAAAAAAATGGGGCAAAAGACATATATAGCCCCTTGTAATTGTCTGTTTTTGCCATTTTGCCTCATTGACCGGTTTTTGGTCCAAGTTACTCCTTATATTTGGTTTTTAGTATATTTTGTCTCTTAAAATTTAAAAATACGACACACCTAACCACCATGCGATGACTTGGCATGTCGGAAAACTGATCAAGGGGCAAATTATGATAAAAATTGAATTTGTAAGGGGTAAAATTGATAAAAAAAAGAAGACAATTTGGACCAAAACCGGTCAAGAGGGTAAAATGGCAAAAATGGACAATTAGAGGGGGCTGACTGTGTCTTATGCCAAAAAATCGTGAAACATAAGAATTGCCATCTACCTCTTAGATGATATAACAAGCTTTCCATTTCGGTATTCAGGATCCTTATTATTCATCAGATGATATGATATTGCTGATACCACAATTTCTTCTATGTAAGTGCTGAGAACCATTGTATCTGCGTGGCAAATTGAACTTAAATCATCACATTCGATATCATTTGCTGCGAGCACTTCGACAATATGGTTTTTGTTATCTTGAAACTGAATCATCTTCATGTCCTCTTCCAGTTGTGTTTTCCAGCTGACAAGATGAGTTTCATCTTCTGGTGGTTTGATCACGATATTATATGGGAATAACATGGTGAGTCTTTCATCCACTTCTCTGAAATCATCTTCTTCGTCCACCATTCGGGAACCAAGTACCAAAACTGAGCCCGAAAGTTTCTTCAATAATTTGCTGAACAGATTGTAAAACCTTTCTGATCGGATAAGAAGCTTTTCGACATCTCTGAGGTATAAAATGACAGAACTTCTTTCTGATACTGAAGTCAAGACCTGTAAGAATAACAACATCCTGTCTCTTAAATCTAAATAATCAACAGATTGCAATCATCAGATAGATGCTAATTACATGTATAAAACGAGAACTGCACCAACCAAGTGAAGCATCTTTATGTACAATCCAAAATTGGAAAAGCAAAAAAGAAAGAGAAAATTTGAAACATCATTTAGTGAAATTATGAATCACCAAAAAAAAGTGCATCAATATAGTAAGAATCTGAGTCCTAAAACAAGCAATTCATTTACCGATGATTATACCTTGAACAGCGACTGAAGAAAGACTTTCTCATCAAAACACCAGCTGCTTGCTCGCCTGAGTGAAGCTGCAAGCAAAAAAATAACCGATGAGAATTTAATATCTGCTAACTATAAGGCAATGATATTTGTGTATCAGGTTTTATAGCTTTGTGCACATAAAATAAGTGAGTTGTGATGTGTAACCTGGATTTGTGGAAGCTGATTGGGAGGAAATGCTACTAATATCAGAGGCAGCTGAGGCGTTTCTACGAAGTTTAGTATGATTATTGAACTCTTCCACATTCCTGAAATAATACATAACAGGTATAGAACTAACAAATTTACAATATCTAATCGAATTGGAACTTCAATCCCCACAACACTACAAATTCAGCCAAACCTTACGACTCTACCATGGGAATAGCACTTAAAAATAGAGACAGTACCTTGATTTGATATCCAAATTACTGCTTTGACGACACAATGTGCCTGCAAAAGAATTTTTGATTAGGTGAAGATAAACAGAAAGAACAAATACGAACTTAACAGGTAGGACAAATTTGTGAACTAACATAATAGAATCAAAAACAGCAAAAAGAATTCAACTGTAGATCTTCTTACGTATCAAAATAATTGGGCATAACTTCTTTTGTACCTCTTATATCTTCTCTGGGAGAAAGGATTGAAAAAGATCCAAACAAACTGGACATTCGTTCCAGTGTCACCTCTGAAATGGACCTCTTGAAACACTGCGAGGAGATAAATCAAAATCAGAATACCGAAAACTACATAGAATGACAAGCTATGAATTTAGCCAAAGGCAGGTAATTTGTGTAGAAAAAAAAAATTAACATTGAAATGCACAGCTAGCATTAAATGGGACTACATAGTTAGCTATCAGTTAAGTATAGAAAGGAGAAAAGAAGCAATAAATGTAAAACTATGCTAAATCACACATTCATTCAACATCAACCAAATGCACACTCAATTTATTAGCAAAGACCTAAGAATGCTTACAGAATCTTTTCTAATGCAGCCGTATTTGCTCTGCATCTGTGGGAAGGAAAACAATATAAGTACCACTGAAAGACAAGTGAATTCAAAAAATCTTCGAAAATTTTCATATTCACCTTTATGGAAAAACCAGATACATCTAACAGCAGCAACTTTGCCTCGAAGTAATGTGCTAAAGCCTTGGCCAGCATTTGTTGGTAAAGTTCTTCAGAATACAAAATCACATAAGATATTAGTTTAAAATCAACTTAGAAAGGTAATATTCCTATTCAAAATTAGAAGGCATAGTTCTCCTTTCATACCAGCAGGTCCAGAGAGCAAAATAGCCCTACTAGCAGGTGAAAGGTTTCGGGTGTGCTTAGATACATCTGAGTGCTTTAAATGGATATATGCAGCACTTGTCAATGAAACTCGAGTTATATCGCTGCAATTGCAGATCATCAGAATGAATTATCAAAGTTAAAGAGGACGAGATTGCAGTCTTGTCTGTAAATGCTTCCATTGTTCAAAATAAAGTCATGGACCCACTTCGTGGATATTTAAGAATCAAGACTCTTTACATTATAGCAGCTAAACTTTCATCATCTCCCACATGTGAAAAGCCTAACGGTTCAAAAAGGATTACTTTTCTTTTCTTTTTTTTTCTTTTTTTTAAATTTTAAAATATTTCAAATTGCCAAAATGACAAAGATTTCTTTTATAATTAAGTTGTAATTTTTTGTTAAACTTAAATGGGTTGGAGACGTGACTCATCTCTCCAAAAAATCATGACAATTTTTTTGAACAAAATTAAGTTGTCCTTCAACATAAGGAATAATATCCTACTATAAACAAGAACCTAATTACATCGACATAAGATCCAAAATCTTGGAAAACCTCAAATGGAATGAAAAATGAAATTGAAATTAAAATTTCATAGATTCAGTATGACTTATAATATTAACAAAGAGTTGGTTTGCAAGTAGCAGATTCTTATGGAATTTTAAGCATAAAACATTAACATTATTAGGAACTCTAGATCGACTTTAATTCCGGTATCCATGAAAGAGTAAAGATCCCATACATAGACTGAACTCATAAGGGTCACATAGAAAGAAAGAAAGAAAGAAATCAAATTGGACGATTAAGCAGCAGAGATTATGAAGATTTATTATATTATATACAAGGATAAGATTCTACAAATATGAGAAAAAACCCATTAATTAAAAAGCCAAACGGAATCCCACCCAAGCAGAGGCACAAAGCATTTTCTGCCAGGTGATATCTTAATAGTCAATACAGAATAACAGTCCATAACAACACTACTGTCTATTAACGATCTTCAAAATGCTCACATGAACCTAAAAAAATTTTGTTTTTCTAAAAAAGAAAAAAAAAGAAAGAATATACCAAAATCATGAAATATATAGAAAAAGAATAATTAACAGGAAGAGGAGGAATTAAACATTATAACCTGAGGTAATAAGGAAACTCATCAAACGTGACGGTGCTCTTTGTGCCATCAAGAACCTGTCTCATCAACTCCTGCTCAATCTGCTCAGCTGTAACATCATCTGAAGAACCATTTCCACAAGCCCATTTATTCATACTCTGCCCTGATGCCAACCCCAACCCAACCCCAACTCCTACACCCAAGGCAGACAGTAAGAAATGCTTCTGCTCCATCTCTCCTTTTATCTTCCTCTTCAGTCTTCACCTGTGCCTTTCAACGAACACCTAAAATCAAAGCCTCAAGCTTGTGCAAGAAAACATATGATCAAATCAAGAAAAAGTCTTTCACCACCCCATAAACCTCTAAGGTAACAAAAGAACACTCAAGATTCAAACTTTATGGAAGATTTTGCAAACACAAAGGCGGATCAAAGAGATTCAATAATTTAAAAACCTTCTTTTTTTTTGGGTGGGGGCGGACAAGAAAATCTGGGAATGGGAATGGGAGTAATGGGGTCTAAGAATAGAACGTTGGTGTATAAGCTTTTTGACAGGTATGTCTTTGTGCTCTGTGGTTTGGCCCTCTTCAACTATTTATAGCATGCTCTACTAATGGACGTTAATTGCTAACCGGGAAAAAAACTGAAATTTATTTTATTTTATTTTATTTTTACTCTGCTTTTTTGACTTACCGGGACCGTCTAATCTTTGATTTCTTTCCTCTCTCCTTTGGTTTGCTTTTATTAATTAATTTTCTTGGTCGGTCTCTTCTTTTTCTACTTTTCTATTTGGCTTTGGTGGTTTCTTCGTCTCTTTTTACATTTTTACTTTTTTAATTATCGTACGTATTACCTACTTTTTCTGTCTTTCAGCTTCAATTTCTTTACTTTTTCTTCTCTAATTAAATTAATATTGTATAATTGCACGAGCTAATTAATTAATAAAGATACCATAATTTTAAATTTATAAATTTAACTCAAATCTATTTCTGCTACGTATATGCATATATAGCCTAATAATGGGGAGGCAATTATTGAGCTTCCACAGCTGAAATGCCAGCTTAGACCAGAATGTTTAAATGAAGAATTAAATTTTTTTTTGGTACATAAGAATTTAAATTTTTGTTGTTGCACAATATTATATTATATTATATTATATTATATTATATTATATATATAGAAAGAGAGAGAGAGAGATAGAGAGATCTGATGGGTTTGACCGACTTTTGACACCTATACAAAGCCACAGTGGTGGTCCAACTCACAACTCACAAGCAACAATTTACTGAAGAGTTAATAGTATACAAAGCATGAGCATGAAACAACATAAATTAGACATTCACCTATTTCTTTGATTGCGATTGATTTTGAACCATCATAAGATTGGTAGCCCCGTTGGCCAACCACTGCAGTCTTTTTCTAAGACAATTTTTTTTTTTAAAAAAAAAATGTATACTATGAAGAAAGCTTCATCTTACCAGTTAGAGGGTAGCACAAGAGTTAATCTTTATATATGTGGTTATATATGGATGAATAAAGTTATTGTGAGATCTCCACTTCCAACCCCATGCTAGAGAGAAAAAAAAAATAAACTCTCTCTTTATAAGTGGATATGTTCTTATAATTAGATAAATGTTAATAAATTAAAATTTATTGACCAACTAATTATAATTTACTGTGATAATTTTATTCACCAAAAATTTTGATTGATCAACTAGTTATAACTATAGTATTCTTTATCTTATATATAGAGATGATGAAGTTAGGTATATAATTAAGTTTAACTCCATAATTATAATTTCTTTTGCAAGCGAATATCCATACCATTAAACTAAAGTTTATTGGTAATATAATTAAGTTAATTACAAGCTCCATTCATATTTAATACCATAATTCACACACGCATTTGGTGCTTTATTAATAAAATGAATTGAAGTTGAATTGATTAAAATGAATTTTTATTAAAATAAAATAATATTTAATATGTTTTTACATAATAAAATGTGAAAAATGCTTATATTAAACATGTTTCTTCTATAATAATATGTTCAATATATTATAATATTCACATTTTTAATTACTATATAATAATGTTCAAATATATTCTCAAATATAATAATGTGTATGTTTTATTTACAATTTAAATAAATAATAAAATTGATTTTTTATATAATTTTAAATTTTAAAAATAAAAATAAACAATAATTTTAAAAAAATATAGTAAGGTATTCATTTCTCCAGAAAAATATTTTTTTTTATAGAAATCAAAATAATTTTAAAACTAATTTATATGAACTTTTTTGACAATGTATATTAATAATGAAAATATAAATAATTATATCCAATTTTATCAATTATACATGTCTCTTAAAAATGTGAACAATTTTATAATAATTATAATATATATATATATATATATAATTTATTTCTCAAATAAAGTAAATTTTTATAGATATAAAGATATTTATATGAATATTTTTTAATAATTATATTAATAATAAAAATATAAAGGAAAAAATTGAAGTTATAGTAATTTGTGAATGAGATTATATATAAAAGTTTGTAAAATGAAAATAAAGTTAACCATGTGGTTTACTAGCAAAGAATTGAAAATCAATGTCTTAAATGTTGAGTTCGAATATTAGCCGCTGCACTTTTTCTATTTTCCCAACAAAAAGGAATTATTTTTTCACCGGTTAACGGTTCAATGGGCCAGATGGCTGATTTTTTCTACCAGCCTATTGCATTTCCGGATTAACCCGCTCAATTTAAAAAACTGATTCTTGATTAAACCGATTGGACAGATAAGGCCAGGCAGTGTTTGATAATTATGAGTATATATTATCACTTTAATTAGCATTTAGCAGTTGTTCAATGATATCAATTATTTTGTTCAATTTCTGAACTAAATTATTACTGAGGTTGAACTAAACATGTCAAACAGTCCATCACTATTTTTTTGGAAGTATTGTCTGGGTTTTGTTAGAAATTGAGGTAAAACTAAACTAATAAGTGATGGACTGTTTAGTTTATTCTCAAAGTGTGGATAATGTGATTTGAATTTCCTCCAGTTTAATAAGAGATTTCGAATTCTACATATATAACTACGAGAATGATTTGATATCCTTTTATGCAGTATAAATTAATTTCAGTGTGTGATCTTAATTATTTAACTAAAAATACCGTAGTAGTCTAGAAAAAAAAAAGAGATAGATAGACTTCAATCTTGGGCACATTGCTTTACCATTTACAAGTCGAAAAGGAAAAAAAAAAGTTATTTGAACGTTTCAACTTGGAAATTCATTACATTTTTTGCCACTTGCATACGCAATTACAAACATTCTTAACAATATTTATTTCCCAAAAACAATTAATTTATTTGTCAAAAAAAAATTTAGGTACAATATTAGAATTATTTAAAAGTTATTTATAATTTAATTATAAAAATTATTTCAAAATATTTGTTTAGATTAATAACTTTTTTGTTTATCAAACTCAAAAGTTTACCGCAGATTAAAATAATTATTTCATTTCAGATGTGTAGTAAACTGAAAAATTAAAACAGGATAGCATAGCAGAGGACCATTCTGCATATTTTTCTAAAAAAACAGATTAAAGAGTGTGATTTCATAGAACAGATATGAAAAGAAATATAAAAAAAATTGCCAAATTAAATACTATATCCTCCAAACAGAGGCTCAGTTAAAAAGAAGTTGCAACTTGGCGGCTAAGATGTACAAAAAAGTCTAAGAAGCCGACAAAATAGTGGCGGCCCCTACCTAGGGTTTCAGTACCTCAGAACTCACTTTTTAAGATTAATATAGAATGTTTTCGATTTCTGTTCTTGGTTTTTGTTTTCCTAGAGAAAATAAATAAAAATTCCAGTTTTATGCGATAAATATATTTTATATTTTTCAATATTTTACAACACTTATCTAATTAATTTAATTAATAAAAAATAATTTTTATCTATTTCCTTGTTCTATCTTTCGACCCAGAAATAAATGTTGAAAAGTGTTAAAAAAGAAAAATGGTGTCCTGCAGCAATTATCTTATCTCTACGGCTCCCTCTTCACATTATGGCCAGCTCCATCTTCATATATTTTTAATCTTTTCTTTTCAAAATATTTTTGATACTATAATCAGGCCAACTTCAACGCTGATCCATTTTCTGTTTTTTTTTTTTCTAATCTTTTCATGCTATTTTCCAAGAATAATCTCATTTCGAGATTGGTACAATATTCAAATTTCCAATATTTGGGTACAACGTTGCTTGGTGAGGACAAACATTAAGGAAATCTTCAAATTTCCAATATTTTACTAGAATATGGTTTGCAACTTCGAGATTGAACCAACACCAAATTCTCTGTATTTATAACCTTCATAGTTCATACAGATGGAAATCATTAGGTATTAGCACTAGCATGTGAATTGTAGAGAGAGAAAAGATGATTACCAACAAAACGTGTGGTTAATATATTCTCAATTAATATAATTGAAGTCTAAAGCGGATTTAACTCGTTTAAATTTACAAACTTTTGCAACACAAAATAACCACTATGTATTATTTTTACTTTATAATTAACTTCGCAATTAGAAAATAATTTCAAAAAACGAATTAATAATTTAAGCTTTTGAAGGTATATATTTAATCTCAAAAAGAAACTTTTGATATAGTGGGTAAAAGGATTGTTTAAAAGTAGTTAAAAGTAAAGTGGCATGGCGTGTAAGCCACAACTCACAATGAGGCCAAAGATTTCCAAACCAAAGCATGTGATGCTGCGGTGGAAAAGGACCTCAAGGACAGAGGGTAGATGCCTAGATGGCCATTGGAATCTTTCCCTATATGCATAATTAATACATTATTATTTATTATTTAAATTCAATCTATAACTTTATTTATAATCTAAATTTATAATATTTATTATTTGAATTTTGATTGTAAGAATTAATTTTTATATAGATAATAATTAATATATTATTGAGTAAGTTTATAAATAAATACAATAAAATATATAAGCTTATAAATAAATACAATACAATATTTTTATGTATGCTTCTGGCTTTGGTGGAAAGATTTAATTTGTAGAAAAGATTCTCTTATAATGCACCCTTTTGATAACTTGATAAGAGCTCGCGTTGCTCAGAACTTGAATAACTTAATAATTAATTTTTAGCAGGCTGTAAATGATGGCCTAAAAGCCACAGCTTTATTGTAATTCAACTTTTTCTTTGTTCTTAATGGACCCAACAAATCTCCAATTCTCGTATGGGGGTTAATATTGCATACATCCCCACTAAGGTGGAATGAGATCCATATTTTATGGGTATTCGAATTTATTTGGACTCATTTAAATTCTAATGGACAATTTTATTAGAATTTTGACACGAGTCTTTATAGTAATATATAAATTCGTTCCAGATTTGAGTAGAGTACGGGATAGAGGTTCTCAGGTATCTACTATTCAATGAAATTATATATATATATATATATATATATATATATATATATATATATATATATATATATGTTAATTTATTGAATGTAATGATATATATAATTAATTATTTTTATATATTTTTATAGATTGATAAATTACAAATATAATACAAGTTTGAAATTTGAAATATAATTTTTATGAACAATATTTAATTTTATTATTTTAACATTATTTTTGAACAATTTGATAAATTATTTTAATTTAAATGTGTTGAATTAGATTTTATGTTTTATTTTATTTTATATTGATTTATGGTATATTGTTTGTATATTTTTAATTATTTAATTAGTTTAAATTTTATTTTATTTTAAATTTTTGAATGATAAGCGGATAATTAATCGGATAATGTTAATCGGATTTGGAACGAGTACATATATTAACTTTATAATTTAAACGAATTAGAATATATATATATATATATATATATATATATATATATAATCGGATACAAATTTGAATAAAACAATTTTTATATGTACATATCTGATGTTATTCCTAATCCCCACTCACCCCATCAAAATAAAAAAATAAAAAAGTTTAATATATATGGAAACTTGAACAATAGGAAAAAGTATCCCTTTGAAAGAGCTTTTTTTTGTTCCCTGTTATCGGTTGTCACCTTAAGTTGCTTTTAATTTTTCAATTTGCTTTATCACTGTTTTTTTTTTCTCTTTTCTAACATCATATGGTTTCAACTAAAATTGTTAAACAGGTGGAACAAATTTGGATGAAATTTGTTTCAATTTGGACACAAATAATCATGTCAATCCACCTTTTCAAAAAATCAAGTTGGCTAATACATATATGTGAATATTAAAGATACAGGCAGGTCATATGATACTAGATTTTCACGAAAGTCTAGTGTAGGGGAAGTCATTGAATTAGGTTGTTCAGTCACGGAATTAGGAAAATAAATCTGTAACAATGGGCCTATTATGCGTGTATTCTTATAATCATCAACTCTGATATGTGTCTAAATAAGAGATTTTTATTCTTGCCAAAAGCGAAAGAGATTTTTGTTAACTAATTATATATAATTGTATAACTTATATGAAAACATAACTTTTTTTTATGTAGATCGGACTAATAATAGAATGTTACATAAGTAAAACAGTTATTAATTTATATATGTGCATTACATTCCATGAATAATTAACATAACTTTATGTTACACCATCAAAACTCATTGTTTTGGTAAAAAAATGATTGAATAAAAATTCATTTGCATGTGATAATGGAATATTTTTCCATCACTATACAATTACAATTTACAAATATACAAATGTACTTGGTTGATTTAATTGTTGTAAAATGTACTTTATGATGTGTACTTGCTGCTAGAAAACTTTACTGTTTGGCTAAGTAACTTAAGCTTAAGTAGTTGCGAGAGAAAAGTAAAAGAAACAAAAGAATTAGTAAGCAAAAAGTTTAACTTTGTTAAAAGTTAAATTACAGAGTCACAGACCACGATTCTTTGACTAATTAATAAATATACACTTTCTGTTTCCAGAAAGTTTGAATCTTTGAGATTTGGACGTAAACCAAGATCCCCCACCTTCAGCCAATAGGATTTCACAAACCATTACTCATCTTTCCCAATCATGCATACATAAACCCATCAAAATCCAGCCGTCGATTGTGATCTCTTCTTTGTAAGAAACACACTTTATTTTTTTAAAGAACATTAATTGATGGGGACTTCTCCACTTAAAAATATAATAAATTAATGCTGGTGACTAATGATTTCTTGTTAGTAGCTAAAAAGGCCAAATTAAACTTGTGTTGGTGGTAAAGCTTTTGATGCAGACCCAGCAAGAAAGAAATAATAAGAAGAAAGGCTCAATGGAAAATTTGCAATCAATTAGCTAGAAATGAGGAAAAAAAACTCGTCATATTAAGAAAATAAAATTTTCAATAATTTTGATATACAAAAACTAAATATTAAATTTTTTATTAGTTCAATTTACAAAAAAAAATGTAATCTTAATTTAGGAAAAAAAATTGGTCTTAATTAACAAAAGATAAAGATCTCCTTATATTTGACAAACATAATAGATCATATTAGAGTAATTTTGATAATTTATTCACAAATACATGTTTAGGATTAAATCTTATAAAAATTTTAAAAGAGAAGTTATTTAATTTTAATTATTCATTTTATAAATGGATGATTAAGATGACTCTAATATGATAATTATATTTGCCCAAACACGATGGAATTCACATCCATTATAAAGGATAAGCATGAGGATGTTCTACTTATTGATTGGTAAATTAAAAGCAAAAAGAAGCCAAATGCCACTTGACTATACCTAAAAAAATGAAGGACATAGATCACTTATATTCAAATGATAAGACAATAGATTTCCTATTTCTCATATTTGATAATGAAATATCGTATAAGAAGCAACAAAAAAAAAATCCATTATTAACATTGTGTCTAGAGATTTGATGGGCTTTGTGAATGGGATGCTGCCGATTGCCAAATCACACCAAGACTTGCTTTCTTCAATTTGTGCTTTTGGGTGGAAAGTTACATGAAATTAAAGCCATAAGTCTGCACCCACAACTTTCCAAAATGACCTTAAATTAAGAAAAGACACTACCCATATTTTTCTATTATCTTTTTAATTTTTTTTTCTCCCAGTCCCACTCAAAAAAGTTGTGTCTAAAATAGAGCAACCTCAACACAATTCCCATATGCAATTATGTGTTGGATATGTGAATAAAAAGAAAAATGAGAAACATAAAGGGAACCAATAAAAATTTGAGCCGACCCACGGGCTGTAAAATCAGGCTGCTGACTCGCTAAAAGCCAAACCAGATTGGCCCAGGCAGGACTTGCCGACTGGCTTTTTGGTTTTTAGTGGCACTTCCCACAATACACAGCAGGTTAAAGTAAAGACTAATGACAATGGCCTAAAGCAAAACTTCATTTTTCTTTTTTCATTTTTCATATCCAAAATCTACTCCTTGTTTTTCTTCCCCAAAATAGAGTAAAACGAAAATCTTTCCTTGTTTTACACTTTTATTTTTCCTTCACATATTTTCTTTCTATCCAAAAGCACCTAATACCCATTTTTCTTATGCCAAAGTGCTTCTTTAACTAATTTTATTTGCCTTTTCCTTTCACAAACAGCAATGGTGAATTTTCTTTTGTTGTATTCATTTACATTGTA
Organism: Triadica sebifera; assembly: GCA_023653625.1. NCBI lineage: Eukaryota > Viridiplantae > Streptophyta > Magnoliopsida > Malpighiales > Euphorbiaceae > Triadica > Triadica sebifera. Next base: position 28,175,932 of record CM042906.1, read on the forward strand.
ATTTTAACTATTTTTATGCATGCGCACACCATATATACGTACGGTGGATATATAATTGTTTGAAGGATAACCATTAACGCACCCTTATATTCATCTCGACAATGCTAAGAGAAGTTCCCATCACTATTATGAAAATAGTAATTTTAATTAATTTGAGATAATTAAATTCTATTATTTGGCTCCTGTATTTTTATTTTTTTATTTGATTTCTATACTTTTATTTTGATGACTTGAGTTGTACTATTATTCTATTAACAACTGAGTCTTTTTTTAATTTTTTTTTAAAATTAAACTAATGTCATTAATTTATTGATATAAAATTATTATTTTTATTTTTATCTATCTACTAATATAAAATTATCTTTTTTTTATCTAACTTAAATTGAATGTGATTTGAATTAAAGTGTATAATTGATTTGTATTTGTACTCCCATTAAAAATAATATATAAATTACATACTATTGAATGTGATTTGAATTAAAGTGTATAATTGAATTGAATTTGTAATCCCATTAAAAATAATATGTAAATTGCATACTTTAAGTCATATTATAATTAATCTAAGTTGGACAAAAAAGATAATTTCATATTAGTAGAGTAATGATATGAGTCTAATTTTTAAAAAATTGTTAAAGAAGAATTTAATTATTAAAAAAATAATATTACAGAGGCTCAAATTATCAAAATAAAAGTACAAAAACTAAAAATAAAAAATAAAAATACAAGGATCAAATAATAAATTTTGCCTTAATTTGATGCACGTTAATATTCATAATATAGTTTATAGTTGCAAAATTAATTGTCTAAATAAGAATTGCATATTGGATCAGTAACATATTATCAAATAAAAAAATATTTTATTGATACAAGAGAATTTTGTTAATAATTGAGTGAGAGAAGCGATAGCTAGGCAAGGGCATAGAATAGACTAATTAATATGGTCGGTGTCCCTATCAATGTGTTTCATTTTCACTTTCTTCCAATAATTAATAGTATAATTTTGAAAGCTAATTAATTAACAACCTAATTGTCCTTTTGTGCATCAAGGGAGGCATGTAAACTGTAAAGTACGCTATAATTAATTAATTAATTAATTAATTAAAGAGTTTCAAGTTTCAAGTAAATACCGCAACCACAAAAATGGCGGCTTTCCATTATAGGATTGTTCCATGTATCATTTTTGCTTTGCTGCCAAGTGATTTTGATTAAGAGAGTTAGGACGCTTCTAAACTCTCATTTAATTTTGTTAAATCTACATGGGCTTGAGGAGATGAAGGGCTTGAAACATCAACTTTATTATTATTATTATTATTATTATTATTATTATTATTATTATTATTATTATTATTTTTTATCCATCCTATTTGTACATATATTTTAAAATATGAACTTAATTAGAAGTAAATTGACAAAATTAAATGCAGGAGAAATTTTTTTCAAGATCTAATTGTTTGTTAAACTTCATAGTTCTAATATCATATTCCAGATAAATTCTTAGATAAACTCAGTTAATTATATTATTTATAAATTAATTCAAACATCAACCAATATAATTAAAATAATAAAATATATTGTATTTACATCAATTAATATGAATAAAATAACAAAATATATTTATGTGTGATTAAATTAGTTTATAAATAACATGTTAAATTGAGTTTATCTAATAATTTTTCATATTCAATTCACATGGGTTAGAGAGCTTCTTTTTTTTTTAATGAGCTCTCTCTATTTTTTTTAAAACTTCTTTCTAAAAGAATTAGCAAAATTTTAATTGAATACATTTTTTTTATCGAAATATCAAATTCTTTTGTATTTCCTAGGTTATGATTTAAGACGGGAATCTAAAATATTTTTATCATTTGTAAATTCAAAAGTTGCAACTGGGAACCCTTTAAATTGAAATATTAAAATTAAATACTTCTACACATTTATTTATTAATGTTATTTACGAAATTATAACACAAAAAGGATGATTATTCGGTTATTAAAATTATGTGTGGTGATTATCTTATACTATTATAATTCTATGCTATGATGAATAAAATCTAATAACTCGATTTGTCTATTTAGAATGAGATAAATATGGGCTTGGTGAGGCGCAGACATGAAATAACTTATTGGGCCGTACAAATTCCCCACATCATCACATTCACGGATTTGTTGGTTTGAGTCCAACTCAGGAATTTAATGGATCATAAGATAATTAAGTACAAATTATACCATGCACTCGTGTGTCCTGATTTTAAACGGTATCTCGTTGTTCTTTTAGTTAAATTATTTGCATGTATTTGATTTAAATGTAACTTGTTTTTATTATCCAGTAATTATGTTATTGTTCTTCATCATCATTATCATCATTTTTTTTATTCTGAGAGATAAAAGTAAAAAAAAATGTTTTCCTATTGCAAAATTGTTTTAAAAAGAGAAAATTTTTAATTTGGATATTTAATTTTATTTTTAAATATTTAATTTATTTTTATTATTGTTTAAGATGAAAAACTATTAGTTTTTTATATATTTATAAATGAAAATGGTTGAAAATTAAGATATTTGAACTAATAATGAGTCATAGATAGAGAAAATTGAGTTGCTGAAAGTTAAAAATGATAAATTTATTAAAGATATGCAGATTCATCGTTTTGAATTTACAAATTTATCATTTATAATTTGCAAATTATTTGTTTAACACTTGCAGATTCATCATTTATAGTCTTATCGTTTAGATTTTGCATATTCATCATTTAATAGTTATAAGTTCATCATTTAGAAACTACATATTTATCATTTATAAAACTACAAGTTTATCATTTAGAAGTTATATATTTATCTTTATTAGAATTAAATGAAGAACCTATAAATTCTTAGTGATGAATCTGCAGTACTAAATGATGAACCTATAAGTTATATACAATAAATTTTTTAGTTTTAAATGATGAATTTGTAAATTATAGATAATGAACCTTCTAATTCTAAATAATGAACTTATAAATTATAAATAATGAACCTGTTAGTTCTAAACGATAAACATAAAACTTTTAAATAATAAATTTATAAATTTAGAACTATGAACCTGTAAGTTATAACTGATAAATATGTTTTATATTTATTAGTTCACCAGAGTAGAATTTATTATTATTCCGCATATGTTAAAAAAGGAGATTAATATGGACTATATCAACCCCTAACTGAGAGTGGACCACTAAATTTGACTTTTGTTGGAAATTTTATTTCAAAATGTTCAATTCTCGTTTTACTATTTTCTTTTTAGGTTATACTTTGCTCTCTCTCTATTAACTTGATCGCGTCGTTGGTTATGATTTTAACCTCTGGCGAAAATTTAGAATTCGAGACTAGTAAATACTCAAGTTGATATTCTCATATCATCTTGAGTTTGAATTGAAGTGGTGTTAATTAAAAGTAATTACAAAAATTACAATTCTATTTAAGCATTTATATATATTGTTAAAGAAAGATTTAATAATTTAATTATAAGAAGATTTAATAGTTTAATTGTGGAAAACTATTTCTATTTATTTGTCTGTCGTATATATTTTATAAAAAAGATTATTATAATATATATTTCATTTTAAATTATTTCTAAGGCAGATGTGGAAAGCCAACTAGCCGTGAAACTTACAAAGGTTTAGGATTATTGTTGAGAATTGTTATCTTGATTTTCACAGCAACCAAACACAGCACGGCATAAGCTGGATTCTATGAAATGTATATATGTTTGCGCACTAGTGAAGCAAAGGACCACTTGTTCATATCAGTCACCATCCAAAGGTCAAATACATAGCAATGGAAATATAAGAAACTATCCACCAGATCAATCAATTAATTGCACCCCCATACTTTTACCATTTTTCTTACCTTTTTATGATGTGGGATTTTTCAGTCAATTTACTTCCTTTATCAATTAAAAATAATAATAATTGAGTCCTATTTAATTCTCTATTGGATTTTAATAATTTTCCTTGATAGCAAAAGAGAGAGCAATGAAGTAGTTTCTTAATTTTGTTAAAAGAATAACAAGAAAATTAAAAAATAGGGCGGTGTGTTTATAATATATTTATACAACAAATAGCGATTTAAGATATTTATTTAGTGATACACTAATTCTTCAACTAAATTTAGGACGAACAACATCCCTTCATAAAATTCCTATACTCGTCGCCTATGGAGATTGGAACTGTTAGTTATCAATCGCTAATGATTATCAGATTCAAATAAAAAACTTATGATTGAAGTTGCTGTCAACAATTGAAGAAATTATGGTTACAGGTTCAAGTTCTAATATATATATATATATATATAACATATTACCAGAGACTAAACACCCAGAGATCACATGGAAACCGGAGACCAAGAAGAACGACAGAGACTGGTGAGAAAAGAAGATTGATGGGAGAATGGAGATAATCGAAGGGGTGAGATCGGTTGACCATGAGACCTCCCTTAGATTCATACACTGATAAGGAAACAGACAAGACCTGCTACAAGACAGTGACATATGCCAAAATAAGATAAGACATGAGATACAAAATGATTTTATACTAGAAGCGCCTCAAACAACAGTCTTGCAGGTGTGCATCCGCCCAGTGTTAGGGTGGCGCGCTTCCACCTGACACGTCCATACAACACTTTGCCAATGGGAGCATGTCGTCATTAATGCTGTACCTGCAATCAATAGAAGACGTGCCAAGGTAAGGTATAAAAGGCACAACTCCTCCTCAGGTAAAAGCAATAACCTTAACAACTCTTAACCTCATTTTATCTTCATGTTTCCCCTTATCACTCATCCTGTCGCTGACTTAAGCATCAAAGTGGAGTCACCGGAACAGCTCTGAAGCTTCTTCTTGTCCTGCAGAGTTCCAGATATGTATATACAATATTTTAATGTTTACTATATTATTTATCCATTCATAAATACTATTTTTCAAATGTTAAATAAAAAACCTAATGCTTCTAATTAGTTTTTAATAACTATAACAATTTAATATGATAACATTAATATTATTTAATAATAAGATTTATATCGATGATTCATCTTCTCATATATATATATATATATATATCACCATAAATATTCTAACTGGAAAAACAAGTTATAATGCAAATAGAATAAGATATTTATTCTGGGTTAGCTATTCTGATTTTGGGTTTAAGTCGAATTCGGAGTAAATATTTCACATAGATTTTTTTTAACTGAACTGATTTTTTTGTGAACTGAATTTTTTATATAAATTTGAGTTGATTTTTCAGTTAGGATTCCAATTGTCAACTCTAATCAATATTGTTGACTGTAGACTATTCTATAATTATTCACAGATCAAATATCGACAAATTTAAATGTGAAATTTCGATCACGAAACTTTAAGTTTTAATAAAAAATTTTGGAAATAACTTTCAGATTATCTTTGGGAGGAGAAACTTAATTTAAAAAGAAAGAAAAAGGACATAAAACCTACATTCTTAATATTTCTATTATATGTGGATATCTGATCTTATGCTACCCATTTAATTTGTCCTTTCTCTTTATTATTCTTTCTGTTTCTTCGACCCAATTAATGATAAAGAAGAAAAAGGCCAATACACTTAATTAGTGATACCAATGCTTTCCCCGGAGAGCAACATGAATTTCAAACCACTCATCGAATCTTGTATGGAGATGCTGATGTTGAGTCCACTTTGTCACCTCCATTTGCAAATGTTCCTTTTACTTTTTAGGTTTCAGGTCTTGTCATTAATGTCCACTTCTCATACTTCTCCATTAGCATTTTATTCTTTTAAAAAAAAAAAAAATTTGGTTGACTACAATGCAGTTATTTTCAATTAATAATTAAAGATAATTAATTAATTAGATAGTTTTAATGACTAATATATTTATAAAATATTTTTTATTGAGAAATGCTAGCCACATTTAGGGGTGGCCACGAGTCATGAACCAACCGGAACTGGTTGTTCACAATTCAAAAAAATGAACCGATTTGGAACTGCCTAATAGGCAATTTTGAGAACCAACCAGTTTTGGTTTATAAACCGATGATTCAGCTAATTTCACTTTTTTTTTTAAAAATTTAATATATAAGTAAAAATAATATATATTAAAAATAATTTTTTTATTTGACCGGTTTGGAACCGTGGAACCTTCAGTTTTGACAGTTCTTGGTTCTAGGAGGGAGGGACCGACCCATTTTGTGGTCATCTCAAACTCTATTTGCCACCAAATACTGTATTTCTCATTGGTCCACTATTTTTAATAAAAAAATATATAATATATTATCTATGTAAAATTTAATATAGTGTTTTTTCTCTTTTATAATATTTTTCATTCTTTTTTTCTTTTTAAAGGGCTTAATCCAAAGGAATAAAAACATTTTTTTTCTTTTTAATGGTTCACTATATCTACTATTTTTAAACGACTTAATTCAAAGAATGAAAACATTTTCTCTCATATCAAATTTTTTTAATTTACTTAAAAAAATTGAAAAAAATTAATCATATACTTAGCTAGAATTTTTTTTTAAAAATCATGCAATGCTAGAATTTTTTTTTAAAAATCATATAAATACAAAAAACTTGCTTTGTTATTTTTAGATATATTTGATTTATATGATGTTAATTTGGTACTAATATGACTAGATACGAAATATTACATTAATTAAAAATGTCTAAACATAATAAAATAGATAAATTTAAGTGATTTTTTTTTTAAAATTTAAGCTGTTCAAGTGATTTTTTTAATAGGTAAAAGTGTCCCTTTTATATAAATCCTATTAACTATTTTTTATTATTTTTGTTTTATTTAATAAATACAGCAAAAGAATAGTAAAAAATTTGGAAAATACGCCTTAGATTGCCGTGATTGGAGAAGATGATTGAGCATACATAGCCATTGGAATTTTTTTTGGTTTAATTATTCCTCTAATTCCGATCACATGCACGGGGAAATATTCTAATTGGTCCTACAGTTTCAACCACCAAGATTATTTTTTATCATTATTTTTTAATGTAACACACGTGTATCCTCATCCGTTTTCTTACTATTTATTATCAATGTGTGATGTCATTGTGCACCATAAATCAATCAAGTGTTTTCAATTAAATACATATATATTCTTTTAGTTAGGAAAGAAAAATATTTTTTTATTAGGATTTTCACTTATTGTGAACGCTTGCACCCACCAAAATTCACTTTTATATTAAATTAAAACCAAACTTTAGAATTGAGAATCTTCATATTTCATATTTCTATGGTGCAATTCAATAATATGAAATTTAATAAATAAAGTGTGAAAAAAATATTAATTTGTCAATAATATTAACAATTTAAGGACTCTCAACATCTCAATCTGATAATCACCATATTATTACAATAAATTTTTTATATATATATAATTTAAATACTGTTTATTTTAGAGGTTTTTCGGAAAAGTACAATGGAAATGAAGGTAATACAAAATTTTGAAATAAATAATTTTCTCAAAATTTGCTTTCTTTTAAAATTTTTACTAGTCTATTTTGTATATACGTTACATATTTTTTTATTAAAAATAATGGATATAGTGGAATAATAAAAAAAAAAGTATTAAAAAAGAGTGTTAGTAGTAAGTGTGACTAACATTTTATTTAGAGCCAATTTACAAAAAAATTAGCAATGTAATTTTATTTATTTTTTCTTAATTAATTATAGTTTTGGTAGACATTAATTTCATCTAACTACATTCTAGTTTTCTTAATTCTAGCCAAATAACAATGGCCTCATTCTTTAACCCAAATTTGGCCACATTGTTGAACTCCACTTCATAATTGCACTATGGAGTATGAAGCAACCGACCCAACCCACCAATTCCGAATCTATTTTTTTTCCTTACTCTCTTGTTTGAGACTTTTAATGGAATAGAAAAATGCAATTTTGCATATAATAAAAATCGAAAGAAAAGCTAAAAATACTATTCATTTTTCAACACTCTCTAACACTCACTTCCTAAGAGAAAATTTTAAAAATAATTTTTATTTTTTCTTTCCATATTTTTTTCATCACCAACCAATTAAGAGGCTGGTATTGGAGAGTTTTTCAGCATTCCTCTAAAAATCAATGTTTTTAATGACAACAATTACTTAATGTACTATCATTAATTGTTATGTCAAGTGTAATTTTGTGTTAAATGGCTAATTGAACAGAAAAAAAATGATGTAGTTACTAGTGAAGGAGCTATAGGAAAAGAAAGAAAATGAAAGGTTAATAATCAATTCCCTACATCTTAATGTTTCGAGAAATAACAAATGGTTATTAGTAATAAAAATAAAATAAATTCTCAGTAAAAAAAGTATTTTTAGTTGTGAATGACAAATAATTATTGGGAAAATGCTTAACATACAGAAAAAATGGACAGAAGGGGACAATATTAGTAATTTTTCTTATGTTCAATGTCAAAATTTGCCCTTAATGATGGAAAAGGTGAACATTTTGAAGCCAAATCTCCAGAAATGCTTTATGTTTTTATTCATTAGTTTTTCACATTATCGTGTCTTTAATTAGGTAGTAATGTCCACTTAAAAATTCAAAATATATTACATACTTTTAGCTTTTAACTAATTTCATTATTACAATTGTAGTTATTTGTGAAGGAGGTTATAAGTTCTATATCATTAAGCCAATCATAAATCAAATAAAAAAAATAGTTTTATTTGCTTTTTAAATACCAAGTTTTTTGCTTTTCAGTTTTATTCTGTTATAGCACTAGCGAGAGGCTATATGATTTGCCATTTTGATTAAAGTTTCCGATTTCTCCTTAAGAGAGACAGAAACTATAGAAATTAATGTTTAAGAAAGGAAAAAGAAATACTTAGTATATTTTTTCTTTCTTGGAATTCTACAATGGACAGATAAAAATGGAAATTTTTATTGAATGTGAAAATTTCTTAGAGGATAAATTAAGATTCAGTGGGGATTTGTGAAGGTTTGTTTTGGAGAAGATTGTCAATTCAAGACAGCTTCATGAGGTAGGGACATTAATAATTATTATAATACTTTGATAACGACAATTCTTTTATTATTATTATTATTACAAATTTTATAAGATAGAAAGAGAAAGAGAAATTTGATTGTATAGCTTCAGTTTGGTTGAACCATCCTTTCTATAATATAAGGTTCACACCTAAATCTTGAGATTATTTGTTTTCATTTGATAAATTTGCAGTGTGGAATTTAGAGTATAATATAGTACTTAATGCTATTTAACACAAAAAGAAAAATATGAATAATATTTGTGAATGGTAGATTATTGATTGGGACCCATTTCGTAAAATTTATTCTTTTTTTTATGCATTTTGTAGAAATTAGATATTAAATTTTATTATAACTATTTCATAATAGATAGGTAATCAAATGATTTTTTTTTCTTGTTCTATGTTCTAAGGCATTTAAAGAGTTCAATCTAATTATATACTCAATCTGTGGTGGGCTTTTTTTTTTTTCCCGAATTTGTGGTGAGCATTTCATGCTATAAAGAATCAAATCACATAATGCAACCTTTTTGTTTTTCTTTTCTAGAACCTTTTTTTATTTTTTAATTTGTGCTTAAATTAAAATGATTATACAAAATATTTCTTTCAAAGTTCAAAATTTATCTGTTTAGGGGAAGCTTTGTTCACTGTCTTGAACTTTATACCCATGAAAGTATTAATTTCAAAATTTTAATTAATGATATATTTTTTAACTTTTGTAAAATTATAACTTTTTCTTCATTTACTTATCATTTATGCCCCATTATTTTAATGATATAACAATTTGAATGTTGTTGGTGTTGTTTTTTTTAATTGTAAAATTTTTATCATACTTTTCTCTCTTCTACATATATACACATACCATTCTTTCTATATTTGATAATTATCATGTTATTAATATAATGGTATATGGATACCAACTGAAAAGCCAAAAAATCCTAACCGAAACAATTTAGTTTGGTTAGATTTATTCAACTTAGTGTATACATATTCAAATCGAATAAATTGAATCAAATCCAACTAATAGGTTTTATGCAGTTTGATTCTTTTTTTTTTTTAAATTGAATTTGAGTATTTACCAAACCGATCAATTGCAAGCACTAATTAGGAACATTTCCCAGAAAAACCGTGGAATTGGGATCGACATTCATGTTCATAGGTCTCAAATTAAAGGAGCCATGTTGGTGAGTACTTAGATATTTCTCCCCTCATGCTGTAGGTATATATATATATATATATTAAAAATTGTGTGATTGATTTTCAATCTGAATTTTCTGGCTTGTATTGTATTGGCAATGTTGGGACTACTCCATTTTTTCAATATCGAAGTTTTGAATTTATTACCAATTTACTGATTTTCTTATAATTTAGTTTTCAATGACAGATCAATTGTTGTAATCTGTTATGTATCCATTGGTCGTACTTTATCTGCTGAATTAAGTTATTATTTCCCACGGGAATATTCAATTATATATCCAAAACTTACGGTTGTCTTCCTTACATTATTTAATTAGGAAATTTGAATAAATTTTATTCTTCTTAATTTATTTAGTCCAATTATTAAAAAAAAAAAGTTTAGTATGTGTTATGCCCATTTATATCAATAATTATATAAATCGTGAAAATATACAGCTCATTTCTTTGACTAACATTACATTGATTTTTATTTCTCAAGTTGTTGACTCATTTCGTGCTGCTTTCATATTTTCTGTTTTTTGTCATTTATACCCTTTGTAGAACCCCCGGCATTGTCGCTGCTTTCGCTGGATTTCTCTTTTTAATTTTTTTTTCTTCTTCAACTAAGACAGACAAATGAAGGTTTCAATTATTTTTTTTTTCTCAAAACTTCTTTAATTGTCATTTATTGCTATGATATCAACTCTCTTTGTTTTCTTTGGATTTTTCTAGCCTAATTTAATTGTTATGACCTAACATATAATTGTTAAAAAGCCAGCTTGTGTTTGTTAGTGTAGTGCATGGATATCTAAATAGTCATTCTCAAATTTATATATATATATAAAAAAACCCAGCGATTAGCACAGGGTGCATAATTAAATGCATTTGACGCAAGCAAATGCCTGCCTTCATGATTATATATACTGCTTCTGATTCCTGAAAGACGTGTGTTATTTGGGTCTTTGTAGTTTTTTCTATATATCTCCATTCTTGAGTTTTCTGGATAATCAGAGGAGAATAGCATATTCTTTTTTTCTTGTTTGGCTCTGGTTTATTGAGAACTTTGCCTGTGGTTGTAGATCTCTCCTTCGCATTTTTATGGTGGCATCGGCTGTTAAAAGTATTAAGTATTAGGAGGTGAGAATTCTTCTTCTTTTTCTTTTTTATTTATTTACTGCTTGATTTTTTTAGATGTTGGATTCATTGGCTTGTGGGTTTCTTGATTTCTAATATGCTTTAAGTTTTATGATTGAAATGCGACACTTTTATTTCTTCATTAATTAATTGTTGTATCTGTAAATGGGTTTGAATTCTAACAATCTAATATTATCTTCCTTTCTCAGTTTCAAAAAAATTCAAGCTTTTTTCATTTTCAGAAGAGATGCTGTTGTGGGTTTATTTGGTTTTCTCTGTAAATATCTTACGGAAATTGATTTAATTGTATTAAAAAAAATGCATGAGATACTCTTATGTAAAACAGAGCATTAATGAATCTGAAGTTGGAAATGATAACCAAATACGGTTAGTTTTATGGTCACCAAGTGTTTGAATAATGCACTAAAAGGCTAGAGTTGTTTTCTTAATCAATTTATTGTTAACCCATGAGTGATGAATTTCACTAGCGTGCATAATTGTGAACTGTGTGGTTGAACGATTGAAGTTCTGTAGTTTTGGCATGATTATAAATTTGTTGTCAGCAGAAATATGTATAATACGTAACATTATCAGTAATCAGAGAGAACGAGGAAATCCTTTGTCTACTGAATACTGTCTTGCATAACTTATATCTTCAAGCAAACTTAAATAAATCTCTTACTTCTCTAATTAATATTTTGCTAACAGTGATTCAACTGTCATTTCAGTTATAGCTGTTTTATGATGGAAATCCTGGAATCAGCAAATCACGAAGAATCTTTTCCAACACTCATCAAATTCATCTCATCAAAGGAAGTGGCCGGCTTTGATGATACTGAAAGCAAAACTGTCTTTGGGTCATCAGCTATGGTATGTTTTTCCTTTTATCCATCTGTCCAATTCACCAAACATTGAAAAAAAAAATTATGAAACTGTAATCTTAAAACCCGTTTGGCATTACGTTTGATAAAAATATTTTTGGAGAAAAAAAATTTATTTTTAAATTTTTTGAATTTTTAAAACTGCTTTTGAAAAAAAATCAAGTAAATAAATGTTTTTTCCAGAAGCATGTTTGAGAAAAACTGTTTATAAAAAATTAAAAAAATCAGTCAATTAAATCAAAAAAATTCTAAATCTATTTTTTGGACACCTAACAGCAATCCCATAAACATTCTTAGACTGGTCCCTTGGAGATTTTTAGTGGGTTAGTGTTAATTTTCTTGTTCATACGATAAATGAGAAAAAAGATTTATGATATGGTAAAGGCATAACAAGTATCTTGATTATGTTACAGCAGGGAAATGAAACAGTTGCTTTTGAGAGCTGTTCTGAAGAATCTCAACTCAACAACCATCAAAGGATGCATTCTGTTTCTATTAGCATGCCATCTTCTCCACTGGGATGCATCTCACAGAGCAGAAAAAGAGATCCCTTTGAAGCTAAAGATGAAACAGTTATAAGCAATGGAATTCCACTTTCTTCATCTGCAATTGCCAGCCATCAGACAAAGCAAGTAAAATTCCTTTCTCAGCCAATGCCCAAGGGATTTGCACTTCATCAGCAAGGAGTTACAAAATTTGTCAAAGATCAGACCATAAAAAAGTTGAAGGATAAAAGATTTGATTCTTTCAAAACATTGTCTGGGAAAATTGAGAGGCAGCTATCATATTTACGTGGGAAGCCACGAGAAGAATCTTCACCAGAGAACTCTGTTGAGCATAAAGTGGAGAAGGACGCTTTACCAGTGGATCGATATTTCGATGCCTTGGAAGGGCCAGAACTGGAAAGCCTTCGGGTATTTACTTATTTAACTTCCTTCAATCCATCATAAATGATCTTTAATTTCAATCCAAATTAATGAAAAAAAATAATATACGTTGCTATTTTCATAGGCGTCAGAGGAACTAGTGCTACCAGATGACAAGCTATGGCCATTTCTTCTCCGGTATCCGGTATCTTCATTTGGTATCTGTCTTGGCATTAGCAGCCAAGCAATCATGTGGAAAACCCTGGCCACCTCAAACTCAACAAAATTTTTGCATATTAGCCCGAATGTAAATGTTGTCCTATGGTGCATCTCTGTAGCTCTTGTAGCTATTGTTGCTTCTATCTATCTTCTGAAAGTCATTCTGTACTTTGAAGCAGTTCGTCGTGAGTATTACCATCCAATTCGTGTCAATTTCTTCTTTGCACCTTGGATTGCACTCCTCTTCTTATCACTTGGAGTGCCTCCTTCAGTTTCAAACGACCTGCATCCTGTCCTTTGGTACATTCTCATGGCTCCAATCCTGTGTCTTGAACTTAAGATCTATGGACAGTGGATGTCTGGAGGGCAACGTAGGCTTTCGAAAGTGGCAAATCCTTCAAACCATCTCTCAGTTGTAGGGAACTTCGTTGGTGCACTGTTAGGTGCATCAATGGGGCTGAAAGAAGGGCCTCTTTTCTTCTATGCCGTTGGGTTGGCTCATTACACAGTGCTATTTGTAACTCTCTATCAGAGACTTCCAACAAATGAAACACTTCCTAAGGAACTCCATCCAGTATTCTTTCTGTTTGTTGCTGCTCCTAGTGTTGCTTCCATGGCATGGGCAAAGATTCAAGGCTCCTTTGATTATGGATCACGGATTGCTTACTTCATTGCCTTGTTTCTTTATTCCTCACTGGTAAATCTTTGCCTTCATCATATGACCAGTTTGAAAACAAGAAATAAACTTGCACTCAAGGCTGTGATAGATTTCTAACCTTGTTATTGTGTTTTGCAATTCTGCAGGCAGTTCGTATCAATTTTTTCCGAGGATTTAAGTAAGTGTCTGAATGACCGTTGAAACTAAAATTTTCCATCCATTGGTATTCCTCTTCTAAGATTTTTCTTACATTTATAGGTTCTCATTGGCTTGGTGGGCATACACTTTTCCGATGACCGGAGCTGCAATTGCAACCATTAGGTACTCAAATGAAGTCACAAATGTAGTAACTCAAGCACTTGCAGTCATACTCTCTGCCATTTCCACATTAATAATAACATCTCTCCTTGTAACAACAATCATACATGCCTTTGTGCTCCGTGACCTCTTTCCTAATGACATTGCCATTGCTATTAGCGACAGAAAACCAAAACATAACAGTCATCATCATCCCATGAAGTGGTTCCATCGAAGACATGGAAGCTCAGAAAATAAAGAGATTGAGAATTACTTGAAGTATGCAGCCTCGGATGGTGCAGACATAGAAGCTTCTAAAAATAATCCTAGCTCAGATGGTAGTAATTAGTTAGCAAGTTTTTTAAGTAGTGCATATTACAGTCAGGATTGTCAATATGGGGTCCTTGCCATTTTCTAAATCATCAGCCTAGACAGCCATGTGAGGAACTCAAAACCTGGGAAATTTTATCGTTCCCATGAGCATGTGCAGAGAAGGAAATGAAGATTTCTGCGGTAAGGTTGTCTACTGTAGAAAATAAAGTTGTATGCTTGTATCTCAGTCTCTGTGTGTGTATATATATATATATATAGCTTTTTGTTGAGGATAAATTTTCTGAATAGACTTAATGAACACCAAGCATGACGCAAATTATATAATGAATTCGAGTTTACTGTATATCGTGGTCCCAATTTTAAAACGGTTTTGCATTATTTTTTGAGTTAAATTATCTGCACATATTTATTATGCATTTTGGATAGAAACAATTATCGTATCAATAGTTTTTTTTAATTATCATAACGTTTTTCTTCAAAAAAAAAAGAAGAAAAAAAAGAAATTTATTTCTTCATTACAAAATTGTTTTTGAGAGAGAAAACTTTTTAATTTGTATGTTTGATTTTATTTTTAATATTTTTGAATGTTTTAATTATTGTTTTCATTGTTTATGATAAAAAATATTAGTTTTGATATATTTGTGAAATAAAATGATTGAAAAATGAAAATATTTAAATTAAAAATGAATAATATAGAGAGAAATCATGTTGTTATAGGTTGAAAATATTGTATTTTATAGAAATAATGAACCTGTAAGTTTTAAACAATAAATTTGTAAGTGATGAATCTATAAGTTTTAAATGATAAATCTATAGTTTTTATACAATAAACTTATAAATGATGAAATTGCAAAATCTGAATCTGTAGTTTCAAAAGAATGAATTTGCAAGTTCAAAATAATAAATCTGTAAGTTATAAACTTTTAAAATGATGAATCTGTAAATTATAATTGATAAACATATTTTATATTCATTAGTTTATCAAAATTAAATTCCAAAAAATATATATTTTTGTTTTTATTTCACAGATATTCAGTAGGTCCGTAATACAATATCGACATGAATTGATGATATAATAACTCAAATCATAATTATTGGGCCAAATCAGCCCACGAGAATCATAGAAACCACCTCATGTTTGTCGGTCAACCCTGTAAATTTTTCTTAATGTCCAAAATTTTCAGATTTTAATTGGGCCGAATCAGCCCACAACTATTCATTAAGGGTTAAATTATCCAGAGCTTTAAATGGAAATTTCATTTTAATGACTACACTTTAAAAGACAAGCTCGTCTTTCGACTACAAATAAATTGCCTGCTGTTCGTGAAAAACTTTTGTGGTTAACCCACATAAGAAAATATTTTCTACTTATCTAAATCGAAATCGAGTTTATTAATTTATAGTATATATCAAATCAATAATAAACTACTGTGTAATCTATTAAAAGAGAGATGAACTAACCGTAAGAACTCCAGCCTATAACAAAATTAGAGATTAACAGAAGAAGACATGCAGTTTTCATAAGGATAAAATTAGAATCCTTATATGAAGATGGCAGTTTCTAAAACTAGCACAGGCTTCACAATAAGTTGTAACTAGATGACAAGCGAAGAGGTAAATGTTGATTTGCCTTCCATTTCTTGAAAAGTAACTAAAAAAAGGAAAAAATTGAACTCAGTGAAATAGACGCAGGCCAGTGCCCAGCTAATGCTTGTAACATGAATCACAAACATAATGTCTGGTATGGCAAAATTTATATGAAGTATTCGTTGTCCTGAAACTTGCAATAGTGACCTTAGTCTGCATGCATCCGACAGTACATATATATTTCGGCATCAGCATGTTACCAAGCCATTAATTTGATCCCCTCCCTCCTCTTTTTTCCTCTCTCTCACTTGTTCCACACAAACACCGACCTCTGAGTTTCTTGGCGACGTGGATTCCTCATATTAGTCGATCAATCATCCATCCTGAGTGGAAAAGTTTATTACTTTGTTGGTATTGTCTCATTTTTCTGGCCATAAATGACACTAAGATTGAGATTCTAATAATTATCTCGAACGAAGTTTCCAAGCAACAGCTTGATCTACTAAGAGGGTATTTGAGATTGCTGTTAAGTGTCCAAAAAACAGTTTTAGAATTTTTTTTATTTAATTGATTGATTTTTTTAATTTTTTATAAATTATTTTTTTTCAAATCTGCTGAAAAAAATATCTATTTAACTGTTTTTATCCAAAAATAGTTTTCAAAACTCAAAAAATTTAAAAATAAAATTTTTTCTCTAAAAACACTTTTTACAAATTAAATATCAAACGGACTCTAAGCTAAAGCAGCCCATAAGCTCTACAAAAGCAAGTAGTAACACTAACATAAAAAAATATTATTAAAACTGTTGCTATTGATCTATATGGAAACAGATTGGAGCTGCTACGAAGCCTACATTTGCTCATGCTGCCGTAAGTTATTGTAACCTTTTAAATATCTTGTTTTAATTTAGAATTTAAAATTATTGTTAATCTACCAAATTAATATGTTGTCATATAATTAATATGCTCATATATATCTCTCTGTTTTGACCTATATATATATATATATATATATATATATATATAGAGAGAGAGAGAGAGAGAGAGAGAGAGAGAGAGAGAGAGAGGTGTCTTGTTCGAGGCAGCTACAGCGAAAGAAGAATCGATGGCAATGACAAGTAGCATGTAAGAGGTCTCGGTCCCCACAGCTAGGTCGATATATACATATATAGCTACAAAAGAAAAACATGACCCATGAAGCTACGTTTGGGTATGTTAGTTGTGTGGAGAAGCAGAAAATCCAACAAGACAGACAAAAAGAAGTAGACAGAAACAGAAAATCATTGTTATGCCAAGTTTGTCACTTCTCCTATCACATTTTATCAATGTCTCCTTATCTTACTTTGTTTCACATGTGAATCAACTTCTCACTTTGAGCCAATTTCTACTTCAGCCCCTCCTCTCTCCGCGGCTTATATTAGGCTACCCATGCTATATATATATGTTATATATCATGGGCCTCGAAAAGTGGATAATATCCACCACATACTCCTCTCAATTTGGGGAGGGGACCATAAATCAAATTCTGTTAGCATTATATTTAAAATGGAACTTTAAATCATTGGGTTAGAGTGAGAACCCACCCATGTGGGATTGTCATTTCGAATACATTCACACTTGTTGTAGTCCTTTTGTATTGGATAGAAATTACAATCAACCTCAAAATGTTTATTTGATTTTTTTTTTTACTTTGGCCTCACTTTGTAGGTAATGAAGCAAGTGGAAAAAAGCTCGGGAAACCAAATTTGAACAACACAAAATTGAGCTTCACAAATATAATGAAGTTAACAAATAAGAACTCAAGCTATTAAGCTGGAGCAACACAAACAAAATCGACTCCCCCCTAATAAAATTTCTTGGCTCCACCCCTGGTTACTTAAACCCGGTTTTCCGAGTTCTTGTTGACTTTTAGGCGTAAAATAAAAATTCAGTAACCTTTTTTTTTTTTAACAATTATAAATTTTGCAGCTTCACAATTTAAAGATGCATGAGTTTAAACATCATTAGATAAAAGCCCCCCTTGATAATTGATAATTCAGTGACAATCTCAGTACGTATCCCAAAGATGGCGAAATGATGCGAGTCAGAAAATTGCCTTCAACATATTAATTCAGGCATCTAAGTAAGCAGATTTGCTCAATTAAAAAAAAAATTTCTAAAACGAAACAAATATCAGGCTAATAATTGAACAAAAATAAAATGTGTGCAAGAATATTGCTGCAAATATAGGCACAAAAAGAGTCCATAGCGATGATTATGTTTCGAAAAATCAGCTGAAATGTTTGGTGTAAGAAATGAGTGTGTGCCTACCAGTGACAGTAAGCCCAAAATTACATGAAACTTGTCTCTCAAAGAAACTTTGGAATCCGAGTTTTCTCAGGATTGAACCATATGCTAAACTCTCCCTGGATTTTTGGTTTTTTTCCCTTCACTGCAAGTTTCTTTACTTCAAGATTCGCAGCGGCAATGACAAGAAAAGAATTGCAAGTTAATAAATTCCCAGTTGCATTTCAGCCAAGTAAAGGATGTGAAAAATAAATCCCTCGAGGGATTTTTCTTCGCTTAGATCAAATCTTCAAAATACTAATTTAATTTTTTTTTCTGTTATGTTTATTTTACATACAAAATAAAGTACAGTTGGATTAATTTATAAGTACTAGAGTTAGATATGTATTGTTCTGCCTTAAATTAAACATGAATATAGTAACGTGGTCTCTTTCTGTATGTTTCTTTGGTGGGAAAAAAGAAGTAAAGAACTAAGACACACTGACATAAATTGAATATTTAGGTGAATGAATGAGACGTGAAGTGAACATTTATGATTAATTCAATCAATTCTTGTTTTGCATTCGGCATCCAATTTTATTTATATATATAGAAATAGTTTTATTTGGCATTTAATCCATTTTCGTATAATTGTTAGATTATCTACTTGCAACAATTAATTATTAATACTCTCCGTTTACTTTCTTCCAATCAGAACTGCTATACAGGTTTTTCAATGACAAAGTAACCAACTTCCATGAGTCAAAACTAATCAAACCATATCACACACTGTGATTACCTGACTTGTCCATTTTATATTTTTTGTTTTAATTGATTTGATTAGAATTTGAATTCAAGGTGTTATTATCATGCGATAAAATTTATTAGGTAAGATTATGCAAAATTGATTATGCAGAAATTCAATAGCAGGGGTTAAATGATATTTGAATGACAATTTATATATTTAAACAAGAGAAACGTTAAGAACATTTTTTAATTTTTTTTGGGAAACTCTCCATTGTTGAAAATTGTCCAAAAATAGAGAATAAATATCTGATAAAACTCTTGAGTATGGAATAGTTTGAAAAGAAGACAACAGATTCAAAACCCAACAACTAACGCAGCTAAATTAAGATCAGCTACTTTTGGGATTTCTCCATGCTAATCATTAATTTTTTTTAAAATGAAAAAGAAAAATGCCTTCAAGACAGGAGCTTTATATATATATATATATATATATATATATATATATATATATATATATGGGTAGGACAAGACAGGAGCTTTTGAAATAATAGAAGAAAACAATGGAGATATGCAATGAACAGCTAATCCCAAATTCATTAAGGCCAAATTCTCAATTTTTATCCCCCAGGGCCATAATTCCCATGGCTGACAATCCACAAGGTTTTCTCTTCCCTCCAAAAAACAAATTTACATCATCCTCGCAGCAGAACAAAGGAAAAACACAAAAAACAAGTGGCTGCTGATCTTTCTTTATTCCTCCCGTTTTCTGTATTCCCATGTGAATACTGAATATAGACATTGCCCATTTCTTTTTCTTCATCTTCATCTAATTTCTTTCGCACATTAGCCTTAATCAGTTCATTTCCCTGAAAATAGCATGTCCCATAAAAGAATTTAAGAACCTGATATTATATATTATAATTGCATCAAATCATTAATCAGGATGAAATAATAATAACTTGGCAAAGATCTACTTACCAATGGATTTTTTGCAATGGAGAACTGCCTCATAAATTGAGCTCTCAGAATCACAAGACCTTCGCCAATCATCAACAGAATAAGCTACACTTATCCTTGGAGATGTTTCAGCAGAATATAACCAGGTCTTCACTACCTTAAATTTTGTATCCGTATTATCAACTCTGGAACTTGACCTTTGCCCACGAATTCTTCGATACAATGGCCTCAGAAAATCAAAGTACTTGTGAAATATTCGTTTTGATAATGTCCGGCAACTTCTCAACGAAGAACAGCGAGTTCTCCCGGCCGAGACAACTTTTGGTGCATGTGAATTAGAGTTAGGAAGGTGTGAGGTTGAATCTGAAACCTTGTAAGTCTCCATTTTCAATGGATCAACAAAGAGAGGCATGACATAACCATTGGAAAAAAGCTCATCAGCATGAACAATAGCAAGAGGGGATTGTGAAAGTATGGGGAAATCAAATTTAAAATCCTGAGAATTTCTAAAGAACCTCTTAGAGGGTGGCATTTTCGGGTCCATCTCGATGAAGGAAGCTTCATCAGATGCATCAAGGGATGCTCTAAAGGAATTGTCCAGGCTTTCTAGAGATGGTTTTAGGTTTACTAGCCAGCTATATGAAAAGCTCTCAATAGAAAGAGGCTGAGAAGTTTCCATGGATGCAGAGGAAGAGATTAGACAAGATTACAGAAAAAATATAATGAGATAGAGAAGTAGGAATTAACAAAGGAGCTACACCTAAAAAATATATCTTTGAAGAATATATATGTACATATATATATATAAACAGACCACAACATATATCCTCTTGCTAAACAAATGGGTATGTGGCTGTCTGGCAAGAGACAATGAAATTTAATATATGAGATAGGAAAAGGTGAAAAGAAACAGAAAATGTGCAACCCCACAAGCACCCATCATGTGTTGTTGCATCACTCTTTTATCCCACTTGTTCTTTATTCATATATATTTCCCAAACTTCAAATCTCTTTACTATATATACGAGTAACTGAAAGTAAAATTACAAAAAAGCTTCATGCATATTCCAGCGTTTATTATATATAAAAATGGCTATAAAGAACAAAACACTGATCAGGAAAGCAGAGGAATAGCTATTTATAATTTTAAATATGTCTAAAAAACCCATATTCCATCGATAGAAAGTTAATTGGGAGGCAATCAGTGTCATTGGAAATAGGTTCATGCAAAATCTATTGTTTATAAAAATATCTGCTAAAGCTAGAATAAAGAGAATTCAACCAGTCTCATGCTTTTTGAATTTTTCTTAATTAACCTATATTCTATACCTTTCTAGACAAAATTGTTGATCTCACTTTACTAGCTTTAATTTTGTCTCCATCTTTATATAATTTCATGATTCCGATGTTCACTTAAATGATAACGTACTTTATTTTAGGATAATTAATATTATGTTCAAATGCTGCTCTAAAAATACAACCATAAGAAATTAAAAAAATTGGAGTAGGTAACTAAGATGCTCAACATTTTTTAATTTGATTCTCCTAATTACTCTTCAAAATTGAAAAGAAAATTAAATTTACTGTTCTTATGCTTGAAAGGGTTAATGCCAATCAACATTTTAAAACAAGAAAACCAGTGAAACCTTTGAGTAGAATTAACAAGTGCATCAAGAGATTGTTCCAAGGGCAGAAATAAAAAATCCATATGCTAACATGTAGGCATAAAAGACTCCTCTAGATAGATACAAAATATCTATTCATTTCATAAAAATTGCTGCTAAATTTGAAGTGCAGATTTTCAATCTATTTTCATATTATTCAGATCAACATAATCTTCTTTTTATGGATAAATTTAATTAGAAATCTCGATGTCACATCTAATATCAGCTCCTAAAAAATTAGTAGACATTTATGTGGAAAAAAGGCTAGCAGATCTGCCAGATTTTGCATTATTTGCCGTAGAGGAAAAAAATCTTGGGTTAGTCAAAGAAAGCGTAACATCAGATAGGTTAATTAAGAAACACTGAAACAGCATTCGATAAACGGTATTTACAGTTTTCTCACATACAGCATCGAAACAGACACAATAGGACACCAGACATAAATTCCATCGTACATAGCTCAACACAGAAAATAATACCCATGCTTATACGTAGCTATATTTTTGTCCTTGAATCAGTTAAACAGATATAATCAAGATCCCAGAGAAGAAAATTAAGAAGAAAATATCACCAAGTTCTCTTGGTGTAGAAATTTCATGCTTTTACAGCCACCAACAGTCCGAGTGATGATGAGTTCGAATCCTTACAAAAATGCTTTAAAAAGTAATGTCCTTTTCATTAAAACAATAACTATTTATTGTATAAATACAATCTTGAAAAGAAAAAAAAAGTAGACAAGGGTCCCCCAGGGATGTCCGAGAATGAAATGGACAATGGCCAAGGTTTGTGGGACAAAAGCCAAAAACAGAAAGCGACTTGAAACCGATTGCTCCCCCCGATGGAATCCCCTCTAGGACATTAGGCAATTGCTAAAGCTCAGTTAGTTCTATGGAGCAGTTAAATTCCAAATAGATGCTTCTAGTGAAAGTTTCTGTTACAACCTAGGAAAAGTGGTCTCCATTTGACACGTAAGAGAGGCACATTATTACTACAGAATTGCATGAAATTTCCACACCAGAAAAAGGAACTGGAGATCTTGCTGTCGGGGCAAAAGTTTACTTTAACATGGAATCTATCATGCATACTTTACTTTTAGTCAAGAAAACACAGTGGATTATCCAAAAAAAAAAAAAGCAGCAGCAGTAGTTTTGAATAAAGTGGATAACTTTTATCATAAACAAAACATAAATTTCTATTTAATAATCAAATTTCTATTACAACAACGGAATTGCAAAAGCTTTCGATTTGATCCAAGAAAAACACTTCTATTTCTGACCAGGTAGATTTACAAAAGAAACTGCACTATATATTCTGTACGGCGGTTGGTCAATACCTACAGCAGATAGCTCGATTAGACTATCTGAATTGATAATCTAGAATGTCAGAGCTATTAGTCACAAACGGGCAAAAACATGGGTAACTAAGAGAATTTAGATTCCACCACTAAGAAGCACTTGATGAAAGTGAAAGTCCGATGTAGCTCCCCCCAAACAGAGCTGAAGTTGCTCCATGGAGATGGGTCACCAGGTCATCTACAGTCGCTCAAATCAGAAAGGTTATTGGATCTTTGTGAACATCTGTAATATGCGATTCTTAGTAGCTCAAAGAAATGGGAGCATCTGGCAAGATACACCTAACCTGGTAGAGCTATCAGTACAAGCATCATACAAAGTGGCAAAGGCAATGAGCGAGTACCTCATTCAGAAAAACATACACTCTAAATATCATTTCATGATATCAAAGAATACAAAAGCATTCCAGAGGCTGTGCAATAGCATTGATGCAACCAGGTTCCATGATCGGGCAAAGACAACACCTGTCAGCACCCCAAGAAAAACAAGTGGAAGCATCCTCTGAATGTTGAAATAAGCCAAGGGAAAAACCATCGTGCTCAACAAAATTGAGCATCATACATGCATGTATCTAGTTAAAGAAGAGAGAACCCACGGAATACAATCTCCTCCCAAATAGGGGCATAAACTGAAACCACAACTGCATACAGGGTCATTGGCGTAGGGTCCCGTGTGACATTTGATTGCTCAACACTCAAGGAAGTGACAGACATTGGTGGAGGAATAGGCAATAAGTCCAGGTTCATCTGAGAGAGCCAATTGATGAGAGGAAACATGAAGCACCCCAAAATAACATCCAAATGCCACTTTCCTTCAAGGTCAAACTTGAACCAGCCAGGAGGAAGGGGATGAAATCTTGCAAGGCAGTGATGGAGGATTGCAATCCCAGCTAGACCTTCAGCCACATCAGTCAAGAGGCAGTACATCCTTGACCTCTGTGTGTTGAAGATTCCTTTCTGAACCCTGCAGTGCGAACTAAGGATGGAATTATCCAAGATCCCATTAACCAGATTGAGGAAAACCAAAGTAACATTACCTGGATCACCAGAAAATATGCTTATCGTTTTTGTGTCCAGTGAGACTATTACAGGAAATCCAACTTAGAACCATTACACCATTAAAAGTAGAGTAAGATGCATCTATGGATGTTCATGTAAACTAAAGAATTCAAATGTAAAAGTTTATACCTTGATTCCATCTTTTCACACATCACACAACTGCTATACCACCAAATATGCAAAAATTGTGGCCCACTGGTAAATTTTGAACTGAAATCTGCGGACCAAATTGGAAACGTATTTAAGTTACAGATGAAAAATTAGATTTCAAGTTGATCCGTAAGAGCTTGCAGAGCGGGACAAGAGCTGTATTGAAGGAAACACTGGAACAACAAGATGTCCTGGCCATCAAAAGTATCCATGTCCGGCATAAGCTGTAAGTATTAAAGAGGCCCCCATTTCAATATCTGGAACCCCAGTTATCAGCTATTAAATGCTCATAGGGCTTAAAACAATACAGCCTTTGCTACTGTCTGACAACTCTTTAGGGTTCCACTTTAAGCTCAAGTCTTACTTTCAACCTTAATATTTACAGAGTTTGATCAAGTCTTTCGTCAGAAAATCAATAACATGCTATAAACAGGGTTATACCAAAATTTATATTTTCAATTAAAAGAAGGGGATTTAGAGTGAAACAACTTGCTTATTTCATCATGAAACCAACTTCCATAGCTATCATCTCCTATCAGCTTCCACTACTATCATCACCTTATTCCATCATTAAACCAACAAGATACTCTGGGCAAGCATTTGTCTGATAATATCTAAGCACAATAAAGTACTGCATCTCATACGTTACACAATTCAATTACGAATGCATCAAAAAATTACATCCAATGTGACCAAAAAAATGAAATTACATCCAAATGCTTTGAAAATGCAAATCTGGGTTTTTTTTTTCTTTTTTCAAATCAAGCAAAAACAACCATTTTTGGATGCTTATTTCACAGTACTTTTTACACTTTCAGCATGTAAAAGCATAAGAGATTTCTGCTCATCTGAAATCAACTAGGTCACTCTTAATCCCCCTGTATGTATAGAAATATCAAATATGCATTTGAGTCTCAATGTATTGACCATTACAAAGGTGCATTTGTTGGACTTCTAGTCCAAGAAGCACAGATTACTAATGACCATGATGGGAACTTGGAAAAGTCATTGAAAAAACGCAAGAAGAAAAATCATCTAAAAAATTGCAGTCCGCATAGGTTAAATAGTTCACCTGAAAAATTTTCCTTGCTGTCCAGGGGACCTTCCAGGGTCACGCTAAAAACTGCATCAGCAGCCTGAAAGAATAAACCAACAAAACATTCATTCACTTTATTTCCATGATTATATGTACAGCT
This sequence comes from Triadica sebifera, assembly GCA_023653625.1. NCBI lineage: Eukaryota > Viridiplantae > Streptophyta > Magnoliopsida > Malpighiales > Euphorbiaceae > Triadica > Triadica sebifera. Next base: position 28,201,486 of record CM042906.1, read on the forward strand.
CGAAAATCCAATATCAAAATGATTGACATGAAAATAATATTCCTTCAGAAAAATCCAATTTTTAGTCTCCAAATTTGGTTGATCACATCTAGTTATCACCAATTCCTCAGTATACTTAGAACTCCGAAATACATCACATTTTAAATAAAACAGTACACGCAACATAAAGAAGCTTTTCACAAGTATTTATAAAGTTTTGTAAAAAGCACAAATGGAAAATGAGATTGCAGTGATCATGAGCAGCAGCCAAGTATCAATAAACTTATAATGTAATTGGTAAGTAATTAATGTTAGTATATGAGTTATTTAAATAAACTGAAAACACGTATAATTTGTTGTTGTTGTTTTTTTTTTTTTTTTTTTTTTTATAACTATAAAATCTAGAACATCATCCATAGTTGGTGCAAGAGGGGCATATATAGACATCATGGAAAAAGTAACAAAAGCAGATAATAAGTGAAAAAATGCAAATAACAACTATTTTTTTCCTTTAAAAAATATATATTAAAATCACACACCAAATAATATTAATTGAAGGACATCATTAAAAAAAATGCAAAAGATGTAGCTAACAACAATAAAATGAAAAAAGAAAAAAAATGTATTGTAATCTCTATGCAGCAAACATCAGCTAACACAGAAAAAAAAAGGCTAAAAAAACAATTGTTTGTTAAAAAGAAAAGTTAACAGTAAAGTATAATGCAACACACGGAAAAAAAAAACAGATTTAGGTAATATTATGAGAAAAACAACCAATAAAGTGCACTCAAAAGGTGTAATTAAGAGCAGAAAAATGAAGTAGAAAAAATAATTGTGTTGTAAGCTATGTGTACCAAAATATAAACCTACACACATTTAAAACAAAACAAATAGAATCAAATGAGTAAAATTGTTGAAGCCCATCAAAATTTAGGCAGCCCAAATCATCTCAGCAGTCCATTAATAAATCAGCTGGGTCAAAAAAAAAAAAAGAAAAAAATCAGTGTACAACATATCAAATTTATAATATATACAACACAGCCAATTAGAAAAAAAAATACAACATATTTTTCAAAACCAAAATGAAAAATGTCAAAACCATAAACAACTAACTAATATACATGGCATAACATAACAGATCTGGAACCTACGTGGCTTTACTGATGAACTTGCTGCGCACATTAGCGGCGCCACATAGCAAGGGACGATACAATCGAGGGAAGTAGACCAATCACCTAGCTAATTCTTTCAATTTCTTCATGCATTCCTGTAATTTCATTTTTCAATTGCAGCAAACCCTAGATAGAGCGAAATTGAGGTCTATAAGATTCTTCTTAGGTTTTTATAATGGAAAATATGCAGTATGCGGTGGAACTGGTGAAGGAGTTTCTTGTTTTTAGAGGGTTTACAAATACTCTTAAACTTTTGAGATGGAATTATCCACGGATATTGGTAAAGGATTTCAAGTGGACAAGATTATTATGGACTTGATCTTCTCTGTATACATTCCCGAATTTCAGTCTGACAAATTGGTTGGTCTGCTTATTTTCTTCAAGCAGTGCTTTGCTTCCTTATCTGAGGCTGTATTTGTTTCTACTCTCGCCAAGTTGGAGATCTCCATTCTTCGTTATTATATTGTTTACGCGATACAATCCAAAAGGAAAGATTAAGTTATGGAATTTTTTGGAATTCACAGGAATGATTTGCTGCAAAGGGGTTGTGACTGGACTCCATGGTTTGGTGGGCTTGTCTCAATTTAGTTTTTTTTGTTTTTTTTTTCTATTTTGATAGACTGGTTTTTCTCTGGGATTTATTTTATGGAGCTTGCCCCGTAGCTATTCCATATTTGAAGAACCCCAGCTTGGATCCTCAGTTTCGCATTTATTTCTCAAAGGAATGGTATGAAGCATTGCGCCTTTCTGTGAGGAACTTTTTCAGTGAGATCTTCAATGGTACTCATATCCTTTTCGACGGATTCTTTCTCACTATGCCTTACAAATTCGCTACCTTCGTTATTCTTATCTCGTGATAAGTTATTGGATAAAAATTCTCTAGTGATAAGTTATATGAACGATATCCTTCTCTTTTGCTTCTTTAGTCAGCTATTTCATTTTTTTTTCACTAGTGGGTGTAAATCCTATTTGTCTTTGTTCTTTTTCATATTGGAAAATTCTTCAGTTTGCACGAAACTGAACATTTTAAAGCAATATGTTATTTTTTTTCCTTCACAATAAACTGACGATGCCTATTGAATTCAAAGAATATGTCCTTAACTAAATCACGCATCCCTGCCCTGTTGAAGATCAGTTCAGAAAAGAACACAATCAATCATCTGAAGGACATTAGGCAACTTAATATGAAGCTATCACAACTTCAGGCTTTATTGGAGGAGAAAGAGGCTCACATATGTCGATGAAGGAGGTAAGAGGATCTTATTCTCATGAGACTATGGTGTTTTACTCACTTCATTGTCATCACTCACCATGAGAGTTGATTCTATTCTGTGATTCATTAGTGCCAGTAATGCTGGATCAATATTGGATGCTGATGCGAAGTAAGCCAACGATTCAACTACATCAAGTGCTGGGCATAAAGAAGATATTAGGAAGATTGTAAACTAGCGTGTCTGCTTCTCTGATTATGTGTGAAACAGAGCAGCCTCAGGAAAGGGCTGTGGGTGGACCCATCAAAGATATATCAATATTTGGCACATCTAAGTCTGCTAATTATTCAAGTTCCATATCAATTGGTATCGAAGATAATAAAGCTTGCTATTCCATTCAAGTGATCCATGGTGGTCCTTGCAGTGGTAGGTGACTATGTATTATATCTCTTTTGTTACTTGATAGCTGGTATCGTGAGAGCATGATAAGGATGAGGATTTTGAGTGTAGTGCCTGAAAGATGCAGAAACCTAATAGCTAGGAGAGAAAATAACTGGTTCTTGTGAGACCATTTATAATATACAGGTTGTTCCAGTTGATGTATTTAAGTGCAAGAGGAGGTTGAGGGGAAATTAGATTTATCTTTCTTTGTGGTGAAAGTAAATCGATACCATGTATCAACATTGAGCTTGTTAATATTGCAGGATAGATGAAAGGCAGTGTGTCCCAACTAACGATGTTTTTTCTTTCTCAGCTATACTTTGCTTTTTTCATACTTGAATAGTTTAGTGGGTGATTTATCATTTTCATAGTTTCCTTACTAGTCAAATAATTATCAAATCTTTTTTAGTAGATAATGGCGAGGAAATGTTGGGTGAAGAAGAATTCCCTGAGGTGAAAGTAGACTTCCAGGTGAAATTGCCTTATGAAGAAAATATGTAATGCTTTCATTTCACTGTCTAACTGCTCTTTCATCCTTCATTTGTTGTAACCTTAGCAAAACCATGGTTATTTTTAGGAGACATTTTTAGTCCTCACAAGTCCAATAAGTTGATGCTGCTTTTCTGCCTCTGGGAACAAAATAGCTAGTGCTTCTGTTGATGGAACAGTCAGGTATTTTTTGTCAAATAATTTGTGTGATATTTAAAACCTAGGCTGAGTCAGTCAGTTGCTATTGTTGTTTAATTGCATCATTGTTTGCTGACTCTCAAGTTGCTTTGTCCTTCACTCTCCATTTATTTTCTGACAAAGGATATGGACATACGACTCATCAACTCCAACATCTAGAAATGCCACCATATATTGTGGGGCAGAGATTATGTCTCTTGATTGGGAGTGTAAATTTGATCGTTTGGTATGTATGTTGTCATTTTCTACTGCAATATATCTGGATTGGTTGATAATCTTTTGACTAAGTGGGTTTAGTAATTCTTGCTGTTACATTATGTGTTTTCGTTTGCAAAAGCTTCTCATAGGCACTGCTGATGGAGGTATCAAAGCATGGAATGTTGATGCAAAACGAGTTGTTTGCGATCTCAATACAAGTGAAGCATTTCCCAAGTACTTTATTAAATTGCTGGGCTTTAGAATCCTGTTTTCTATGCTTGTTCTTACTATTCCTGTTCTATGCAGTGTCTTGGATTTAAAATGCAGCCCAGTAGAACCAGTTTTTGTTTCTGCAGCTGCATCCAGAAGATAACTTCTTAAAACATTTTTATTGTTGAATTAAAGTCCTTGATATTGATATTTAAATTATTTGATTGAGTGAAGGTTTATCCTTAATTTAAAGCTCAGTCATACCAAGAGTGGTATGCTAGCCAGGTATTATGCAGTTAGTAATAAAAAATTTAACCAATTTTGTTAAAATTTTCTGCTTTTCAAATTAATATTGAAATATATATCTACAAGTAGTACTTTTCCTGCTAATGTTTAAGGTAATTGTCAATTTCTTGGAATCTGTTCTATAAAGTTATGACACTTCAGCCTGCTGTCTTGAATGCTTAAACCATTTAAGCACAACCCCTTAGCGAAGAGGATTGAAATTAAATCTACATACTGAGCCAGCTACACATCAATTTGTGTGTGTATGCGTATGTGTGTTTCTCTCTATATAGTTGTATCTGAAAGAACAGAGATTCCATCCCAAAAACAATTTTTTTGCATACTCTTGATTTTGGTCCTCGTCTCTAGAGTGAGTGATGATGATTTGGTGGGACATACCATTTAGCATGTAGTTAAGTTGCTTCAAAAGGACAGATCTTTTCTCTAATGGTGTGATATTTGAGTAATTCAACCCCATTGTACACATTTATCTCTTTAATTCACATTATCTCTCGTTATTACATATTTGGGCTGGAGACTAGTAGAACCTTAATGTAGTTGCAGGCCTGGCTCAAGCTATCTTGACAGTTTGGGATTTGCTTCCTTAACTGTGTGGAACATGAAGACATGGAGAGCTATGGTATGTGCTTGTTTATCTCAGATCATTGTCTGAGTGCAGTTGCACATGAATTCATTTCTTAATGAGTTTCAAATTTAATGAAGACAGTTCTACCTCTTGGTGAAATCCACCTGCATTTACTTTCCTATGTTTCAATCACAATGGGAAGATTTTAGCAGCTGCTGCAACTGATGGAATGATTCACATATTTGGTATCTTTATGTAAATTTAAGGCATGGAATATTTATTTTTATTCAAGTGGCAATCCCAGACCCCCTAATCTTAAACTTGAAATAGAAATAGATCTGAAATATCACAGTGCAAAAAGTTCACTGTCATCCCCCTCATCTGCTGCTTTTCCCATTTTGGCTGAATGAGTAGCCCAGTTATATAGTGAAAAGAAAATTTTATTTTTTCATGTAGAGTTGAGCTTGTATGTGCTTGCACCTTAACTAGTCAAAGTCGTCTGCTGGTCTACAAATTACTGGCTGGTCTGCACATGATGCTGCCATACATTCTATTCTTTTTGGGCTCAATGAGACAAGCATTTTCAGTTTGGGTTCAAATGGGAAGGTAATTAAAATCTTACATAGTATATCATCTTTTGCTTGAAATTTGACCAATGTATAACGTACCATCCTGTTTATTCTTTGGACTGGATATTATCTTATAACTGTTCCTTGATATGGTATACATGTTTCCGTCCTTTACTAAAATGCACAACCTGATTAGATTTATTTTGTGGTGTCAGATTTTTGAATGGAGTTTGCAGTACCAAGGTCATATCCTTTGGTCAAGGAGCTGTAGCAGGTATGACAACATAGGTCATGTTGGTATATTTTAGGCTTCTGAAGGGAACAACATAACTTGTGTGATCGTAGGAATGGAAGGATAACATTAGCTTAGATAGTTTATTAGGACAGGAAACAAGGTTGAAAGTGGAAATTAACTCAACACTTTCAAAATATAATAGTAAGAAAGCCTAATGCAGTGCTACGTTGAGGATTGTAAAGTTAGATATCTAGTTACTATTTAATCACTTTAAAAATGATTTTTAAAAATAGTGTTCGGTCATGCATTTTCCCTGCTTGATGAGATATGAGCCTTGGATTATCCCAATTCACACCTTAATGAGTTGAGGTGATTCAATTGTTGTGTGCATGCGGGGTGTCTTTGTTTTTGGTTTTATGTGGCTATACTTGCATTTTAACAATTTGATTTACAAACCGTGGAAGGAACTTCATAATCAAATTAAATTTGTAGGTTCTGTGACCCTGAGACGTCAAACCATCTTTATTTCCCCAACTTCATGCAATACAGTGGTCCTCACTCTCCAATCTGACCTCAGTTTGATTCTGCAAAACAACCATGTCGGTGGAACATTCTTGTCCAATTGCTGAGTATGTATGCCGGATGCAGTTAACCACCGTGTGATAATGAAGTTTTCTTGCTTTTCTAACTTGCCTCAGGTTCGAGGATATATGAATGGTTTGAGAACTCTCCCACATAGTGCTGCTATAAATACTGCGGACTGGCACCCAACATTGCCCATTTTTCTGACCGGCTCAGCTGATAACTCAGTGCAAGTAATATCATTATCATGACACTTCCCTTGCTTTAATGGTTCTATTTCATTTTATTTTATTTTCTTCCAATAATCTCTTTTGGTCAGCCGGGGTACATGGAATCAAGAGTTTGTCAGGGTGTGAAAAACATGTTTCAGTATCATCATAAATCTAGAAGCTAGATTTTTTTTGAGGGTGGGTTAGTTGGGTTCATATGTTGTAATTTATTCAATTAATTTATATTTGTATTATAAAGCAGCAGGCATTTTTCGTCACAATGTACCCTTTTTTTTGTGTATTTAATTGTTTATGTGGTATCGAACCCCTGTATCTTCATAGATATAGGACAATTATAACAAGCAACTATCTTTTATAAAAATTTATCTTTTCTCTTTAAAGGAAAACCAAAAGTTAACAAGCCGTGTATTTCATTTTTGACATAACTTCAACTCTGTTCTCCTCTCATGAAAACAAGAAATAATATTGAGAGGTGCATTGGTAAGGAATTCTGTTAATTACATTCCAGTTTCGCAGCTTATACATATTTTCCTGTGAACATTATTGGAAGATTAAACTGGCAATAACATATACATAAAATTGGTAATATAAAGATCGTTATTGAATTTGAACATCAGTCCCAAGTTGTCCGCAAAATATTTCTGCAGCGTAATAGCAAAATGAGAATTTATTGACATCGAAGATTCCAAAGAATAAAATAAATAAATAAAAAGGAACAATTGTTATCTTGACAGGAGTTGGAAGCTAGCTCTGAATCCTAATAATGATCTTACCTTGCTTTGCGCCCAAACTGCAAACAGGCAAATGTCCATGAAGGTAGCAACAGTAAATTGACTAAAACTCCGCATATGCCTATGCTGAATCCACATCCCAAACCTACACAAAACCATCTTCTGAATTCATCACCATCATCTTCTTCTTCTTCCTTGTCTTGGCTATCATCATTTGTTGGTTGGCCTGGAGCTCCATCATCTTCTCGACATGTTTTTGTGACTGGCAGCCCGCAGATTTCAAGATTGCCATCAAATGCAGATGCATCAAAGCTCTGAAGCTGAGTGCTTGTTGGAATTCTTCCTGATAAGTTATTGTAGGAAAAGTCCACCTGAGCCAGAAAGTTCAGCTCAGCCATACTTTCAGGAATTACTCCTGATAAATGATTTCTTGATAAATCAAGCCACTGCAAATTCTTCAATCGACCAATCTCCTCAGGAATCACTCCATTCAAATCATTTCTCGATATGTTCAATCCATCCAGCGCTAGAAGACTAGTTATTGCCCTTGGAATTTCCCCAGTTAATCTGTTTCCTGACAGATTAATTATCCTCAACAGCTGAAGATTTTTTTGGAAATAGTATGCTCTTCCTTTCCATCCAATCAGCCCGCTATCAAAATAAATGCCTACAAATTGATCACCTTCTCCTCCTGAAGCTGATGAAAAATTGTAGAAGTAAATGTTATTAGTGTCTAACTGTTTTCTTGTCAAGAGGGTGAAATTCTTGAGGCAATGTGGTATGGTTCCTGATATACTATTTAAAGAAAGGTCTAACAGAAGAATATTCTGTAACCAACACAGATGAACTGATATGTTTCCCTGCAAGGCATTAGACTGTAAACTAAGAAACATCAAAGATCCCTGGCTTTTCCCAATCCATGCAGGAATTATTCCAGATAATCTATTATAACCAAGGTCTAAAAATCTCAACTGAGTGCAATTCTTTAGCGATGAAGGTATTTCACCAAAGAAGCTATTCTTCCTCAAAGTAAATGTTCGAAGAAGAGAGAGAGATCCCACTGAGCCTGGAATTTTGCCTGAAAAGTTGTTGTCGGCCAAGTTGAGGATGACTAGTTGTTTCCCATTCAGGAAACAATTATCAGGAACATCTCCTGATAATTGGTTACTTGACAGATCAAGGAACTTTAATGTTTTACCTATGATTTTACACACAGAAGAGACTGAGCCCAAAAACTTATTCTTGGAGAGATTCAAGGAAGATGAATTGGAAGGAAGAAGCGGCAAAGGACCTTCAAAAAGATTTGAACTCAAATCTATTCCTGGGGAGCCGTCAAATTTCAAGTATAAATCTGGCACTCTGCCACTCAACTGGTTGTAAGAAATATTCAGGAAAAATAGCCTGGGAGGTAGGTCCCAAAACCAGTGAGGAACAGAACCTGAAATTCCAGCATCAGAGATATCAAGTACCGAGTAGTTATTCTGAGTTCGAAGCCATTTCGGGAAATGAGGTCCCAGATTGCAAGAATTTAGGCCAATTATATCCAACTGAAAAGGAGGAAGCCAATCAGAGCTGAATCTCAGAGCTAGGGGGTTGTCATTAAAGTACACTTCTTTTAATTGGTAGAGATTCTGAAAATGAGCTTCAGTAATCATTCCTTCGAAAGAATTATGAGAAACATATAAAAGCTCAAGCTTAGGTAGACCTCCAATACTTTGAGTAATGGTACCATTCAATCTATTGTAAACAATACATAATTTCTTCAATAACGGAAACATGGATAGATCAGGCAATGATCCTTTCAGTTGGTTGTCTCCCACATCCAAGACAACAAGAGCAGAAAGTCTGCTGAATTTTCTCGGAAAAGAGCCATTCATTTGATTGCTATAGACAATCAGTTCTTTCAGGGAAGAAAACCTTGTAAAATCAGGCAATGAACCATGAAGTTGATTCATTTCTAATTTCAGAATCTGCAGTGATTTCTCCGTGCACCCGGACAAGTGTTCAAAAAGTACAGGAAGCTCTCCAGTGAGTTTGTTTCCATGCAAGTCTAATGTATGCAAACTACAGAAATTTCCAAAAAAGTTTGGAACTTTGCCTTCAAGTTCGTTATTGCTAAGATCAAGGGACCGCAAGCTTGAGAGGTTCCTAAGCTGATTGGAGAGGGTTCCAATGACACCAGCATTGGAGATGTTCAGATATCTCAATTTGCTCAAGGAAGCATTGAAATTAGGGAGCAAATTTCCTTGAAAATCATTGCAACTCAAATCCAAGTAGCTGAGATGCTGCAATTCAAGTAACGAATGACTGATCTTGCCTCTCAAGGGCTTGTTATCTGAGACACGAAGATCAAGCATAATGACGTGACCAGTTCTATTGCTGCACTTGATCCCTCTCCATTTGCAACAGTCTTCCTCTCCCTCTTCACTCCCCCAAGATGAGAGATGATTATAGTTGTCTACAAGGTCTTGTTTGATCTTGAGGAGTGCTTGTCTCTCATGGTTTATGCACCGAATATGATAATCTCCAACTCCTGAGACAAACCCAGCACCTGCTTTCATGTGCATTACGAGTATGAAAAGAGCATAAAGATGGCGAAAAAACCTCATATGCATCGTTAATATGAGGAATGCAGCCAAGCAACAAGCGACATATGGGAAGCAGGAGGATTCTCAAAACCTGTCGAGATCTCAGCAACTTATACTGAATCTAGTTATTATGATTTTTATGACAGGAAAATAGATTTGAGGTGGGAAAAGAGAACACAAGGGTCAAGACCAAAGTCAAAGTCATCCATTGGTTAAAGGTAGATCAAACTCGTTAGAACCCATTATTTCACAAGAAATTTCTTCTGTAAATTCCTTCCTTGCAAAATAAGAAATTAGAAAATCAATACTTTTGAATTCTAGGGGAAGGGTTTCCAAATTTTAGCACCTGAACTTTGGGAAGAACAGTTGTAAAACTAAATTTCAAAAAGTCACCATGGAAGAAATCCAACGCTGTTGCGGGCCATCAGTGATGTAATGGCCCAACATTTTCTTATGCATATGAGAAAATGAACACGGCACGACATTTTCTTTTCAAATTCCAAACAGGAGTCAAATTGGTCGAATCACTTACCTAATCCGCGTAGTCCTAATTCCCCAAATTTTGACTTCCACTGATGGAGACTGCTTGCTGCCTATGGGTGACGGAGAATGGCACCAACCACCAACATCGGCAGCGCTGCTTTGCCAAATTCGATTACTAGGCAGAGGCCGTTGCCTGCAGGTGAGGTGTTTTTGCAAAAGGCAAAATGGAATTTTTCCTTTCTTAACCAAAAGGAATAAAATTGTATTCTGCCAATCCTTTCCACCTACTCCACATTTCTCTCGCGCTCACACTTTATCTTTCTTGTGATTTTATCGCAGCCAATCTAGAAAATGATCTTTTCAACTATGCGATGCAGATTTATGTTCAGATTCAACCATGTGATTTGATGGTTATGATTTGAATAACAAAATACGGATTTACAGGTGCCTAGACACTGGAGAGAGTAATCAATCAGGTTCTGGTTATCTTTTCCTTCTACCTTGAACACAATACACATTAACGGGATTAGCAGCTAACAGTATATAGACCGCGTTCAATTTTGCAGAACTTGACACTCGTTGTGAAGTTTAAGCTCTTTTGTAGAAATTCACTCAATCGGAGCAATTTTGCTGCCATTAACTGAACCAAATTGATAACGTGAGTCTAGTACAACTCAGTTTAGCAATGCTATCTTTAATTGATAAACACCCCAAACTTGATTATATACTTCACTAGTTTACTTGTACAATCAGCATCATGCATATTGCATTAAAGCCAAATATGATTTCACTTAACATGTGAAGAAAACATTTATAGGAATTTATTTTATTTGATAATCTGATTCTAACTGATAATTTAATAGATAAAAATCTAGTAGCTAAATTTAGTTAATTCAATTAAAAACATTTAATAAAATTAACAAAAAATATATATAAAATATTTATATTAATAAAAAAAATTTATATAAAATCTATTTAAATACATAATACAAACAAACTATATAATATATATATACATATATATACATATTCAATAATATAAAAATCATATTAAATACCTCATTCCAATATAACAAGTACATTTATCTTTATTTTTTTTATATATATATAATTTAATAATTATATTATTATTATAACATATCATTTGATAAAAAAAAGGTATAAAAAGAAAGAAAAATCATAATTTACTAATTTTTAATTTGATCGCTAGTTGTAAGGATTTGCAGTAATAGATAGGAATGTACATAAATGGCCCAGAATACAGATACCAAAATAACCCATTCACAACATGCCGAGGGAAGGATAAACAAGAGTGACATGCTTCAGTCTTAAATCATCTTCATCAGCATCAACTACCCTATTCAACTTCCTCCTAAGTGCAGGAGTTTTATTAGCGTGCCAAAAGCTGCATCATCCGTGAAATCAGCCAATGCACCATCCATTAAATCATCCTCGTTATTGATTTCTGAAGCTGATGGACTTTTACTGATACTACCAGTGCCAGTAGCTTCAAATTCTGAAGCATCTTCCTGACTCTGACTGATAATTTCCTTGTGAATCTCTTCAACATCCATCTCAATGGGGCTGATTACATCCCTATAAAAGGAAAAGCTGAGTTAAGTTCATATTCAAGTTACAGAACACCAACAGATGATCTCAACAAGGAGAGCTTAAAATTAACTGAAGCCGTACACCCTTCTCTAGCCTGTCATTTGTTTATCACTATTAAGGAAAAGGAGAAAATTTCACCAAATAATCAATTTAAAAGCATACCTTTCTGCAACATCTTTAGGAACCCCATCACCCAAGTTTTGCTTAGACAGTTCCCTCTCAACAGATATTGTAGTAAGCTTTCTACTTTTTGCATTTGGACGGAGCATCCTTGTTTTACCGTGTCCAAAACTTAAACCATGTAGCAAAGCAGATATTAAAATGGAGAAAAAGAACTGTTATTCATATTGATAATTATACATACCTGGGATTGAAACGTTTTCAGATCAGAAAGACACAACAATGCATAACCATCCTTTAACAAACTCAAATATATGCATGTATACAGATTCATATACGTATACAGATTCATATACGTGCGTACATACATAAAACATTTTGTATGACAATTTTGTAGAAGTTAATTTTGTGCAACATAAAGAAGTGGCTTCTGATTCCCCCTCCAACAGTAGCAATGCAAGAACAAAATGATAGAGAAATACAAAATTTACACGAAGTGTGCTTGTATTTCCTAGATGGATATAAAGGAATTTATGCAAGTGTATAATTATGAAACTTGCATGTCAAGAAACATGGATACTGCTGCTTCTTGTAGGGGACAAACCCCTTCTAGTTTCTTCATCTCTCTCTCTCTCTCTTTGTTGGTTATTTTAATTTCTAAATCACCCAAGAGAAAGATGGTTAATGCTGCTGAAAGGAACACAAACATTGCAGAAGCACATATAGGAAATATACAAATGCCAAAAGTTAACTGATGTGTCTAGATGAAGTGATAACCTGAACTAGCCCGTTCATACTGTTTTTTAAAAAAGAAAGCTAGTCAATTAATGAAGACACAGAGCTAGCAAAGGATGCTAATGCCCAAAAATGAACAAATAATCTGAGCAATATAGCTGCTACTGCTTCTAAAGAGACAGACTTACTTGAGAACAGAGTCTAAAAATTCATTATCAGACAACTCTTCTTCACTATCCTGTTCCTCTGGTAATGATTTACTACCATCTTCATTTCTATGCCTAAAGATAGAAAAAAAAAAAAATAAATATCATTTTACTGAAAATCAACTAAATTTCACTAGAAAGTTAAAGTACAATCATGGTAAGAATTATGGAATTAAAAGCTTAGCCCTCCAGAGGAAAAATAAAATAAAAGGCAACAGAAAAAGATTTGTGAAAGTTCATCAGCAAAGCTAACTTCAATATAAGCCAGAGTACTTAACAGTAAAAAGGACTGAACTAAAATGGTGGAAGATTGTTAGTAACAAGTAAGCACACAAATAATGGAACATGTTAAATGATTGAGTTCATTCTACGTTTTTTTACTCACAAAAACAGAGAGAGAGAGAGAGAGAGATACTTGAGAAGGGAGCTTAGGTATTCATCATCAGAATCTTCCAGAAACTCTCTTTTTTTGTTCCGTTTGGACAATTCACCAAATGATCTACCACTTTCATTGTTTCTACCTCTAAAATTGAAAATTAACAAAGTGTCGTTTTCAGGTGTATCATGGCTTCACAGTAAATTTGTTGATATGGCGCAATAAATTTCATTCCCACCTCTCATGAATTCTTTTATTTTTTTCCTTTATTTCATTCTTAAATTGTTTGCTATCATGACATAATATACGTGTTTACAACAAATAAAGAATAACTTAAGCTCTAAACACCAAACAGGATAATACTCATGAAACAATTGGCAGGTTACAATAGGCATGCATCTGGACTGAATGAATCTGGCCAAGACTCAACAGTGCATAGATAAAAGAACAAGAAATGAGAAAAATTGATCAATTATAATGCATTGGAAGGTCATGAAAATGACAACAATGAGCAATAAAACATTAATTAAAACAAGCAGGCCTTATTTTAAGCAATGGAAGAACAATTTGCTCTGTTTAAACTCACTGCATAGTGAAACAAAGATTGGCTTTGGACAATAGATATGAGAAAAACATCATGCCCGTCAGCATACAAAATGCATAGTTATAGAGCCAAACTTACTGAAAAAGGGTGAGCCAAGTTTGGTTAGAAATACACCCAAGTGATAGTGGCCCATGAATTTGACACTAAAAATTTCATACCACCACACTGGCAACTTTCATAAGGGACTCCACAACTTCAAAAAATAAATGGCCAAGCACCACAAACCGTTTACAACTAATGCCCAATAACATAGTTTGCATCATAAGAAATATAGCTCAAAAAATTCCCATAGTCCAAAACCTTCCAAGTTATCCATACCTATTCCACAATGACAACAGTGTTTCATCATTAGAAGCCTGTCCTCCCCCACCAGAAAAACCATTGAGTTCCTCATCTTGTAGATGCATTTTTGTTTCGGCATTCTTTTGCCAAGGAACAACCAACAAGTAAACCGAGTTGCTTGAGTTTTTGAGACACTTGAGCAGCTATGAAAGAATTATCAGAACCCAATGCATTTGCAATCATATAGCTGCACCTCTTATGTACTTTGAACCTCAGAACAAACCACAAGTTAAACATATCTTTCAACTCAAGGTCCAATTCCACACTGCTAACTCTCTTTTAAGTTGTAATATTGAGAAAAATAAGAACTAAGAATTAAAAATGTACAAAGAAAATGAACAGCAGGAAACATAGATTATATCAAATGTGTCTATTAGTCAGTACTCACTGCTCAAATAAAGCTTTAATCATTTCCTCTTGATCTTTGCTAAAGGCTAGCACTCTTTTCCTAGAGGTCCTGTAAAAAAAAAAGGCAACATCAACCTGAAGAAAAGAAGAAAATCATTTTTCCATAACTTCATATTCCAGAAGATGATGCATTAGGCTACACTTTTTTGATTTTGTGCCTTCTCAACTTTAGAACTACATCAAGAGTAAAAAAACAGCTAAATCAATATTTGAACTACTTCGCAAGTGAAACTTTGAAATCCTGAACAATAAAAAGAAAGATGTGAACTGTGAAATTTTAAAATATATGAGTGCTTACAAGGATTGCCTTTGTAGAGTTCCTTCTAGATCAATTAAGCTATGCAGACCACTTTCCTTTTCTGCTGTCCTTCCTTCCTCCCCAAGTGGATCAGGAATAGATGAAAATGCCCTACCAGCATGTCTCATCCTTTTCTTTGATGATACTTTTAACCCTAGCTGCTTGAGCTTGTTGAAAACGTGTGCAGCTGAAACATGACCTTCAGGATCTAAGGATTCCACAATTAGACGATTACAGTTCCCATCATCCTTGTATCTGCAGAAATCAAAGATGTGGTGACCAGTTTCAAAAGTGAAAAAACATAGTGGGTTGGTGGGTGGGTATGAGGTAACACGAGTGTAATTCGACCTTCATGGGGAAGCCTTAAAAATTATACAATTAGTTTATCATAACAGAAAAATGACCAAAAATATTGCATTATTGCATCCACCATGAATGCATAGATGTATTATCTAATTTTGCAGTTTCCAAGACATACTTTTCATAGAGTTCTTTATCCTCATTTCCAGCTCATCAGTAAGAATGAGTCTTCTCTTTCTTCTAGTAACCCCTTTAATTGCATGTTCCATGGTGTTATCTTTGTCACTACATCCAAATACACAATAATATCAGGAAAAGTCTTAAATTGATAGAATGACAAAAGACCGCCATCACTGTTGTCCAGAATATCATACTTGTCAGAAATTTCTTCTCCACCATCACTACTTGTTGAGAGATCTTTCTGCACTTCACCAAAATTCTCTTTCATCCTGGACAAGAGATGGTAATTGTCAGTAATTTTGCAATTAAGAAATTCAGATAACTCTAGCATATAAAGAGTCAATATGATGAAAATGCCAATTTCTCATGAAGCCAGACTACTAACAAACAGCCAAGGATATTGAATAAAGTTGCCAAAGAAAGTTCACACTGTTAGTTAAAGCAGGGAGTATAAATAATCTCACTTCTCGTATGGTTCATGAGAGATCACAACATCTGCTTCGTCCTCTCCCAGTGCATCTGCTATGCTTCTAGGTCCTAGGAACCCATTCCTTTGCTTGTGATGACCCTATTTCTCCATCAGCCATAAAATTTCCCCAGCTTTTAGTTTTTTCCTTCATCAAGTTCATGCAACAAATATTCAGCGTTAATATAATGGCATTCTTTCTGTGACTTCCAAAAGAGAACTTCTACAAACAAAAGGGCTGGATTCTTTATTTTTCTAAACATTCTTCTAATCAAACCGATCAGAAATTCAACAATATATGCATATTCCTTGCATGGACACGACTTTTGCTCAAGCAGAATCTAATAGAATGTTGTGAGTAGTGATAACTGCACAAATTTGTCCAAATATGATATTATATGAGTTATGATCCTCAAGGATGAATAGCTTTCTTGATTCGATCTGATAAAGCATTGGAGAAAGATCTAGATCATCAGTAATTCTATGCAACATGTATATGATGTAGTGATTCGTACTGATAGAATTTCCCTTGCAGAACCAGCACAGATTCCAGATTATGTTGTGGTTTGCAAAAGCTGACACAAAAGCAGAGACCTTGAAGTCAACTTCATAAGTTGCAGCTAGCTGCTCACCAGAAGAATCATCAGAGCTGAAAGTAAGATCATCATCAACTTGGTCAATATCCATTTGACATGGATTCTGACCAAGATTTCCAATTTCTTGAGCAGCTATCTCAGGCTCTTCACCCTGAGCAGCATTGATTCTGTTTTCTTGATTATCAGAACTTGTGTTCTCTTGGCATTTTTTGGTGATATGCTCAAATCATTCGATTTTCCAGTATTAGAAGAAAGAATCTGATCCTGAACGGTGGCTTCATCTCCAGAAAGTATTGCAAATAAAAAACACAAAAAAAGATTTTACTTTTGATCAGTACAATAGAAGAACATAGAAAAATAGAAAATTTAAATGTTTCTGATTAGAAAGGTATTATGCAATAGAAACAAATTATAACATCTCACAGAACCAGAAATAAACAGGGGCAATACATACTAAATAAAGAATAAAAGAAGTTTAAGAAATTGCCCAACAAGATTCAAGCTAAAGGATGCAGAGTGTAGGGAAAGAGAATTGCATTACGTATACCCATTTGGGTATTGCTCCACACATATTCATTCACAAATATAAGTGCATAGACCATAGTAGTAGAATAGCCTAATGGTGCAGCAAAGTTACAAGACTATAAACAAGCTCACAAAGCACAGAATTATGATATAATCAGTTCATGTTACCAGCCAAAAAAATTTTCAACATGAATTTCAAATGAACTTATAAACTCCCAAAATCTAACATTACCATTATATAACGTTTATTAAGAATCAATATTTTTCAGCATTTAGAAACTTATATAATTGGTAGAATGTCAGTTGCAATATGCTTCACAAATAATTACAGTTTTTTTTGGGTACATCTGATACTAAGGGGAGGATGTCAAGGTTTAAAAGCCAACCTCCTGCACAGCAAGGTAAGCACTTTGACTGAAGGACTACTAGCCCAATAGTTTTACACAATTATAAATTCTTCCAACAAGTAGCTTAAACAAAAGAAATTGTCAGTGGCTTTCCACAAAAACAGAATGGCAAACTTCAGTCCATTTTTCAAAAAAAAAAAAAAAACCTTCATTGATACCCCTAACATTTCACTATGTTTTCAATTAGACACCTAACATTTTTTTTTTTAAATTTAATACAAGTTTCCGTTTTTTTCAATTAAACCAATCTGTCAATTTTTTCATCCATCGGCAACGGAATGCTGACATGACATATTCAGTGGGCCCCACACATCCAATGTAGTGAAAATACACTTGCCATATCAGCAAAATCATTTTGACCTCAAAATTTTGTCTCTTCCATATTTCCCTCTCTTTCTTTCTTAACCTCTTCAAGGCATTTTAACAAACATATCATAACCAATTTTTTTTTTTTAATTTCAAAAACTGGTGGATAATCATATCATAAAAGATTATAAAAGAGCAAATTTGGGTCGTGAATTTCTTCTTTTTATCAGAGGCAGTTGTGGCTTTTATAATGAAGTGTGCTCTGTTTGTTTCTAGATTTATTCCTTGAGTTTTTTTGGGTAATAGAAAAGAGACATTGAAGGAAAGAACAATGATTGTAGGGATGCTTGAAAAAATGAGATTTAACTTTACAAACTATTTTAATCTTTTATGCATTTAGAATACAAATTTGGAGGTGGTGCTTCTCTAGGATGTGCCAACAGAAAAACTTTTAAGAGTAAGTGGAATAAACTGAGGTACAATTTTGGAAAACCAAATAATTGCAGATAATTTCAGCATCAATTACTCTATGTTCAACATACACAAAAAAAAAAAAAAAAGAAAAAAAAAAACTTCTGTTCTGTTTTGTAAGTTGTGCTTCGTGGATAAAATAAGGTTAACCTGCACTTATTCCCTTGTCAAAATTGCGAAGTTTGGTTTAAGGAAACCTAATTCCATTGTTAGAAAAGCTTTCTCTATTATCTTGTGATAAAGAAACAAAAACTTCAACTATGAAACTAGCAGAAATTGAAAATGATAAGCACTCATCTGATAGAGTAATGACAGAGACAATCAAGTTAATAGGCATATTTTACCATAGTTTTCATTAAGTAGCTTGCTGTAGAAACAAATTTATAATCATTTGTTTATTTCAAGCCATCAAAAGCATTGTGCCATCTTGAAATGACTAGTAGAAACATTGATTCAGTCATTGTTGCTGCAACATATACCACCTTTGAATAATGTGCTATCAGCACATTCATCCACAGAACAGTGAGAATTCTCTTTTTCCAAGCTCAGCTGTTAATTGACAAGCATCCACAGATAGATTATTTCAGAGACTGGGAAAATGCTAACATATGCCAAGAGAGCATCGCAAAACAGAATCTTTCTTCAAAAAAGTGGAAAGAACAAAAATGCAGCACCAAGTAATCAACATCAATGTTTTTTTTCTCCAGAAAAGGTTAAGTTTTGTCTCAATATTCTTCAAAGAACAGAAAATATCAGCAAGTAAGGACACGAGAAAGAGAGAAGCAGCTTCCCATCTCACCTTCAAAGTCAAATACTTGTGGCATTGGAAAGAAGTAACAAATTGGGCAACCTTGAAGAAAATGACAAAATCACTGTTCTGTACTGCATGATGCTCCTTTTCAATATCCTCGGAAATTGTCTGCATCAGAATTGGTTGTTTCCTGTTGAGTATAAATATTGTAGTTCAATACCAATAGAAACAGAACAAAGTAAAAACATGTGAGGATTTTAATTCAGAGGATAATACCATTGTATTCCCCTGATAAAAAAAACTGGCTGAGAAAGTCAAGCAGCAACACCAAAATATCATCCTTAGTTGAAGGTAATCTTCCATGGTCCCACACAACCTTTTGAGTCAAACCCGTTGGAGCTTTATTATGTTTGAGCAAGAGATCCTGAGATGCAGAACTAGGGTTTCCTTGGTATACTGCTCTGGAACATCCTGTAGAAAACAAACAGTAATATGATGGAAATTAATACAAAAACCCTCAAAAGCATCACCTTTACTGAAAGTACATACCATGGTAAAGCATGTAAATGTTCCACTAAATCATGAATGACATCTCGCATTCCGTAGTCCAGAAAGCTTTCTTTTCTCTTCTTGCTCTTCCATGATGGACTTGAGACTATCAAGAGAAGCCTTGGTGTCTTCACCCACCTACCAGATTGAACTTATAAGACCTATATTACCATGTTAAATTACTGAATATCTAAACAGGAAGCATGAAAATATTCAACAGATTGATGGTTCAAGGAATAGGCCAACTTCATCTCAAATTAATAAACTGCCAATTGATCCAAACTATAGGTCCCATTCCATGTCATATATTTAAAATAATGGTAAATCAAATACTTTAGATTTTTGAGCCTCGTCAACATAATTTCACTATAAGATCCAAGATCAAAATTAAAAAGCAAGGACAATTATAGTAATTGACTCGACATGATCTTTTGTTTTTCACTTAAGTTTTATTGACTTTAGCTCAGACTTTCAACTCACTACAAAAACAAATAAATAAATAAAGAGGCACACCAACCTTGGAATCATTCAGATGCGCTTTGGCAATCAACTGTGGCTCTTGACCCATAAAAATGTAATGGAAATTTTCTAATAAAAGTAAGTTATCCTGTCAAAGGTAGCCATGAGAATAAAAAAATGCTCAGTTATAATTATAATCGGATCCATTGCATTATCGTGAAATATAAGTTCCAGAAATCTATCCCTCAGGGACAAAACATGACCAGCAGATCCCCCAACTTTTTGCAGCATGGAAATATCTTGGATTGCAAGAATGTTCCGAAACAGTGTGAGTACCAGCAGGACCAATTTCCAGTCATGAGTGAACGATTCACTGTGGCAGAGGATGTATATCAGTAGCAGAATAATTCTGAAGCATATAAAAAGCCAATGCAGAGGAGACTATAAATTAAAATTGGAATGACAAAACCAATCAAACCAAGTAAGATGCTACAAGAAAACAAAAAAAAAAACATTTGCTTTTCGTGCCTTTCTTGGTAAATGAAACAGAGCACTGGCAGCCATTACCATTCCAAATTTTCAAGTGGACCACAAGTAGCGAAACAATCACCCCAACCGTGTTATCATATGTGATTGCCGACTTCAGGTCCCAAAGGTACTATGTTTGATGAAGAATATCGTGTGATGAAGGCTCAATTGGCATGGTAAGAAACACCAAAACCGTCACTGAAATATTAAATAACAACAACTTTATCAGAGTCGGCGCCATCAACCTCAAAAATAAAAAGCATTAGAAACAGAAAAGGAAAATGAAGAATAAATTATGCAATAACCTGCATTCAAGACCAAGCTCCGTTCATCTTGGCAGTATCGAATAATCGGAATCAAATCCTTGGACACAGTTTTCCATTTACAAACTTGCTTAAATACTTCTCACGTTTGAGGATCATCGCGTCTTAAGAACGTCAGAAAATCTTTTAAATTTTCTGCAGGCACGTTCAACAATTAAGCTTAGTCGCAAGCTTACAATCAATTCACATATCACATGTATCATCATTTCCAGATTCTCTATCCTCGTCAACAAAACAGATAACGTATCGATTATGGAGCTCCATAATCGATATTTACCTAGGCAGTTCTCGCCCTTGGAATAGCCAATCCGGTTGTTGGTTTCGTCCTCTTCGGCTATGCCAAGACCATAACATACCGGAGACCAAGCTTCCATGCTTGTTTGGGGTAAGTTTCGATTAGGGCGTTGCAAGAATTGGGTAAAGTATAGGCGTAATGGATAACAGATTTTAAGTTGAGTTTGCGATGATGAAATTAGAGAGATGGAGGAGAGAGATAGGTTTGAAGTGCTGTTAGGTCTTTTGTAGCTGCGAATGGAGATTGAGACGAAAATATTCCCGCGCTCCTGATTGTGATTTTGGGGCTGAGGGGATGATTTGATGATATCGATACCAGAATAATTCTTTGAAACCTATAGTGTGGCAGAATACAATCAGCGAGTCAGAAACCCCACGAATTGTATTCGTAACAAATAGCAGGGTTTGTTATACAGTGAGAGTGAGGCCCAGGGCCTATATTATTCTTGGAAAAATTTTGTTTGAATTAGGGCTGTTAAATGTAACCGATCCACTCAGCTCGGACCAACCCAATCTTTTTTTTTTCTGTTTTCGGTTGAATTTAATGGGGTCGGATCAATAAGGTTTATTAAATATTAGCTTAATACTTAGTAGTTAATAAGGGAACCAATAAATTTTAGCTTAAAATGATCTTCAATTCAACGCCATTTCACATAAAAGCTAGCATAAAGGCAAAAATAATACTAATAAGTTATCTCCAACTCATGTCATTTTTATCACAAAAAAATATGTACAGCTTACCATAGTTATGTTATTTTGATTTTTTTATTGTATTTTTTAAAAAAAATATTAAAAAAATATTCTTTTTAATATAAAAAAATAATATTATAAAACGGGAATAAATTTATTATAATTACACAATTTTATTATAATTTTTAAGTATAACAAACAAACCAACATTGATAAAGACATGGAAGGTGATAATTGATAGATAGGTAGAAATGTTTTCAATTTGCCCTTTAAAATGATTAAAATAATAATAATAATAATAATAAAACAAGCGCCAAGCAGTTAAGAACGAGGGAGGAGTTAGGTAGAAGGAGAAGTATCAAATGTGTTTTCCGTGCAATAAAAGGAAAGAAAATTTGAAATTAAAATTACTCTGTAATTCTTAAACGCCGCCGCTTCGTAGGGTACCCAATTAAACACAAGATTCCAAAACTATTTTTGAATCAAGTTAGCGGAAGATAGTGAAAAACCCAAAAATGCTGGTTGATTGATTCTCTCCTCGATACAAACTAAGCTCTCCCTCGCTCCCCTCCCTCTCTACCCCTCCTGCAGTTTCCGCCAAATAAAGCGGCAATTTCTCTAACTTCTCCCTTTGAGTTTCTCTCTAACACAATTTCTATCTTCAATGGCGCAAGTGGTGGCTACTAGATCGATTCACAGTTCATTGCTGTGTCCTACCTCTGGATCCCTGCAGGAGCGTGTCCATAAGCTTAACCCTTCAAGTTTTGCTTCGAAGATACTCTCACTTGAAGAGAACAAAAGGAAGAAGAACTGTCTTGCAATTGCTCTTAGAAGCACTCAAATCGCGGCTGCCCAGAGATCTACACATGCCGAGCCTCAAGTTATTCCTGTCTCTCCTGAGGATGTACCACAGGTCTGTACTATCTTTACTGCTTGATCTTTTACATTTGTTTGCTTATATATGAAATTCTTTTTTTTTTCTTCCTTTGGTGACAGAGGAAGCGTTATATTAAGCTTAACTCAATCAACAAATGGTCTTGTCAATGCATTTTCAATTTATAGTGTTGTTTTAGTCAATGATTTAGGAATGGGAAAGAATCGAATGGCCCAGCTGGAAGTTATTTCCGTGCTCTTCTGGGTCGTGCTGAAGGCCCCTACTGCTTAGTACTAATGTGTATATTTTGATAATTTGCTTAATGATTGGAACTTACTCCTCACTGCTTTACTCATTCAGTTATATTCTGTTTTTTTGGTTAATCGGATTGCTTGTGCTAGTTTGTTGGTGGAGAATTGTTGAAAATTGTTACTTATGGATACGCTTCTTTTTTTTTTTTGGGTGGGGGGGTGTCCCTTTTTGCCAGAGAGAGGAGCAAGTTCTGCATTTACAGCAATTAGGCGACACATCAGTGGGTGTGTGGTCCAAGCCCACAGTTAGACGCAAAACCAAGATTGTTTGCACAATTGGTCCTTCAACCAACACAAGAGAGATGATATGGAAGCTAGCTGAGGCTGGAATGAATGTTGCTCGATTAAATATGTCCCATGGAGACCATGCATCTCATCAGAAAGTTATTGACTTAGTTAAAGAATATAACGCACAGTCCAAAGACAATGTTATAGCAATCATGCTTGATACCAAGGCAGGTTCACTTCTTATTAATCATATACTTCATACTTAAGTGCTACATTGTTTGCTCTACTTGGCAAATTTTTACATTACTTACCTGACATTTGAAATCTTGTTTCTTTGAGTAGAGTTGCCAGTAGGCAGCAGCAGTTTTCATAATTATCAGCATGATTTATAGTCAGGCAACAAATATCACTAATGTTCACCAGTTTTTGAATTTTTAATCTTCTGAAGTAAATAGTAGTTTCTATATTGCCTATGCTTGGAATGCACCTGTCGTATATGTATGCCATATGCTTTTGTGCAGGAAGCTATTTATGGTCATGTCCATATCTATCCTTTGAGAGAATGGAATCTCATAAGCAAAAGAACTACTGAGCATCCGCATGTTCTATCTTGCCATAATGATGATAAACTGTTATAGCAAATACAAATGGTAAACAGGATGTCATTCATTTGAGTGGAAATCCTCCTAACCATCTTGGAATTGTTTGCACCCATGCATGATCAAAATTATCTTGTTAATACATGATTTTATGTTAAAGAAAGTCGCATCAAGAAATGGTATTTGTCATTTATATATCACTGCCTTAATACTTCTGTTTTGAATTTTCTTTTATCAGGGTCCTGAAGTTAGGAGTGGTGACTTGCCTCAACCAATCATGCTAATACCAGGACAGGAATTTACTTTTACAATACGCAGGGGGGTTGGCACCGCTGATTGTGTTAGTGTTAACTATGATGATTTTGTTAATGATGTTGAAGTTGGTGACATGCTTCTTGTTGATGGTATGAAGCATGAAGTTTTCTATTATAATAGGTTTTCTATATTGGCATAATAATCAATGGTTGAAGCATTATTACCTGAACGATGGCCTACTTTATCTTTTCGATTCATTCTGGTCCTAGTGTTTTATTTGCTTGTATGTCCTAGTGAATGAAGAGTCCTGCAGCTGTATATTCCTACTAATCTACTGCAACTAGAAGCTGACTTACTCTGTCTCTATCTCTCTCTCTCTCTCTCTCACACATATCTAGTGCTTGGGATTTTTCACAAATCTAGATGTTTTAAATTATAGAAGGGGAATAACAATTCAATAAAAATGTGCACTTTATATTTGCTTTAGAAAAAGTTGATTTGCTGTTTCAAGTTATTCTATTTTGCCCTTTTTTCATGGAACAAAATTTTTAAATAAGAAAAGATTTTATATTATGTGTTCTTTTTTTTTACTCTTGATATGTGGTCTAGGTGGTATGATGTCACTCCTGGTGAAGTCCAAGACAGAAGAATCAGTAAAATGTGAAGTTATTGATGGAGGAGAACTCAAGTCTAGGCGTCATCTAAATGTTAGAGGAAAAAGCGCAACACTGCCTTCCATCACTGGTTGGGCCTTAAATTACCTTTTGATATCATTTAGCCAAACCCTAAAGCCTTACCCATTTATTTCCCTTTTCCGCACCAGGGTGGTTGATTTATTTGTTGACAATTTTCCTGCAGAAAAGGATTGGGATGACATAAAATTTGGAGTGGAAAACGTAGTTGACTTCTATGCTGTTTCCTTTGTTAAAGATGCACAAGTCGTTCATGAATTGAAGAATTATCTGAAAAGTAATATTTGTTCAGCACTTTTACTTTAAAAATTAATGTCTCGTATGTGTGATAAACTAGCTAAATTAAAAGTGCTTGACGTTTTAACTTCTGTTTTGGCAGGCTGTGGTGCAGATATACATGTGATTGTAAAAATTGAAAGTGCAGATTCTATCCCAAATTTGCATTCAATAATCACAGCATCTGATGGGGTAATAATCTAAATCTCTACATTACATTTTTATAGTGTTGATAAATTTGATTGAACTTCTAGAGTTGGGATATAGTTATGAATTTACTGATTCATTCTGAATAAGCTAAACAGTGGTTTTTTGGGTTTTCAATATTGAGCTTGGCTGTATATGCCATGTAATGAAATAACTTATGAGCTTCAAACCCTTTTTGTTGGGAGAATTCAGTATACTGGTTACTGGCAACCTTTCTAATTTTTCTTTTCGTATTAACGTTACACAATATTTTACATAGTTTGTTGTGTTTATGCATGTGTGAGTGCATGAATGTATGAGTTCTAGTCATGCACCTCATATTTCTAACCTCTACGTGGTTTGGGGAATCTACTTACTATTGGGTTGATATCACAAAAATTATCTACTGGAAGTAACACATGCTTTCTTATTTAGGCAATGGTTGCAAGAGGAGACCTTGGTGCTGAGCTCCCTATTGAGGAAGTTCCTCTTTTGCAGGTAATTTTGTTTCTTAGAGAGTAATGGCTGGATGGCACCATTGTTCGTGGCAATTGTTTTTGTATGGACTCAAAATTATGTAATTTTCTATTTCAAATTGTAGGAAGAGATAATCAGACTATGCCGAAGCATGGGGAAAGCTGTTATAGTGGCAACAAATATGCTAGAAAGCATGATTGTTCATCCAACTCCAACCAGAGCAGAGGTATCTGACATTGCTATTGCTGTTCGTGAGGGGTCTGATGCAGTAATGCTTTCTGGAGAAACAGCTCATGGAAAGTAAGTGTTTTTTTTTTTTAACTTTGTACATGTAACTATTGCTTTAAAATATTCAAAAATATGATTTCATATTGCAGATTCCCATTGAAAGCTGTGAAAGTTATGCATACAGTTGCATTAAGAACTGAAGCAACAATACCTGGTGGTTCAATGCCACCAAATCTTGGTCAAGCCTTTAAGGTGTCTGGCATTTAATATATTATCTTTTTCTTTCATAATTTCTTTGATTCTATTTGATTGTCACGGAATACTATCAACTTCTTGTTTCCTGTAGAACCACATGAGTGAGATGTTTGCATATCATGCAACCATGATGTCAAACACACTTGGAACTTCAATTGTTGTCTTCACAAGGACTGGATTCATGGCTATATTGCTGAGCCATTATCGACCTTCTGGCACTATTTTTGCATTCACAGATGAGTGAGTTTCTGGCGTCCCTAAATTTTAATGTTGTTGAGTTACTCTGGTTCTTGCCTGAGGTAAAGATACACTAAATGTTGGACTTTATCAGGTTGTGAGTATTACAGTCAATCCCAGTGGCATGATATTATTCTTTTTCAGATTTTATAATTTCAGTCCCTGGAAATAATTTTAACTGCTGACTGCCTGCCTTGATTACATACTGAGATTTGATTCTGTTAGGACTGCATAGATTAGCCATTTATAAGAAATAGTAGCTGCCGCTTCTTGTAAAAGGAAAAAAAAGCATGCACTCCATGAAATTGTCAGAAGTTTCTACCTAAGAATTATTTCAGTTTGCACTTTGAGAGTTTAATTACGTGATTTTGATGGCCATGCAGGAAGAGAATACAGCAGAGATTGGCTGTCTACCAGGGAGTATGTCCCATATACATGCAGTTTTCAGATGACGCTGAAGAAACCTTTGCAAATGCCTTACAAGTGCTAAAGGTAAGTTTTATTTGAGATCAGATCTTTCTAGTTGGTTGGCAATTTGGCTTGTCATTTGATTTATAACGATCAGGACTGGTTGCCTGGAGGTATCTATTTTGAATGGTTGACACACTGACAGGTCTGTGGTTTGTATAATGTATTAGGACCAAAATATTTTGATTTTGACAAGATTCTACAATTTTTTTCTTTCTTGATTTAGATAATAATCAGACTGACCTTCATTAGTCAGAATACTTTATGAACAATTAATTATGCAATTAGTCAAATAGCAGACCTGATCTATGAGGGGCATTTCCTGCCACTGGCTAATGGACAAATCTTGTCTCTATGAGCCATCTCTATTATTTGGAATATGTATCTAATTGTGGCTGTGCGTGTGCTCCTACAATTACTAATAAAGTCATCCCGAAAAATGTAAAAAGCACACTCGCAATTCTCAGAGAATGTGTTCTTGGATAAGTTAATGGTACATTTCTTTGTTGTCATTTGCAGCATCAAGGGATGGTAAAGCATGGAGAGGAAGTTGCGCTTGTTCAGAGTGGCAGAAGGCCAATCTGGCGGTTCCAATCAACTCATAATATTCAGGTCCGGAAAGTCTAGACACGAAGAGAGATGATAAATTTATAATGACCTTAATATGAGGATTAAGTTATGGAGTTTTACCTCTATGCTTCAGGGATTTGACTTCCACTGTGGGATTGCCTTCGTTTTAGCTCTTTTATATCCATTTTTTTAGGTTTTTTTAAGTGGACGAATTCTTAGTCAGTTTATTATTATTATTACCTTCTTTTGCTCTGATTTTTCATGCATGTGTTGTATGATGCTTTAGAACAAGTGGCTGTTCGATGAAAAATTTACGCTAGGAGAGTATTATGGTACAAATTACTACGGCATCAGGACTGCGGAAGTTATATAGTGCAAAAATTAAAATCATTCTTGTAGATCATACAATTTTGGAATCTAAGAAACTTTAGCGCGATTCAAGTAGACTGAAACAAAATTAATGCCCATTCGAAAATTTGTTACGGACAATGCACCACAGAGGAAATTTCTTCCAGGTCAGGTTTATATATATTTTCCTTTACTAATAGGTTTTTCCTTCTTTTTTTTCGTTGATGAGAGAAGAGCCACTAATAAATTAGCAATATAAGAAAATTTATTGGGAAAAGTTCAAAAAAATTATTTAATGTTTCACTTCCTTTTCTATCGGACACACACACATATATATATATATATATATATATTCAATTGAATACTTAATGTTTGAATTTTTTTTAATTGAATACTTCTTTCTATGTATCATTCAAAAATATTAAGTCCAAGACTGAGATTGTGTTATGCCTTATTTGATTATCCAGTGTGATCGAGAATCAAGCTAGCCAATCAATGATGTTGGCCGATAAATAAGGTCGGAATCAAAAACTAAAAGCTGATATATGGTCATTATTTGGAGTTAAAAGACTTGCCAGATTGGGCCCATTTTAAGACAAATATTTATTTTTTCATCGTTGTATTACTGGAGTTCCGATACGTTCCACTTGTTAGACAATATTAGAAACTTTTAACACCACGTCTTGGAAATATGAAAGGCGCAAACAAATTAGAACACATATTAATAATGGAAGAGGTTAGAGGAATACACAAGAAAGAGGGACACGTAAAACACATCAGCATGTTATAAAATTGACCCATTCATATATTAATACAAACATAGCAATGTAACTCATATCTAAAGTACTGAAATGTCGTCTAGTTTAAACATGTTGACTTTAATTAGGATCATTTGGTTTTGGATTTGGATTCTTCAATGGAGCTGTATGATATAATTGAGCATTGACCTCGTAAGTCGATTTTTATCTCTTTCTCGTTGGTTCACATAATATATGTGATATTTGTCCGTAAACACAGATACACCATTTTTTATATTGACATTCCTGGGAAGGATTACATTTATGGAGCCAGTCTAAGACTTTAACAGCAGGGAAACTCCAACTATCGCGGACACAGGTTTTTTGAATTTGTCAACCAAAGCAAGAGAAAAAATTGCAGAAAAAAGTCAACACATATAAAAAGATGTAGGTACCCATTTTATTGAATTTGTCAACCCAAAGCAAGACTGATTCTTGGAATCAACCCATTTAAAAATTTAGTAATTCAAACTCTGGTAGTTTTCAGAATGGAGGAACTATATCCATTCTGATTATCCCAGTACTTAGACCAAAGCATAATACCTCCATATTTAGGTGATTTCTTTATCACCGGAAGAATTCGAGAAGTCAGCACGTCTGGGGGAATATACCCACTTCCGGCTGCCTGAGGAGCTGCCGGCAACCCCAGGAATATTTTTCCTGCATTTACCGATCTAGTCCATCGATTCCATGACCTAATGATGTTATCAATGTTACCTGAGCTATACTGGCAGGGAGGGTTGTTATAGAATTGAACCCATACATAGTCAAAAAGGCCAGTATTAAGAGCAGTCCCTAAGTTTCCGTCAGGAAATGGACATTGAGGAGCTGCACTTAAATATACCTTCTTCCCTCGGTTGCTATAGTCAGACAAGAAACGAGCGAGATCCTCCCAGTATTGAGTAGAGCCCTGCTCTATGTCAAAATCAATACCGTCCAATACAGCTTCACCTAATGGACGAGCAGAGGATTTTCCTCCCAAGAAATTATTCCATAAATAGTCTGCTACTTTTCTTGCATCAGCTTTAGAGGCCAGAGTGTAGCTTCCAACGCCACCTCCAAGAGAAAGAAGCACTTGAATTCCTTGCCTTTGGCAAGTTTTGATATCGCTGCTGATAGCGGTGCAGCCATTGGCTGCTGGGTTGCAATGGCCCGCTAGGTTGAGTTCAGGTGTTTGACCATTACCAAATTTGATAAGGAAGGCTATGTTCACGTATGCATATTTTCCTGTGGCACATGTTGATGCCAGAGTTCCTTCGTTGCCATTTTGGCCCCAGTATATGGAGATTCCACCGGCATGGGATGGTATAATCAGTGAAAGAACTAAGATTGGGAGGAGGAGGAGAATGGATTGGAGTTTTGTAGCCATTTCTGCCATTAATTTCCTAAGCAAAAATATAAGCACTAATGGTTATACCTGTATAGAATTGAATGGTCCCTTATATAGACAACAATATAAGTGGGAATTTATTAGAGCACCAACCAAAAACAAAATAAACAAAAGCATACAGCGACCATGGAATGAGTTTTGGTTCATTTTTCACAGTTGGATAGCCGAGTTAGCTGACTTAATTTGCTTTCATAAAAGGCCTCAAACATTTGAGTTTGAAATATTCCAACTTGAGAATTTGAAGAGATAAAGCACCTACCAATTAAATATATGATAATGCACATCATTTGTCAACTATAAAATGGTGAGTCAATAAGAAAATAGCTCTGAATATGTATGAAACCGCAAATTGAGGATCTTTGATTCGTTAGGAGGAAGTTGAGCAACACAATACGGTTTTATTGGCTAGGGAAGTGATCTTAAATATCTCAAACTGATACAGCCTTAATGGATTCTGATTTTTTTTTTTTTGGTGCTTCAAATCAATTATAAATTGTCTCATTAAAAAGAATGATAATTTTTACAATCAATTTTATATTATAAATTATATGATAATTTATTATTAATTATTTGAAATTTTCCACGCTAACCTTCGGAAGAGGAGAATATATAGTGGTTGCCTTGTCAGAAGGGAATCATTACGCAGAGGTCAATAATGGTTTAGGCTGAATGTCATTAGTTACAAAAATCATCTACATGCTAGCTTCTTTCAATTTAATTGGAAGAAGTCTCTGGTTGGAAACTTATTTAATTTTATAAACGAGAAAAGAAAAAATCGTTTTGGGCCCTCGCAAGATGCAGCAGATAGGCCTTTAACTTTAGAAGAAATTCTGGATGGAATATTGGTTCTTGTAAATTTATATTAATAATTATTGGGTTATGATAGATTTGATTACTTCTCTTCAGAAGTTCATACAGTTATGCTTTTCTAGAAACTTATTGTACAAAATTTGTCAATAAAATTAATTATGAAATTGCAAACCCTT
Source organism: Triadica sebifera (assembly GCA_023653625.1). Taxonomy (NCBI): domain Eukaryota; kingdom Viridiplantae; phylum Streptophyta; class Magnoliopsida; order Malpighiales; family Euphorbiaceae; genus Triadica; species Triadica sebifera. The sequence goes on from CM042906.1 coordinate 28,232,395, forward strand.
ATCAAAATCCTTACAAAGTTGCGGCCCCAGCTTAGCAGCTATTACTGTTTATGTTACTAATAGATGAATTTTTGTACGATAGTTAAGAAATATTTAGATAATTAATTATTTGTATAAAGAGGAGAAAACTTTAAATAAGTATTTGTATATGGAAGAAATTTTTTTAAATAAGGCTAATTTTAGAATGTATTTGATTTATCTATAAATCTGTCTTACCTACTATCATAGATAATGAATAAATAAAAATTTATTCTTTTATTTAAAAATATGTAAGAGAAATGCTAGTAATACTATTTTTTCAGTACTTTCTTTTAACATTTTATTTTCTATTGGTCATTATTTTCAATAAAAAATATATATAATATTGTTTAGATAAAATTAAATATAATAATTTTTTTCTCTCATAATAATGGCTAAAACATCATAATCTAATTTTTTATTTATTATTTTCTCTCCTCTCTTCTTTTGCTTATATCTCACACCACTCTTTAATTTGTTTTAATTTTTTTATTAAAATTTAAAAAATATATAGAAAAAATTATGAGAAATTTTTGAATTGATTTTTATACTAAAAACAAAAATTATTAATAAAATAAAAATAGAATAAATAATAAAGCAAAATTTTTTTGATAATTAAGAGTATTAATTTTGCTTTTAAGGAAATAAAAAACCACAAAGAAATATAATATAAAATGTAATTAATTTTTTTCATTTTCGATTTTTCATTGCTTAAATTATTTTATTTTTTCTATATATTTTGTTTCGTTTCTCTTTCCAATTTTTTTCTTTGTTTTAGATTTTTCATTGCTTAAATTATTTTATTTTTATATATATTTTATTTTGTTTCTCTTTATAATTTTAGTTTTTTTTTTATTTTCTCTTTTTGTTAGTTTTAGAGTTGTTTTTCATACACACTAACTTTTTTAGAAAATTGTGTTACATAAGTTTCAATATAAAAACCATAAAAAAAAATATTTTACACTTTGATATATAACTTATGAATTAATTTAAAGTTAATTTTTTTAAAATTAAAATTATTATTGTAAGACTTATAATTTATCTTTATAGTCTTAGTTTTAGTTTTTTAGCTGGTTTATTAGAAGTAGCAGCTGAGGTGTCAATACCTCATTGGTTATGCTTGTATATATAAAGGAGGCAATTATAAGTTGTAAGTGTGAGAATACATTTTCATCTTATTTTTCTTTCTATGAATGAATAATATTTTGCTCAGAGTTTAATATGGTATCAGAGCAATCTTCGATCTGAGATAATCGGTAATTGATTTTTTGTTTCCTATTTATTATCATTGCTATTTTTTTGGTGATTTTTTATTGTGAGATCATTTTAATTGGTGTTCTCTATCGCAATGGCTAATATACCTGGAGTTAGGGTTAATAATGTGGGAGATCATTTTATTTTGCAAACTTCAGATCATCCTGGAATGATCTTAGTTACAAATGCTTTAACTAGGAGAAATTACATGTCCTGGAAGCGAGCAATCAAGATAGCTCTAAGGGGCAAAACAGAAGCTTGCTTTTATTGATAGTTCTATAGGAAAACTAGAAGTAGATTATGATGACTTTGAAACATGGAATCGAGTAGATTGCATGGTACAATCTTGGATTCTCAACTCAATATCTAAAGATATAGTCGAATCCTTCTTATATATCACTTTAGCTAGAGAGTTATGGGTTGAATTATAGCAGAGGTTTGGAGAATGCAATGGTCCATTATTGTACCAGTTGCAGAGGGAAATTAGCTCTATTAATCAGAATTCAATGTCTCTTATGAAGTATTTTTAATAAGTTGAAGAGATTGTGGGATGAGCTAGTATCATTACTGCATATGCCACAGTGCACATGCAGAGCTAGAAGGATTATAGAAGAAAGAAGTGTATCTAATCAGTTAGTACAGTTTTTGATAGGGCTTAATGACACTTATGATCATCTTAAAAATCAAATACTAGTGATGGAACCATTACCAAGTATAAACAGAGCTTATTCTATGATTCCGATGGTGGAAAAACAAAGAGAGGTATATGTTAATTTTGAGACTTATGAGACAATTGCAATGATGGTCAAAAATTTTGAATTTAAAAAGGAGAAAAGGATTGATAAAGTAAGATACGATAAAAATAAAGGAGGTAGACACTGTACTCACTGTAACAAAGGTGGGCATACAAGATAGACATATTTTCAACTTTGTGGAGTTCCAGACTGGTATAAAAAGCTCAAAGAGAAGAATAAAAAGCTTACTAGAAATGGAACTTTAGTCAATTTAGTAGAAGAAAATTTGGATACTCCTTTAGAGGTTGTTACTTATGTTGGGAAGTATGATGAGCAATTACATCCAACTATGGCACTTCTTATACAGCAAGAAATTGCTAAGGCACTCAAAGGGAAAATGTCAGTTGAAGGAGCACATGTCAACTTTGTTCACACAGAGGATTATGCAGGTATGTTACTTAACACTGTTAATTTTGTTACTAAGGTTGGTTGGTTGTTTGTTAGAAATAGGCACATGGATAGTAGACACAAGAGCTTCTAGCAATATGTGTAAGTCCCTTTCAATTCTTGAAAACATAACACACGTGCATATACCTTTACCAATACATCTACCAAATGGGTCAATTAAAATTGTTGAAATGATTGGAAATGTTATTTTTTCTGACGCAATCACACTTATTGATGTGATGTATGTACCTTCATTCAACTATAACCTACTTTCAGTTAGTAAATTAACCAATGCATTACCTGTATATTTTGTCTTTCATTCAACTCACTGTTTGTTGTAGGACCAGAAGACTAGTCAAGTGTTAGCAGTTAGTGTTCTTCATGGAACTATGTATATAATCAATAAAAATCTTTCATAGCTAAGGTCTTTGGTTCTTATGTTAATCATATCCCTTCTTGTAATAAATATAGTTCTGTCATACCAGTATTGACTGGCAAATCACAACATTGTAATGTTTCTGTTCAATGCAATAAAGATTCAAACATTCCTTTTCATATATGGCATGGTCGTTTTGGACATGTTTCAGAATCTGTTATAAATCATATTCCTATGATGAAACATAAATTGAGTACAGAGTTATACATCTGTGATGCATGTCATAAATCCAAGTAGCATAGGAAACCTTTTCCAAAAAGTAACATACATACTTCTAAACCTTTTGATCTTTTGCATATTGACATTTGAGGTCTTTATAAACAACCTACTCTATTTGGGTCACACTATTTTTTGACTATAGTAGATGATTATAGCCAAGCCACATGGGTTTATTTTCTTCAACATAAAAGTGACACAATTCAAAAACTAGAAACTCATTTTCATTTTGCAAAACCAGTTTGTTGTTTCTATTAAGGCCATTAAAACTGATAATGGGACTGAATTCACTAGTTCCAAATTTTTAGTTGTTCTCCAAGTTCTAGGAATTGTTCATCAAAGGACTATACCTTATACTCCACAACAAAATGAAGTTGTTGAGCGCAAACATCGACATATTCTTGAAATGGCTAGAGTATTAATGTTTCAGTCTAATTTACCAAAAAAATTATGGGGAAAAGTTATACTAACTGCAGTATATCTTATCAACAGATTATCATCCTCAGTTCTTCAATGGCAAACATCTTATGAAATTTTATACAAAAAACCAGTGGATTATACTCATATTAGGAATTTTGGCTGCTTGTGTTATGCTGCAAATGTTGCCCCACATAAAGATAAACTATAACCTAGGTCTGTCAAGACAGTCTTCTTACGGTATTCTCCTGGTAAAAAGGGTTACAGAGTTTATGATTTTACTAATCATATTACCTTTGTTTCTAGGGACGTTGTATTCTATGAGAATGTTTTTCCTTTTCATGATACATACACAGATTTTGCTGTCAGTCTCGTTGTTCCTATACCCATTACAAATGTTCCTAATAACACACAAACAGATTTCTATTCACTTCAATCATCTGCTAACACTGATCAGTCATCTGCACCTCCTACTCCAATACTCTCTTCATCTAGGCAAAGTTCCAGATCTAGAAATCCACCTTTGTGGTTACATGATTATGTATGTAATGCTTCTACTTCCTTCATTTCTTCCATACCTTTACAACATGTACCCACTTCATCTTTTCATACACCAGTTACTTTTCCTTTTCAACATTCTCTTGTTCTCTCTAGTGCATATATGGCTAAAGTGACTACCATACCAAAGCCTAATACTTACAAACAAACAGCTAGGTCAACAGAATATATAGAAGCAATGGCCAATGAGCTTAAGGCTCTTGAGAGTAATGATACTTGGACTCTTCCTGTTCTTCCTAAAGGGAAGCATGCTACAGACAGTAAGTGGGTTTATAAAGTCAAATACTTACTTGATGGATCTGTAAAATGGTTTAAAACAAGGTTGGTATTGGAAGGGCAAGACTATTTTGACAGCTTCTCACCTGTTGCCAAGTTGGTAACAATCAGGGTTTTACTAGCAATAGCTACTGCCTCTTTCTGGCCTATTCATCAACTTGATATCAATAATGCATTTTTGCATGGATATCTCAGTGAATAAGTTTATCTCCTACCTCTTGAAGGGTACACCAAAGCAGGCCCTGGTCAAGTGTGTAAGTTGAATAAATCTCTTTATGGTTTGAAGTAAATCTCAAAATAATGGAATTGTGAATTTACAAAGCAATTGTTACTTTATGGATTTCAGCAATCATCTGCAGATTCTTGTTTATTCACAAAGTCTTCTTCTACTACATTTATGGTACTGATTGTGTATGTAAATGATGTCTTAATGACTGGATCTTCAGAGGAAGCTATTGTCGCAGTCAAACAGTTTATTCACACTCAATTCACTATCAAATATCTAGGTTATGCTAAATATTTCCTAGGACTTGAGATAGCTAGGTCTTCTACAGGAACTTATATTCATCAAATGACATATCTCCTCAATATACTTTAAGATACAGGTTTGATGGGTTGTAAATCAGTCTCTACTCCACTTCCAACAAGCCTTAAACTCATTTCTGATGATACTGCATCAGTTCTTAATCCTAACAGCTATCGTAGACTTGTTGGTCAATTATTGTATTTGAATCTCACCAGGCCTGACATCAGTTACTCAGTCCAACAGCTGAGTCAGTTTGTTCGTCATCCTACTCAAACACATTGGGATGTAGCCAATCATCTTCTTCGTTATCTCAAGAGAAATTTGTCTCTTGGCCTCTATTATCCAACCACCACTAATAATCATTTGACTGTATATAATAATGCTGATTGAGGATCATGCTTGGATACTCGTAAGTCTTTGACTGGTTTTTGTATTTTTCTTGGTGGTGCATTGGTTTCTTAAAAGACAAAGAAATAATCAACTGTTTCACGTTCCTCATGTGAAGTAGAATATAGAAGTCTAGCTTTTACTGTTTGTGATTTGCAATGGCTTAGTTATCTGCTTTGAGATTTCCAAGTTGTTTCTCTTCCTGTTCCTCTCTTTTATGATAATCAATCTGCACTCCACCTCATTGTTAATCCAAAGTTCCATGAGTGCACCAAACATGTGGAGATTGACTGCCACATAGTCTGCAATCAGTACAAAACTGGTTTTGTTCTTCCCAAATATACCTCTTCCCAGACTCAGCTGGCTGACATCTTTACTAAGTCCCTCCATTATCCTTGGTTTTCTTCTTTAGTTTCCAAGCTGGGATTGGTTGATCATTACCAATCTCCACCTTGAGGGGGGGGGGGTTATACAACTTATAATTTATCTTTATAGTCTTAGTTCTTTAGATAATTTATTAGAAATAGCAGTTGAGGTGTTAATACCTCATTGGTTACGCTTGTATATATAAAGGAGGCAATTATAAGTTGTAAGTGTGAGAATACATTTTCATCTTATTTTTTTTCTGTGAATGAAGAATATTTTGCTCAGAGCTTAACAATTATTTGTAATATTAAATAGATAGTAAATATAAGACTATTATATAGAGTGTCATTTACATTTTCAAAAACCAGTTAAAACTATATTTTAATTTTCTTAGTTTTTTAAATTTTAATAAAAAAGTGTAAAAAATAGAAAAAAAAGTGGTGTGAGATATAAAAAAAAGAATAGAGAATGTTAAATAGAAAAAATAAATTTTAATATTTTAGTTATTATGAGGAGAGAAAAAATAAAATCACTATATTTAATCTTATCTAAAAAAGAAATTACATGTTTTTTTTTATTGAAAATAGTGGACAAATAGAGAAAATAATGTTATTGCTAGCATTCTTGAATATATAATTATTAACTAATTGAAGTGAGCTTATAACAAATGGACTTGAATCTCATATTTATGATTTAATCTTATATTTAGGATTTGATTTTTAAATTGTATAGTTTTTATTTAAATAAGTGACTTATCATTTTTAGTTTACAAATTAATTCATATACAAAATTTATTTTTAAACATAAAAAATTCAGATTTTATATCATAATAAATATTATTTTCTTCCTTTTGATGCATAAATTAATTCATTCTATAAATTTTATTTTTAAATCTAAAAAAATTCAAATTTTACAAGATAATGACAATGAATATTATTTCATTCATACGAGCTTATAAATTAATTCATCATATAAATTTTATTTTTAAATTTAAAAAAATTCAGATTTTACAAGGTAATGAATATGTTTTTATTTTTATTTCATCTTTAGAAAAGTAATCATTCAAAATTTGTATCTCTCTCTATATTTTATTTTATTTTATATTTTTAACTTTATTTTTGTCTATTATAGAATGATATATATATATATATATATATATATATATATATATATATATATATATATATATATTACGGTAAATCCGATCTCTAAAATTCTACAATTTATTCTTTTATTGATGGAGAAATTTTTTTATATAACATAATATTTATATTTATAACTATTAATTTAATAAATAATAGAATTAATTATTTATTTTTAATATATTATTTATTTTTAAAATCAAAGTAGAAAATAATTTTTAAAAAACTAAATTATGCTATATAATTATTTCTTAAAAAAATTGATAGAAATCAAATTATTTTAAAATTTATTTATTTAAAAAAATTATCATAATTTAAAATTAAAATATGAATAATTAAATTCAACTTTATTGGTTATATATATATATATATTGAATAATATGGATAAATTTAGTCAAGATCACTTTTAGAAAATATTATGCTAATAAATACTAAATTGATGACCTATTTTAAAAAAAATTATTTGTAAATAGTTAGTTAATGATATAAAATAAAATGATCATAATTATCAAATCAAATGAGAGATAAATTGTTAAATAAGTTGCACTTATAATTTATTTACAATTTCAGCAAGTAACTGATAATTTCATTGAACGGTCAAGATTAAAAGTAAGTTATACAGTAAACCAGTTGCACTCTAAAATGTCTCTTTAAATAAAGGTAGAATATGTAAAAAATTATTGATATTTACAAATAATTGTGAAATATCAAATATTTTGAAAAAAATAAAAATTTTAAATGACATCTACTTAGGAACTGCTGAATTGTAGAAAGAGTTAAATTTGGATTCTATGCCCCAATAACAAAATTAGCATTGTTTTTGTTTAATTATATTTATTTGCCTAAGCAATCTTCAATCGCTAAGCGGACTTTTCTTAATGAGAATATTAATAGGTGCCCCAGTAGTGGCACAGGGGCTTATTATTATTATTATTATTATTATTATTATTATTATTATTATTACACCCCAAGAATCAAGCCGATGATGATGTCTGCTGATAAAAAATAAATATTTCATTGAAAAACTATAGCTTATATATATGAGCTCCATCCATTTTCTTCTTACACAAATATAAATTCTCCTTTTTTGTATTTTGATATTTCTGGCAATTAGTCAAGATGCATAATTGCATATTTAGAGTTTGGCTTTAGCTTGTATGTATTCCATTTCATTCAACAAGTAATGAAAATGAATAAATACAGTCATGAATAGACAATTAACTAATAATTCATCCCTCCCAAATTTCACGTCTAATATTTTATAGAATGTATTAATTATTAGTTGAATTCCTAAATTAAATTGCTTCAAATCAAGTCTAAACAAGGAAAAAACTTCATGTGTTCACAGTATTATTTAACATTCAACTTCATTCGGTTCTAAGGAATAAATAATCTTTATTTTTATATGTAAGATGTGGTGAATGTTCCACTATATATAAAACTTAGACACTGCCCTTTATAGCAGTACTATATCCATTGTCATAGAACTTGTTCCACAGCATTACTCCTCCATACTTAGCAGAACTCTTGATAGACGGAAGAACCTGAGAAGTAAGCACATCGGCGGGGATGAATCCACCGCTAGGGGCTGCCTCGGGAGCCGCAGGTAACCCCAAGAAAATTTGGTTGGATGGAACTGTAATCCATTGGTTCCATGCACTCAATAGATTGTTAGCATTATCAGCATACTGACATTGTCCATTGTTATAGAATTGAACCCAAACATAATCAAATAGCCCTGTGTTAATGGCAGTATCTAGATTAGCATCAGGGAAAGGACACTGTGGAGCTGCAGACAGGGAAACCTGACCTAACCCTTTCAGATTCCTAGCAAGAGTATCCCAGAATTGGCCTGAACCATGCTCAATATCAAAATCAATACCGTCTAAAACAGCATCACCTAATGGACGTGAAGATGAAGTACCACCAAGGTAGTTATTCCAGAGATAATTTGCGAGCTGGGTTGCATCATCGGCGGAGGAAAGAGTGTAAGTTTCACTTGCGCCTCCAATAGAGAGGAGAACTTTAATACCTTGAGCTTGGCAAGCTCTAATATCAGCGCTGAACCTAGTACAGGTCCCTGAAGGAGGGTCACAGTGGCCTGCAAGGTTCAGCACTGGAGTTTGACCATTGCCAAAGGTAGAAAGAAAGGCTATGTTAATGAATTGATAGTTTCCTGTGGCACAAGTTTCTGCCAAGGTGCCTTCGTTGCCGTTTTGGCCCCAGTAGATGGCAATTCCTGCTCCATTGGAGAGATTGCACAAGGAAAGAATGGAGAGGGAAAGAAGTAGATAAAGAGATTTTGTGTGATGATAGGCCATTTTTATCTGGGTAGAGCTTGATGATTTGATCTGTCTCAACAATGGTGAAGAGTGTGCAAATTTATAGTTTTTTAGTCTGTAAGGTACCATGTATAGAGTGTCCAATGGTTTAAGCAAGAAAATTCTAGACTTAGCTATTACGTTCTAAGACTTTATTGTAAACAAGTCCTAAAATATTTATGAACTTTGAATTCTTCAACTTTACTGTAAACAAGCCATAATTAATATCAGCCCCGAGGATTTCTCCCCAAAAAAATTGAAGATTTGTCTTGAAGACACCCTTGCAATTTGAATGGAAACACAAATTAAGGTCAACATTGTATACGTGTCAATTTTTTCATAACAATGAAGGAAATAGCTAGGCAGGTTCGTAGAATATTGATAGACTTAAAATAGTCAAATTAAGTTTGGTACTCGAATAATTTTTTTTATTGGTAGAAATGTCGATAAATTAAGAGTCTTTATTTCTTTTTTAGTACAAATTAGGCCCAAAAATCCCTGTAGAAGAATTGCGTGTAACGACCTTCATTAATCTTATCTGGATTTGGAGCCATCAATATATACACGCAAAATTATGATTTATATAGCATTTGAGATTTCCTTTAGTCGGCAAAAAGGCATCACGCAACTGTGATCTTATAAATAAATAAAAAAACACTGTTATCTTATATTGATAAATTTTAAAAATTAAAAAAATTGAATTAAATTGCTGCACTAAAAATAAGGAATTTCGTGGAAATAAATTATAGAAAAAAAAAGAGGACGAATACTTCTGTAATTAGCGACAACGTAATTTCGTAGCAATAAGAAGGTTTTCAATGGAAATAAGGAAATTTTTTGGAACGACTCACTGGCTACAGTCACCTGTTCCTCGCTAATAGTCACCGAATTAATTTCCATTTTTTCATGCTTTAATTTCTTGTAATATTCTAAGATAACAGCACATAACGAATGTGGTAACGTGTAGGACATAACAACTGAATATTTCTAGAAAATTAATTAATTTGAGGAGAGAATTTATCATATTAATTTACATTAAATACAACTATTAAATAACTGTATAATAAAAAATGTAATCTGAAATAATATATTGTTGTTTCTATATATATTTTTTTAATTTTATTTAGTTATAAAAATTTTACAAAAATATATAAATAAATAAATATATATATATATATATATATATATATATATATATATATATATATATATATCCTGTAACAATAATTTTATGGCATCATTTGTTTGTTGTTTTTTTATATATATATATATTGATATCATTATTAAATTAGTACAGCACATGTGACATTTTTGTCTTATAGCTATTGGAAAATAACAAAGAGTAACTGAATTTTAAAGAGATATTATTCATCACCACCGTTGGATCAAATTCATCAAAATGATCAGGTCCACGTACTTCGTATGGGCCCCAATTTAGAGATTCTTGCATCCACAGTTGACAGATAGGCAAAATCATGCAAATGCAGTCAAATTGCCAACAATTTCTCCCGGCCATCTTTGCTTTGTCATTTTCGGGAACCTAGCAAAATCTATCAACCAAAAACTAGAGAGTGAAAATCTAGTAAAAAAATTAAACAAATTATGTGAAATAGTAAAAAAATTAAACAAATTATGTGAAAGACATATTGGTAATTAAATAACCAATGTTAAAAATTAATAGATTTTATGATCATTAATTAGGGTAAGTAATTAACCTGATCTTCATGCTCCTATATTTTGTTAGTGTTTTTCCTTTGACTGAATCCAAACTATAACACCACATTTATTTTGGACTATTTATGCAATAACATGGCTCTTTTTTTAAACCTTTACATTAATGATATGGATCGATCATCATATATATATATTTAGCTAATTAATCTTGCTTGAATGTTTTATAAGAAAACAATTATGTATATAATTGTTGCTATTCAATATTTTAATTCTCTCATTTAAATTAATAAAAGACAAAAAATATTTTCATTAAAAAGAATATTTATTTAGAGATATATATTTAATTATTGTAACGACTTTTAACTGAATTTAACATTTTTTTATCGTATCGAATAATTAATTAAAAAACATTGTAATTATTCTCAATTAATGCAATATAAAAATGAATTTCAGTTAATGCAAAAAGTTCATCAAAAACTTCGGTTTTGCAACAATAATAATGGAAACAAATTAGGAAATGTTGTTTAACCTAATTTTAATAGTTTTCACCTTATTAATTGTTTATATCATGAGAATATGAGTTCATGAGATCAGTAATACCATTTTTCTTTTTTATATTTATATATCTGCAAATAAAACAAAATAATACACCAGGCTTTATAATACTAATTTCAATATGTAGAAACCTCACTCATCAGTTCACCATACTTTCTTCTTGCTTAAACCATCAAAAGCTCAAGTTGTCACCCACATGGCTCATTATGGTTCTAATTTTTCTTGGAAAGATTTTGCTTCTTTTTCTAGTGATGAAGTGCTCAAACCTAAGCTCCAACTTTATGCGAGGAGCAAAAATCTTCCGGACCCTAAATACAAAACCATTAAAATTCGAAGGAAAGCGTTGTTTAAAAGTAAAGTGTATGCTTTTAACAGTTGCTACGAAAGTGGGGAGTATGGCACAAGAGAGGATGCTGAAAGATCAGGAGCAAACGCGGCCTTAATGTGTGTTGGGGTCATTCCACTGCCCCCCAAAGATCTGACTTCCCATTTCAAAGAGCTTCAGACTATATGTGAAGAAATGATCAAACATGCAATGGAGTTGGAGGAACAGCTCAGAATGCTGATGAAGATTCGCAAGGTTGAAGACGTCCGTGAGGACACTTGCCCAGATTTACTGCGAAATATTATCGAACATAGAGAAACTGTGAAGGGCATTCTGAAGACTGTGAAGGCAAAGATCAGGAAACTTGGTGAATAGTTTCTCTTTTGTTTTGTTCATGTCATCTTATGTTTTCTGTTTTGAGTTCTCTTTTTCTTATTCTTGTTGCACAGTTTTACTTTATGTTTAATATAATGTTCTTTTCTTGTTTTGGCACACATGAACTATTGGGTTCTTTAAGTTCTTCTGACTTTGATATGAATATGATAATGGTGGACGTCTAATTTCTTGCCTTCGATATATTCTTTGAGTAATTTCTGTTTATGAATCTATATATTGTGTTAATTGAAAACGAAGGACTTTTTCTAAATGGTGGCACGCAAGAAGTACTTTAGGGACAAAAGAGTATCTTGAATATTCCATTGATGATTTTGCATCAAGTGGAAGATCCAATTTTTCTTTTAGCTGGATTTGGCTATAATAATTCATGAAAAATTCTTGTGTAAACCATAATAATTATCGGATAAAGTTTTCAAAAGTATTAAGTGGTTTAGCATTTTGATATTTATGGATATATTTTTTTTAATCATATCAATACTCGGTGATTTTTGTCGTCCAATTGTCTCTTTCACAGTTAATGTATAATGACATGATAACCATTTATTCATTTTAACATTTATTTATTTTTATCAATAATGATTTTAATAAATTTTAAAAATTCTATAATAGCACAAAACTTTTAAAAAAAAAATCATCATCCATTTTCGTCCATTCTCTGCTCACTAGGATTCCCTCATCTGGGATTGCTGAGGAAGAGGATGAAGTTGGCCTTTGCCAACGACTGGAATTTTCGAAGGAGAACCTAAAGCATGCTGGCTTTATAGCAGAAGCCGGCGTGCTCCTCCACACACAAATGTATATGAAATCATCAAATGCCAAAATGATTTAGAGATTGAGTTTGAGATGGAATGTTATTATTTATCAATAAAATAATTTTAAAAAATGAAAATTAGGTGCATGCCTTGTCATTATATACACTAATTGTGCTAAAGAACAATGAGATAGCAAAAATCACATATGGTACATGGTTCTTTGATGCAAAAAAAATATATATATCCTTTAATTGTCAAATCCCAAAACTGTATGTTTGTGAACTTTATCCAAAGTAATACCTTATCATGTAATTAGAAAATCGATCTTTATTTTAGAAATGTAAAATTATTTGTGAAAATTATTTTTCTTACATAATGACTTATTTTTTATTGGATTTACGAATAAAATCATGTATTAGATTTGGAAAGTAAAATTCATGATTCCTTAAAGTGTACCCAAATCCAAAAATGTGTGATGATAAGGGTGTTTTTTCGTATATTCCGATATTTCGAATTCGAGTTTTAACTATGAAATATTTTTAAAATTTGAAAGGTAGTATTTTATTTGTTTTAATGAACTTATCTGACGCAAATCCATATTACTCAATAATTGAAAAAAAAAAGTATATTGAACTAAAGACATTATCATTTGTATATTTAACAATTAAACCAAACACCCAATATAAATTAACTATGATTTAGGGGAGAATAAAGGATTTAGGTAATTTCAAGCCATACTGTGGAATCCTATGAGAAGGTCAAGAGTTGGTACTCTACTAAGAACTAATGTCACAAATTTGACAATTTGTAATTGATTATTTTAATTAAAGGGTGCAGGCCAATTGAATTTCACAATTGAAAATCCATATGAAAAGTGAACGTTGATGGTAGATGTGAGCGTAATTGTTCTACAAAAGAATAGATTGATTTCTAAACAGGAAATTTCATTAATGCACTATAATGTTTGTTATCAAACATGCCTTAACGATCATAACTACTCAATATTTTTACTATTTAAGGCAAGGTTTTCTCCTTTTAGCAAGTTAGTGATGTAATTACAGTTGGGTCCAATATTAGACAATGTCTTGTCTCTAATTACCCATCGAAGTCCACTAAATTCTCGATTACCAGGGTATACTTAACCACACCGCATCTAAACCAATTCAATTATGCTTGTAATTTAATTATTGATCTAAGTATGAAATTCCTATGTATGCTCATGGAATCCTATGATTTCGCCATGCTCTATGAGCAAGAAAACCGTAAGGGCTGACCATGCTCCACCCCATACCTTTTAGGCTCATGTATAATTTATACTGACCATTAGCCCTTGATCCAAATAAGGATGATATAAGGACAAAATACTACAAATGGAAACAACAATTTTTTTTTTTAACTCATTTATGAAACGGTACCACAAATACCTTTTTCTCAACTTTCTTTTACGATTTCAACGGTTACAATATTAACCAAAAATTTAAAACTGTTAACGCAGGAATTTAGGAATAACAACCTGCAAAGACTCCTTTTCAACGCCAAACTGTCTCCTACATTTCCTATATCTCTCCTCTCCAAGTGCAATTTTTAGAGTACGTTTTCCATTATATTTGCCAAAAACTCTTTTGAAAAAAAAAATTTATTTTTAAATTTTTTGAATTTTGAAAACTGTTTTTTGGAGAGAAACATATAAATAAACGTTTTTTCCAGAAGCAGATTTGAGAAAAACAGTTTATAAAATATTAAAAAAATCAGTCAATTAAATCAAAAAAATTATAAATCTATTTTTTGGACTTCCAACAACAATTCCAAACACCCCCTAGTCATCAACCTCTCATTCATTTTCACTTTGTTCAATTGAGACAAAAAAAAACTAATTTTAGTCATCAATCTCTCATTCCTTTATTTATTAATTCTTTTAGATTTATTTGTATTTTTTTTGGTTTATTATTGCATGACTTATCCATGAAATTCACTATGTTTTTTTTTAAAAAAAAAATCTATTAAAATTTTTTAGAAAATCACAATGTCATTTCATTCTCTATTATAATGATTATTAGATAATTTTTTTTGTATTAAGGTTTAAATAATTTCATCCATTGAAATTTTTGATTTAATTGAGATGTTTTTTTTACAAACAATTTGAGAGACGTTCGAGTCTAAGTTCTAATCTCAAGTTGAGAGCCACAACTGTTCTTAAGCAAAATGTGCATAGATTTCAGTATTAAGATAATTAAATTTATTAAAAATTATGTTACACAAATATATAAAATGTACACTATATATAAGTATATATACTTTTTACTGTACAAAAATCTCACTCCACTTATTTTAGAACTTAGTATGGTGACGTATCGTTGTCTTGTATACCTCATATATACTAAATATATATCTCATGTATATTAAACATACACTACACATATACAGTATACTTCTAATATGAAACATATACTATATATATATAAGAATAGTTGACGAAATATACACGCCAATGCAAGCTCTCTTCTACTACTACAACAAAATTTTATGCAAAATTCAAGAGTCTCAAAATATTTATATATTTATTTTACAATTTTCAAGTTCAAACCCGGTAAAACTGAAACATACAAAGAAAACTAGTATGTTTTTTTTTAAATTAATTACAATTTTTTTAGAAAAGCACAATGTCAATGATCTATTTTAAAACGCATGCTGTCCAACTTCAAAAACACAGATGCCATATTAGCAGAAAATCATAGAACCAGAAAGGAATTCTACAAACATTGCTTCTTTCTTCTGGTTTCTTCATTAGTCCGGGGTTGTTGAATTTAAATAACATTATAATAGCATACTAATTTAGAAAATTCCATATAATATGAAATTGAAACACTCCTACGTTTCGATGAAAGAAAAGAAAAGATCGATGAGGATAAGCTTTTTCTCCGACATCAAGACCCTTTTACAGTGCCGCTCCGTTTCCAAAAGCTTGAACTCCCTCGTTTCGTAAATTGACTCACTCCTCCTATGAGGGGACCGCGTCATCTCATCCGAGTTTGACGACGAACTGCTTCTCTTAGCTTCGTTAAGTCGATTCTCAACTCCTTCCACAGCCACTTCAAGTCTGGTTCCAAGCCCACCACAACTCTAACGCATAACTCCCCTCCCATTATTGCCAAGACATTATTTAGTGAAAGATATTGTGAAAGAGAGATTATAAGGCTAGAAAGAATACAGAGGGGGAACTCTGTAAAAAAAATGGAGGAGAGGGAAGGATTGCCGAGGTACTGAATGACGTAAAAATGAAGGGATGAGTAGTCAATCAAAAAACAGATAAATTTAGAGCAAAAAATTAGGGTATAAAATTGAGAATTTGTGTTGTCGTGTAATTGTCTTTCTAAAAAAGAACATGGAATTTGATTTTACTAAAAAGCACAAAACTTGCCATTTTAAAAAATGGAAGAAAAATGTCTTTTGCTAAAAAAAAATAGGCGTATGGGGTGTAAATTTTTTCAATAAGGAACCGTATGAGCCTGAAGGCCTATTGTGTCTTCATAAGAGATGAGGTAGACCGTGCACTATGGGTCAGATCTACTTGGTCCCAGTGGAGCCCGAATTTGCTGCAAAACAGCAAGTCTGCAACTATGTAAACCAATTTTGAACTATTCATGACTTCAATTCTCATTATCATCAATTCATCATTTTCTTCTTCTTCTATTTCTTATTTTGCATTTCCCTCTTTTCCACTGGGAGGTCCATTGAGCTTCAATTCCACTTGATGAAGCAGCACTCAGCTTAAACAGACGTCATCACATTGTCCCTTGATAGTACTCTCTCCAGCACTCAGCTCCTTACAAGTTCTCACCAGTAGTAGTCTCCACAAGAGCAAGCTCCGTTATGAAAATGGTGGAAACGATGAGTATCCCTGATGATGATTTCACGTTCAGCAATCCTGGAGATAAGCTTGGAAGCAACATGGCAGTCACCACAAACACGAAGATTCTTGGTAATCCTGATTAGAGTTCCACGCCTGGTGTTTATAATAGTAAACACGATAGCCAACTTCCAACTATGAACTGCTAGATGGCATTCCTTATCTTCCTCTTCCACATCATGAAGGGCAGACTCGGTCTCAGGCATAAAACCCTACTCTTTCATATTTCCAACTAACACATCCAACTCTTCGTAGATCTCCTTTGACTGAGGATGTGACCGATCACCCGCAAGAAATGTGTGAACATGGTTGTTGAGCTCCACATTACTAATACCGGGCATTTTCTTGATTCTCTTTCTCTGCATAATTGATCAGATAGCTTCGACATCTTGCCATCTTCCAGCTTTTGCATAAATGTTCAATAACAAGACATAATAACCACATTGCTCGGGAACCAACTGGAAAAGCTTATCCGTGGCCAGAAACCCAATGTTCATGTTAAGAGTAAACCCGACAAGCACTCAACAGAGGACCCCAAACTCTCTCATTAGGTTCCAGGGGCATCTGTCTGATTAAGCCATAGGCCTCTCTATCTCTCCAGCACGTCCTAATAAATCAACCATGCAAGCAAAGTGTTCTAACTTTGGAATTATCCCGCAAGTATATATTAGATTGAAGAAATAACACCCCTCATCTAATAATCCAGCATGACTACAGGCTGATAAAACAGAAACAAAGGCAATGGAATCTGGACTCAGACCTGAGTTTTGCATTTTTGCAAATAATGCCACAGCTTCAAGGCCCTGGCCGCAAATACCATAAGCAGAGATCATAGAAGTTCATGACACAACATCCAGAAATTGCATTTGATGGAATACTGCCCTCGCATTCCATAGACATCCACATTTTGCATAAATATCAATCAGTGCATTCTCCAAAAGCAGATTAGGACGGAATTTCTTCCTATCAGCATATTCCTGAATTCGCCTTCCTAGTGAAAAAGCTGAAAGATCTCCACGAGAAGGAAGAACACTAGCAATAGAGGTACATCTGGTTCAATATCGTTTGCTTACACCTCTAAATATAGGTCTACTGCTTCTTTAGGCATTGCATTATTCATGCATACAGCAATCATCGCATTCTAAGAAACCACCTTTTTTGCCAGGTTCATAAATATTTCCTTAACATACAGAAAGTTAGCAGAAGATGTGTTAGTCACAGCTGGCGGGAGGCTAGCCACCGTGCAAGCATTAGGTTTCAAATTCGAAGCTTCCATTTCCTTGCACAGCTCCAATGCATCATTGAAACATCCATTTTGAGCATACCCAGCAACCATTGAATTCCAAGAAACTATATCCCCGAGGGCATCTCATCAAGTACATGTCGAGCTTTCTTCAAACACTTGCACTTCCCATACATGGCATCTAGTCTATTTGCAACAAATAGATTGGAGTCAAGCCCGACTTTGACAACAGCTCCACGGATTTGCAAGCCAACAGACAAGTTATCAGACCCAGAAGATGCCTTTAAGACACAAGGGTAACTGTACATATCAGGATAAAATCCTTGGCTAGCCATGTTATTATAAACAAGTAAAGCATGATTGTAGAGATGGTTGTTAACATAGCTTCTAATCATGACATTGAAGAAAACAACATTCTTGTCAGTAATTTCATCGAATATGTGGCGTGTGATCATGGGTTGACCACAAGCTGCACAAGCTCTCGTCAATTTGATTCCAAGGGGTGAATTCCAGCATAGATTTTGGACTTTTAAAACCCTACTGTGGAGATTTTTCAGCGTTTTGATATCTGGTATTGATCCAAAATTCTGTTACACAGATCTTCTGTGAAGGGTGCAATTTCCTTTGACAAATCCGCGCTGTTGAACTGATGAAACGAGAATTTCTAGCTGTTTAGCATTTGAAGAGTAGCGTGAAAGAGGAGCAATGACTTTCATGAATTTGAAGTTGAGGATTAAAACAGCTCGCTTATATTCTTTTTTTTTTTTTTTGAAAGAACTGAACTTTTATTCAAGAAGGAGATTGGAAATCCGCATACAGAAAAAGGAATACAATCAAAAGCAGTAACTAAGATTAGGTTCCAAGAAATAGTCTAAACCAAAGAAGAGTTCAATAACCCTTGTTGCCACGGATTCTGGCTCTCATGTCAAGCTGACCTCTTTTGCAATTGAAGTAAGTTTCTCTCAATCCAACGCACTCGCTAGGAATACAGGGGGCCTTCTCTCCAGCACATTCCCTATAAGATCGTTTTTCAACCTTAACACAATCAGACTCGCTCAGACACTTCACTAACTCCATCGCCAATCCCTTGCAAGATTTCGACATCCCCAACCGAAGCAGACGATTCTTGAAGAGGAGAAACCCTAGGACTTGGTTAGATAGATGACTGAGTTTAGCTTCTCTTATAAGAAAGGCAAACCGGCCTAAATGTCAATTAATTAAACATGATTTGGTTAAATAAAAACCTAATATCAGTAAATCGAAAATTTCAATTTGAACTGAAATTTTAAATTTGTTTGTTTTTTCTAATTTCTTCATTGATCATTATGTTTATGTAATGTGTATATTAAATATTAAATTCATATGAAATTCAACTTTACTATAAGAAATACAAATTCAAAATCAGTTCTTTTCCACAAAAATCAAAAGAAGAAAAAATTCAAATATTTCAGGAAGAAACATTGAAAACTCAAAAATTTTGGCCAATGTTATTTTTATGAGAAAAAATGACATTTTGAAAAGAAACGTCTAAATAGATTTCAGCAGATAGTTTAGCTAGTTTAACAGTTAGAATATTAATATAATTCTTAAAATTTGAAAAAGATAGAACTTCTATTCTTATAAGGGAATCTGCAATGAGTTTATAATTAATGAAGAATAATGATTATATATTAATATCTTTTGATTGAAATTTAATGATATTTAGAATTTATTTAGTAAAACTAGCCGATAATCTAATTATAACTGATTCAATTAAAAATATTTGGTAAAATTATATGAAAAATATAAATTACATAAAAAAATATGTTTATACTATTTAAAAATATTATATAAAATCTATTTAAATACATAATATAAATGAATTATATAATATATATATATATATATATATATATTAAATAATATAAAAATTATATTAAATATCTCATATCAATAAATACATCTATTTTTTATTATATTATTATTATTATTATTATTATTATTACAAATGTACATATTAAATAATTTAATAATTATATTATATATTATTTAATAATTATATTATTATTATAAAATGATAAAAAAATAAGGGTAAAAAAGAAAAAAAAATCATAACCTATTAGTTTATTAAAAAAATTAGTTCTACTAGTTTTTTATTTTGGAGATTATAATCTAGTTTTTTTCTAAATAAATTATTTTATTGTTAGTCAAACTATATTATTTTTATAGTCAATCTAGATTATAATCTAGTTTGGTGTTAACAAATAATGCTTTAATGTTATTTTTACGGCACTAAAAACTCTTATATATATATATATATATATATATGTGTGTGTGTGTGTGTGGAATTCACTTTTGACAAACCTGTAGCTGAAATTGCAGTCTCACTTAACAAATAAATATATTTGAACTAGAATTTCAGCTTAATATATACCCATCATAAAAATATTTTAAATGCTTTTTAAGCCTTTTTATTTTTTTAATGCCTTCTTTAAGAAAGAAACAGAATTGAACTACTTAATCTGATTTTAGAAACATGTTCTATTTTTGTTATCAAATTAGCAAATATCCATGCAACTTGAAGATAATTTCACTTCATATTAGTTCTTTGTTTGTCTGCTGACTGCATTTCTGCTTTATTTTCCTAGAGCTTAACAAAAATGTACATGATATATTCGAAATGTGAAAAGTTGACAGTTTTTTCTGCTGTTGGTGCTAAACTTTCTAATTTACTGGATTGAGACTGAAAATGAATGAAACAGATTCCTCCAAAATGGGAGGGAATGCAGCAATTACATAACAAAATGAAAATAAATAAAAAGCCTAGAGAATTGGGATCGATGTTTGTCGATTTACGAATGTTCTAAAATAATTAAACTCATTCTCAAAGTTAACTCCATCACAATTATAAGCTTTTATTATATCTCATAAAATTTTGAAGTTGGATTCTATCCAACAATCTTAATTCAGAAATCCAACAGTTTAATGCTAAGTCATAATAATGTCAAATACAACTGTACAAATGGAGAGAAAATATATAGATTGAGAGAAACATAAATGCTGTAATTTTACGTGACATGGGTATGCCAAAAAAAGGTGCACCGACTTATGAATGATCAGTCATCTTGAAGGAAAGCTTTAGAAACAGAACCGCACAAAGCTTGCCCTTTATCTTGGCTGTCATTCTCACTGCTGCCACCTTCCTTACATGAACGTTTGTTTCCAGTCATCGGGGTTTCACATACATTGTCATAACTTATCTTATTGGGTTCCTTTCTGATTGATAGCTTCCAAAGAGGATCTAACTTTACTTTCACTGCCTTCTGCTGCTTTGGCGCCAAACTCGGCAAATCTGGAACCCATGTAGTGAAAGATGCAAATCTACGAGCCCTTCGTCTCCGTTTTTGAGCTTCAATTATTTTACGAGCATGCTCCTGGTTTATCCGTTCTGGATTTTGTCGTTCAGTTTCCACCGGTTGTGAAGACGCCTTCTGCAGAGACTGAATTGTGATTTCTAAAGTTTTCATCCATTTCATCTCTTCTATGTTTTTCTCTTCAGGATTTATTACTGTCTTCGCTATTGAGCAAAGGATTAGGAGATTCATCTTCATCCTCAAACAGCAGTGGGTCCATTTTCTCATAAATTCTCTGAACAACATCCTCAAGACTGACAATACCTGAAAATCCAGGCATTCAAATGTTTGGTTCAGCTATGTTCACATTCTTTTCTCTCAAGCAATCCTGGGGTGCTGACATTGTAATACAGACAATATATTTTCAGGAAGAGATTAATAAGACCAAACATAACATCCACACAATATTCATTTGAACATACAGCTTGAAATGAAGGGAGAAAAAAGATTTACATAGCCACTAATAACATAAACTATATAATGAAGCTTAGTCAAGTAAGTGCATGATCACCACTCTCATCTCAAGCACTCAGCACCTGAGATGTATTCAACTGCTGTATTAACGTGCTCTGAAGTGAGATAAAAATGAATAGCCAGTGTCCTGCCCGTTTGTCAAAATTCCTAACAGGTATCCTGTCTCTATATCATCTTATACAAATAAAGATATTCCCTTCAAAAATGAGACTTCGGACTACGACACGAATAAAATAGAATGGTGGAATAGCAGGTACAACACATGTAATTTTTAAACAACTCTAATAATAACAAACAGCCAAGCACGTTCTAGACTTTAAAGGAAACTAAATTCCTATAAGGTGCTCAGCACAACAATGTCAGGGAAGAAAGAGTGTGAACTTTAAGAGCTATAAGTACCTGCTTTTTATGATCATTTCCACATATTTATCGAGGCACCAATCACCAAAAAAGCCTTCTTGCAGATGGCATTGGATGTTCTCTAACAGCAGGCATATTTGCCTCACGAATTTTTGCTTTGTAGACTCCCCAAAACTTGCTCCAACCTCTGACTGGAGTATTTCTATACGAAACAAAATCTGTAATTCATATCTTGCGCCAATTAAGGAAAATGGCATTGGCAACAATGAGAACCTCATAAAACGATAACTGAAGAAATAATGAAAGAAGAAAATAACACCCTGCGTCACCAAAATAAAAAATAAAAAAAAAAGGAAAATGGAGGATACTTTCTAACTAAATTTCATGAAGTAACATCCGTAGCACCCAGATTTGATGTCTGAAAGGATGCATCGCCACTTATGCACATAACAGCTAAGTCCTTAGGATCTCTAAGTGACAGTTTTGTTAGCTCAACAGCTATTATACTAGTATCATGTTTTACAACATGGTTTTAACCCTCTGACACAGGTTCCTTCTCATACTTCAGGTATAACCAATAAATAGATGAGTTAACAAGTTGATTTGCCAAAGATTCCAGGACTACGTCTTCATATTCAAGCCCTTGCTGGATTAAAAACTTTCCAAATGGATACAGACTTTCTTGGCAACATTTCACCCATTTTCATACTAAAAAATTTCAAGAACCATGTCCTCAAAATATTCATTGCAGTTTTCCTTTTGACCGTTCTCAGAAACCCCAGAGTGCTCAAACACAAGAATGGGATCAGCTAATTTGCCCTCAATTTTTACACATTTATCATGTTTTTGAAGTGCCTTGACTCGAAGTTTCATAATTCCATTGCTAAAATCTCCCCAAATCATTTTCTTTTGTTCAAAACTAGAAAATTTAGGATCCATGAATTTTGAGGTATTTCCAGAGATAATGTTCAAATTAACAAATTGCAGATCACAGAACTTGCATTCTAAAGGCTTTCCACTTACATCTAGTATCTAGAGACTCAGTTGCACATTAATTGACTTATAACTATCATCCAAATGCACAGATCTCCACGAAATCCCAATCCGTGGATAAATTAATCCAAAAGGAACAAGCGCAGAACCCAAAATAATAGACTAACTCGAAGAAAACCCCCACCCAAAATCTCTATTTCCGCGTCTCGAAAAACCCAAATCCCAACTCGGGTTGATCAATGTTAGCTCTATCTGTACCACACTTCATCTTATACTTTAAATCAACCCAACTAAAATGAATGTCCCTACTAACAAACGCATCATTGACACTTTCAAAGAAGTAATGGAACTTAACCAATCCACCCCCATTTCTGAAACATTCATCATTCGATTCCACACCGAAGAAATCTGACAAGCATTTATACGACCTGATAACGGGGGAAAATAAAATAACTAAATTCAATTTAACAAAAGAGTCACAATTCAAAAGCGTACCCGCGAGCGAATCACAGATCACTGAATCCCAAACGTAATCATGAGGCTACAAGGTGAAAATCCCGAGGGGAGAGAGACGAAGTCGAAGTTCAATCAATGGAAGAGACGAGATAGGTGAGAATCTGAGAGAGAGACTTGAGGGTGGAATGCGAGCGGTTGAAGGAGTGACACAATGAAAGAATGGAGAGCTTAGATGAAGAAAGGAGAGAAGAAAGGGAAGAAAAGAAGGGCTTAAAGGAGAAGAGAGAGGAGGAAAGTGGAGGGAGAGAGGAGGAAAGTGGAGGGAAAGAGAAGAATTTTAGGGTTGGAAAGAAGAGAGGTGAGGTGTGGATTTGGGTCTTAGAGATGGAGAAGCGGTTTAGGTCGTTTCATTAGATAATTCACACGAAAAGGGCGGGAATGTAAAAATGATGAATCTTTGGCGGGACAGTTAAGTTTCTGCTCAACACATGGGATAGGAACACGTGGTCAGAGTTTAGGAAATGGATAAGTCCACCTTAATCCTCCAACTCACCTTGAAATTTCAAATGAATCCAATTTTATTCGGTCCTTCCGCAATTAGATCCTCAAATTTCTGAAAATAATTTATTCAATTTTACTTGTGTCCACTTTTTTAGTTTACTTTGAAGTCAAGTATTTCTTAAATTCTCCCTCTTTTGTATCCTCCTCCTCCTCCACCTCCTCCTTTTTACTATTTGATTTTTTTCCCTGCAATATGTAGTTTTTGTGATCATATTATATAGTTTAGAATAATTTTATTTGTGATTTTGAATAGTTTTCCCTCATTTTCTTATCCGAAAATGTTCTTCACACACAACTATAGATGTGAAAATTTTAATTAATGATTGCCTCAACTTACTTGAATATCAAACCATTGTTGATCCATGATTTTGGCAATGCAAATATAATTTCTAAACATATGCCCTCCTAATAATACGCAAACTAATAAAACTCTCCAATTTTCAGGTTTGTTATTTGATAATTTTTACTTATTTTTTAGATTATTTAAGCGGCATGTGAAATTCACTATTTATATGATAAAAGAATAATTTGAAATTGAAGAATTATTGTGTTATAAACTGAGATAATTTTCAATTCAAAATATCATTTTATTATAATTTTTACACCAGAATGGTAAGCTACTATAAATTTATTTCTAACTCATAATACTACTTTTTACATAAAAAAAACTCTATAATATCTCTAAAAAATTAGAAATAGTGAAATTTAAAAAAATAGAATCACATAGCTACAGTACATGCTAAATACGGTATATTTCTGTATATCACATTATTTTTGGTAATAAAAATAACGTGAATCGGGAATGAATGAAAACACTATTTTTATATTCATTTCTAATTTTACTGTAAAATAGCATGGGTTGGTGATGCTCTAAAAGTTGAATAATAATTTGTTAAACTTATTAAGGGCATTACATCAGGTATAGATAATCATATAAAATGGGGAAAAAAAAAGAAAATTTGTGATTGAATTAGAAACTATTACAAATTATAAGGATCAAAGTGAATTTAATCTGTGTCTTGATTACATACGATTGAACTTACGTGCTACTGTCACTTCGAAAGAACCAGCGGCGAGTAAAGATTGTTTTGATCACCTCCAACGAATAGCAATAGAAACACGCCACGTGTCGAAACAGAGAGAACACTGTTTTTGTCACTCACATCGTATAAGTTACCCCCAAGCTCCCAGAAGAGGATAATGAATGTCTGCCGTGGTTATTTCGCGACGCTTACTCTGAACTCCATTGAATTTCTCTTCCCCAGATTCAGTGAGAATTTCCCATAAATTAAATGAATTTGTAAAACCCTAACTACAAAAACGAACATGTCTACCGTTTCAGCCTCTATATTTTCCGGTAATCTTGTGTTATCTTCTATGGATTCTTCACTACCTTCAAGATTGCCTCTTCTTTCCACTCCATATCCTTCCCCTTTTTCTCAATCTACCCCCGTTTGTTTCCACCATCTCCGCCACTTCCGAAGAAAAGCTCCGACAGTGGTTTCCTCTAAATCCTCAGAGGCGGAGGAGGAGTTGTCATCCACAGAAGATGAGTGGCTCAAGAGACTTCCCGACAAGAAAAAGCCTATATACTCTCACAGTTTGCCTTGCATTGAAGCTTGGCTTAGGGATTTAGAGTTTTACCAAAGCGAGGACGACCGTGCCATTTGGTTCATTGAAAAGCCTGAATGGCACGCCCAGTTATCGCTTGACATAACTGATCTCTATATAAGGTAAATGTTTAAAGTTTTATAGATTTCTGCTGTGATTTTATTAATTGGTTGATGTGATCTTGCTTATTGGTGTTTACAAGTCTGTTTTTTGGTTCGGGCGAAAATATCTCTTGACAATTTATTGTCAATATCTCTCGCATTAATTGAATTGCTATCTTAGCAACTTGGCCAACCAATGAATAACTTGTAGCCCATCAGATTAAGGTTTGTCATGCATCGCAGTGAAGTATCTAATGGGTCTGTTAATCATAATTGGAAGGGGATTCTATTAAATTGTGGATATAAACCTTTTAGCTTATGTTTAAATGAAGATGTCATTCAAATATTGGCACTTCAGCTGCAATTTGAATGAATTATTTTAGCTGATATTTGATATAATATCCAGAGGAAAACAAATACAGCATTATACAATTATACATGAATAATTTAAACTAATCAGATTCAGGATAAGTAATAGTATTGTGATGTACTACTTTTTGGGAGTTGTACAAAGGGTCACATGGCCAGATGGCAACCAGAACCAGCTATATTGCTTTGGATTTGAAATTGGATGTGCATGACTGCTTGATGGATGCCATTTACATACAAAAGAAATAATGGTTATGCATAAAAACAATTACCTGCTCGTAGATAATGTAAAAAATAGAGAGAATAATTTCATGCAATGTGTAAAAGGTGGTTTGATGGCAAGTGAAAGCATGAGATCTGCAATGAATTGGTTTCGTTCAGAGAGAGGTGGAAGTGGAGTAGATTGAGGGCAATTCACAGAGTACGCTAAATTGGTATGCCCTGTCTGCATACCAAACATGTGAGTTGCATAGTCGTTCGTAGTGCTTGGGTTCTGGTCTGGGACATAGTTCACAGATCAACAATTGAGATTAATTGCGTAATATGATTGCTTATTTTGTAATTGTGTATCTGCTTGTATAATTGGGTCTATTATAGGGTAAAACTTACGTGAATTGTTGAGTTGTCAATATTGAGAATATAATGGCCAAGCTAAGACTTAAATTGTAGCTCATAGATCGACAGCTAAGGCTGATTGCATTGTGAGATTGCTTTTCTTATTGTTATATAAACAAAATTATGGCTGGGTCTATTTTTTAGGGGTCACACAATGTGTAGATTATTGACTTATGGACCGATTAATTGAGAACATTGTGCTCAAGCTAAGAGTTAAACTAATAAAGATTTACCAAATAAGCTCAGAGAAAAGAGATATATATACTCACTAACTCAAGCTTAGATTAGGAAGATAATTTGTTAGACTTTTCTTTTCATTTCAGTATTGTTTTGTGTAATGCCCATTGGCAATAGAGGACAAAGAGGAAATGCCTTAATTAATGGCATCATCTACCTTTAATTATTGTAGACTGATTAGCAGTAATTTGTGATGCAGGTATTTAAAGAGTGGACCCGGGAATCTTGAAAAAGACGTGGAGAGGAGATTCAGCTATGCATTGAGTAGGGAGGATATTGAAAATGCCATTCTTGGAGGACCTTAGAGAGAGAGGCAACAATCCCTGGAATTGTATGTTGTCATACTTTTAGGCTTGTTTGGGTCAAAGAATTTTAAAATCTACAGATTTCTTAAAATTTATAGATTTTAAATCAATGGATTGTAAAATCCAGGAATTGTAAGAATTTTATGGTTTGGTTTAAATATAAAATTCATGGATTGATAAAGTAATTTTCCCTGCACTCGTGTTTGGTTCAATGACCACAATCTAATGATTTAACAATTAATTTTCAATTTTACCCTTTACTAAATATTGATAATTTATCATTAATTAAGCATTTTCTAGTATTTTTATCACGTTTATATTTAACTGTAAATAATATAATTTAGAGTTAATTTAAAAAAATGCAATTGATGAAATTATCATTATTTTCAAATTTGAAATATTTTACAAATTTTTTACCCAAAATTTTATATTAACTCATTATATGACTATGTTTATAAATTAAATAATTCATTAATGTTTTTTTCTTTTTCAAAAAACTCATTAATATTTTTTTAATTGATATTCAAACCATTGTTTAATGATAATTTTGGAATAATATTAATTTAGTAGGGACAATTTTAAAATAAAAAAATTTGATAATAATCCATCGTGAATAAAAAATGATGGATTTTTCTTAGGTGGAAAATCAAATTCTTCAAAAATGAGAAATTTTGGTGGGCGGAAGATTTTCCAAAATTTATAGAAAATCAAATATATCATTGTTAGCATCTCCATTGGGCAAGTTTTACCGGCAGTTTTGTGCTTTGGCAATATCAAATCCACTCGTTATATAATTTTCTTCGGATGCTCAGATAGAACCTATCCATTTCTATCACTTAGAAGGCATTTTACCATGGCTATTAGGATCCCTTAAATATAACCTGGTCTCTTGTTTTACTAAGGATTAATAGAATTGATTTTCTCATGCATCTAACAATCTTAGTATTTCTCATGATCTTGGGAAAGGACGAGTTTAGACCATCTTTGATGAAGTAACATCTCTGCGTTAGAAGTCAGAACAAGTAAAAAAGAACAGAAGAAATACAACAGGGCAATCAGTAGGAAAATCTTTACAAGTTCTTAATTCCTATATCATAGAAACGTCGCGTCAGGTCGAGAGTGAAACACCAGAAGAAGCTAATACTTAACTTGCAAGACATTAAGTTTTTTCTAATTCAATGGATTTAACTTGATACGTTAGTTGATTTTTCATATTCAATTTATTACTGAATGTGCAGTTATGCTATGCAATGGAAGGAGTTTGTTGAGTGGAGCCTGTCGAAATTGTCCTTGACGTAGCACAAACCTGCAAGACATTGGATCTTTTTGGAAATTCTAAAAACAAAGGAAACAGCTTGCCTTCGATGTTCCATAAATGTTTTTTTCCTCCTTTTTGGCTCATCGACTATCGAAGTCCTCACAAGCTTTACTGAAGGCTGAAGTGGACGGGACGTGGGTATATTTGGAGCATCTTTCAACACACTTGAACATGAAAATGTTTGTTACACTTTCGGTGGAAGATGTCTTCGAAAAGAAGATTTTCTTTACGTAGTGAATATGAGATGCCTATAATGCAAGTTAAGCATCATCCATTCTAGCAAAGAACCCAGAAATCAGAATTTATTGGCATAGCAATGTCTTTCCTCGATTGCTATGATATTTTAGCTCGTTTTCGGTTTTGCTCAAATAGGTCAATGACTAATTCCTGCATGGCCTGATTAGCCCAATCTGGGAATATGGAGAATTTTTCCTATTATATCTTTGTCTGTGCTGAGGTTAGTACATTACAAAACAAGATACTCGACCTGTAGACCAAGAAATGTAAATGATCATTTTTTTTTTCAATTCTGAGCTTTTCTTTCTGCACCGAAGAAACATCTGAACATTGGCATAATTGTGGCCAAATTTATATTCAATTGCCTTTTAGAACTAAATGTTGCTGCTTTAATACAGCTACAGATTGGATGGGAACTTCTGCTCCCCTTCAATCGGTTACCCTCCACCCCTAATGCTATACATCCTACTTCCTAATTGGCCGTACTTTGGCCGTCCACTTATGCCGCTAAGGTACACTGTAATAGGGCTATATCATAGAACAATCGATTGTCAGCTCAATGTGATTTTGCAGAATTGTAATGAGACCAGTATTCCTTGACAAGCTGTCCAAACAGCGAACTTTCCTTCTTCATTAGCTTCATAGGGTCATCATACTCTACTATTTTTCCTGAAATGCAAAAACATCTCATCAATACATTTCTTGAAACTTCTTCCCCACATGGAGTGGACAAGAAATTAGTGGAAATCAGCCATACTTATATATGAACCCCATACAGGACACAACCATATTGAAGCAAAGTCCTTAGGTTGAGATAAGGTAACGAACTCACCATCACTGATAGCAAGAACCATGGTGCAATCCATCACAGTCGGTATTCTATGAGCTACTGTGATCACAGTGCAATCATCAAATTCAGACCTAATAGTTTTCTGCAAGATCAAGTCGGTTGCATTGTCAATTGATGCAGTTGCTTCGTCAAGCACCAATATTCGACTTCTCCTCAAAAGTGCACGCCCCAAGCAAAACAATTGTCTCTGCCCCATGCTCCAATTCGCGCCGTCCTCTACAACTGTGTAACAAGCAGTCAATCATTTAATAAATTTTATAATCAGAAGTGGAAACATACCATGTAATTTCGCTTTCAAAAACTTACCCAAGGAGTCTAGTCCCTGCTCTTTCTCCTGGACTGCCTCTCGAAGCTGACACTTTCCAAGAACCTAGAAAATGTAGCAGAAAATTTTCAATTCAGAAGTTTGTGAATGGTGAACAAATGAGTAGCCACTTCTGTATAGCAAGTGTTTGAAAAGTAAGCTGACAAAAAAAACAAGTAAAAAAGAAATGGAAAGCACCTCCCATATCTCTTGATCACTATGTTGAGATAAAGGGTCTAAATTGCATCTCACAGTCCCATTAAAAAGAGTTGGATCTTGAGGTATTATACCAAACCGTGACCTCAGATCATGAAGACCAATTTTCGAGATGTCAATTCCATCAACAATTATCTTTCCTCCAGCTGGCTCCACAAGACGAAATAGAGCTCCAATAAGAGTAGTCTTTCCACTGCCAGTACGGCCAACAATACCAATCTTGTGCCCTCCTTCAAATGTGCAGCTGATCCCTTGAAGTACCAGAGGTGCTTCAGGCCTATATCTGATCTGTTTCAAGTCAAAATTTCTCAGTATACTGTATAGATTTTAAAATTAAGCATCAAATAGAAGAAGAAAATTTACCTGCAAATCACAGATATCAACTTTACCCACTGCTGGCCAATTGGGTGGGGGACGGTTATCTTCTATCACCTCAGGGGCTTCACTTGGTATGTGCATGTATTGATTAAGCCTTTCAACAGAGATAATATAATTTGCTACGGTGCACTGGTTTTGAATTGAAAAAACCAGGGAAATATTTAGTGAAAGACCATAAGAAAGAGCCATTCCAATAAATCCTGCAATAATAAAATCACTTATTATGATCTATCAGATACATCAGAGTCTGAAATTTCAAATTTTCATATTCACAGAAATATTACAGAAAATATTAGATTATACAGTTGAGAAAGATGGATTTATAGCCAAAAGAAAATGTAGTATGAGAAGAAAATTTATTTTCTTACCAGAGCTGAAAGTCCCAGGAGGAAGCAAAACCATGCAGAGTGCTGCAGAGGCAAGAACTGCGGCACTGAGTGTTTCCAAGCGTTGAATTAACCACTCATTTGATGCAAAACTGTGGAAGAAAGGACTAGCATTTATGTCGATGAGGTACAGATTCTTTGCAAAGAAACGCTCTTCCTGCTCAAAAGCCCTTATGGTCATAGCACCTGCTACAGATTCAGCTAAATGATTTGCCACCAAAGATTTGGTTGTACCATTGATCCGCATCAACTCTTTTGCTGTGGAAAAGTAATATCTCTGCAGATAAGAGAACACGTATTCTTCACAATCTACTAATCAAGATGGTGTGAAACTCTGATAGCCAATATTTGGAAGGAAAGAGGTTTATCTAGAGAGTAGTATGGAATATTGGCGTTATCACACAATCATTTAATATATTGTAATTATTGAGAATTGTTAGTGAAATCACACTAACATATTACGTTGACATTGCATGGTGGCAAAGTAAATTTTTTCATGAACAGGTAATGTATAATGAAAATGAAGAAACATTATCTCCTGTAGAATATTACTTATGAAAAAATCTTGTAAAACATACCTGTAAACGAATTGCCAGATAAATCATTGGTATGGAGACAAACAAGACTTGCCAGGTGACAACAGCTAGAACCCCAAGATTAGCATAAGCATTTGTGGTAGCCCCCACAGCAAAGACTAAAGCAAATGGAACATCAAGATCGATGATACTTAGATCAGACGACACCTATAAGAAACAATAAATGTGCATATGTAGAAATATTAGTTGCAAATCATCTCTCTTGAAGAACTTCAACATTTTCTAGTTGAGATGCTTACCCGACTTAGTATTCTTCCAAGTGGTGTGGAGTCATAAAATGACATAGGCGCGCGGAAAAGGGAATTTAGTAGCTGTGAAAATAGAGACTTTGATGATTCAAGGCCCAAAAAGACTGTTAATAGTGATCTACACAGCAAGAATAGTGTGGAAGTAAATCCAATAATCAGGTAAACTGCAATCAACTGCAACGGACTGACATTAGGCTTGTCAACATTAGCTGCCATCCAAGAATTCTGTAATATCTGACAAATCACAAAAGTCAGGTGGCAAAGAGCAGCAAGGGAGAAATATAAGTATCCTTTGTTCTGACTCAGATACTGAATATAAGGTTTAACTCCCGTATCCCCTACTTCTCTCTCTTCTTGTTTGATCAGTTGATCTCCTTTGGATACTTTAACATGCTTCTCCACATATGTCTTCTTGATCTCTACTGCAGATGATCCCCTTTTCTGAGGAGTGCTGATCCCGGTCAGCCTTTCAGAACCAGCTGTCTCTTTGTGAGCATTGACAAGGTCCTGGAATTCTTGGCTTGAGGCCAACAGCTGATGATAAGTATCTGCTCTCAGGATTTCTCCATCTGACATCAACTAACAAAAAAAAATTGATGCAATAATTACTGCATTGAAAAAGTTTGCCATTAACAAAATTGTGATAAGATTAGAACTGGGTTTAGCGCCCAAATTAAATTTAAAAAGAAAAAAAATACTAACCAAAACAGAATCAAATGCTGGCAGGAAATCAACTTGATGTGTCACAAGTAAGACTGTCTTCCTTGAAAGTGCCCCCATAATATATTCCTGCCAAGATTAAGTCAGCTTCATAGAAGGCTACGAAAGTAAGAAGTTAATAATATATATTGCTATTAGGAATTTGTGATTACATTAAATAAGTTCGTAGCAGTATGTGCATCAACAGCACTGAATGGATCATCCAAAAGATATATATCAGCATCCTGATAGAGGGCACGAGCAAGTTGAATTCGCTGCTTTTGACCGCCACTCAGATTCACTCCTCTTTCTCCTATTTCGGTAAGATCACCATAAGGAAGCAACTCAAGGTCCTTTACCAATGAACATCTCTCAAGTGTGTCATAGTATCGTTGGTTGTCCATGGCAGAGCCAAATAAAATATTCTCCTGTATTGTCCCAGTTTGGATCCAAGCTGTTTGAGAAACATAGGCAATCCGGCCTCGAACCTGAATCTGCAGGTAATAAAAATGGAGCAAGATCATTAATCAGTAAATAACTGCAATATTGGCTCATGAAAGAGGCAAATTCAAAAACAAATATATGCCTTTTGAAACATAAAATGCTAAGGAGTGAAGATGATGGAAATATTGAGATATATTTGGTGTTATAGGAAGAAAAAGGTCAATAGTCCTTACAGTTCCCCGAGTATTTGGAACTTCTCCAAGGATTGCTGCTAAGAGTGTTGATTTGCCAGAGCCAACTTCTCCACAAACAGCAATTTTTTCACCTGGTCTAATCTCCAAATTTATATTTCTGAGTGTGGAGTTAGACGAATTCTCTTCCCAAGAAAAATCAGCTGACTTTATTGAAATGGAATGCTTCTCATCGATCGCTGTTTGTTTCTGTCTGATATTTTCATTCTGCAATTCAGGTGCCTCGAGGAACTTTACAATACGTACAAAGGCTACATTTGCTTGAATGACAACTCCAATAACATCAGGGATAGTTCTAATTGGATCTTGAACAAGTCGTAAAGTTGCGATAAAAGTGAAAACATTATTAGCATGGAGAGGAATTTTGAGCAAATAGCAAGCACCGAAGGTAGCAGCAGAGACCAAAACAGGGGAAGACCAAAAGAGAAAGCTGTTATATGCTTTTCGTGATTGTACTGCTGACAGCCATTTATGTTCCACTTTCCTTAAATTTTTTATAACATTCTTGAAATGGGTTTCCCATGCATATAATTTCAACACCTTCATGTTAACAAGGCACTCAGTACACGCCTTTAATCTCTCATCTTGTGCAACCATAAGCTTGGACTGAAACTTATGCTGTAACTTCGCAAGTGGAGCATTGCATATCACAGTGATTATAATAACAACTAAAGCTGCAAGTGTTGCCAGTCCCACTGCGTTGAAGAGAATGAAAAGAGAGATGCAGAGCTGTAGGATCGTTGTCCATGTCTGATGAAACCAAAAGGGGAATTCACCAATTCTATAAGCATCTACTGTAACATAATTCATTATCTCGCCGCCAGAATGCATCAACCTGCCAGCATTGGACAACCTCAATTGCTTCTTATAGATTGCAGCAGTGAGCAAAGACCTTACTTTCAAACCGATAAGTCTTGACCGGAAATACCATTGCCTTTGTGATGTGGACTCTAAGCATTTTGAAATGAAAAGTGACAAGGCTAATATGTAGCCTTCATATTTGAAGCCTGCTTTTCCTTCAGCAACCAAAATGAAGCTATTAAGAAGCAAAGGACCAGATGACAAAGTAATTATCTTTAGCAAAGCAAAGAACCCAGAAATGATAATCTCTTTCCAGTGGCATGATATGATTGTTCTCAAGAGTGAAGGTTGAGAGGATGGTTCAGATTGTTTTTTCTTACTCAGTTTTTCTAAGAACAGCATATAACAACTTTCTGCTGTATCAGCTTCGCTCAACTTTGGTATATCCTCATCTTCTAGAGTCTTCTCTCTACCCTTTTTCATCAGTGGATTTAACCACCAAAATGACATCCTGCTAAAAAATCCTGCTTTAGAAAATCCAGTAACTTGGACAACGGAATCAGTTTTACTGATGCCATTGACCTCACCATTTAAAGGAGCATAAAGGCCAGTTTCACTCTCATCAATGTCTTCCTGTTTATAGCCCTTGTAAGCACAAAACAACAATAGTATTGCTCCTGGAAAAGAGACAAAATCTAAAGATGTCTTGATGGATATTCCGTTACCTAAAATGCCAGCAAACAGGGATAAAGCAAAAACAATTCCAGAAAACAAGAATGCAATAACAGATAGCAATCGCAATGGTGTCCTTGGCAGATGTTTCCCTCTAAGGTTTATTGTTAATCCCACCAATAACCATGTGAACCCCTGAAACAATGGTAGTATCCACCTGCTTAAGGGCAAGGCAGTTTGTGTTTTCCTCAATTTCTCTTCTAAAATCCATATGCTCAAGCACAGGTAAACCAAACCAATACAGCCATTCAAGATGGCAGAGGCTATCTGCAAGCCCGAAAAGCCTCGAAATCGAGGAGGAATTTTATTCATTTTCGATGACGATTTTTGTATAAAATTGAATAAAAGCATGATCAAAAGCAAGAAATCCAAGCAAATGAGCAAGGCATGATTGGCACATGAAGTGGGTTGGCTTAACAATACGAAGTAAGAATGTCCACCAATTGCTGAACTGTCAGATTTCCCACAAAACATCGTCCATAAGTCCTCCATGATCATTTTTCTCTCGCTTTTATCTTCAAACTCTAAATAGCACGAAACAATTATTGTTGTTTGAAAAAAAA
Organism: Triadica sebifera; assembly: GCA_023653625.1. Taxonomy (NCBI): domain Eukaryota; kingdom Viridiplantae; phylum Streptophyta; class Magnoliopsida; order Malpighiales; family Euphorbiaceae; genus Triadica; species Triadica sebifera. The sequence goes on from CM042906.1 coordinate 28,267,842, forward strand.
AAAAAAAAAAAAGCAAAGAACCATCAGTTAAAGCAATGAAACCTTCTGACAGGGCAAAATTTTTTTTTTTTAATCTAAATTGACACCTTAAACTATTGGCGCATAAAATTCAAATACTATTGAATTTATACATTTAAATGCATACAAGTCGTCAAAATTTTAAATTAAGTGGAGGCTTTTCTTCAAAAGTTATATCATCAATTTATATATTTTGTTAAAAAAAATCCATTTTAACTTCTAAAGGCAAAAGAATGATGATGACGATTAACAATGCAAGACTTAAAAGTAGCATTATGCAAACTAAAAAGTACCCAAAAGAATACGGCTAAAAAAGGCATAAAAAAACAAAATATTTGCTGTGACCACAGGAAATAAAGCAGAAAGAAAGAAAAAGTTGAAAAATACAGATAAGCCAAATTAATGCTTCCTAGCAAATAGAAATAATGAAAGAGTTAATAATGTGATGTTGAATTTGCAGGAAGTACCGTATTTATGTTTGGCTAAAAGTTAGGATATCCTTCTCTATAACAACCGGTTCACATTCATACATGGCAGAGTATTACAAAATCAACACGGCCAACTTCACCCTCTCCTCTATATCCAATTGCTGAAAAATCCACCAAAATGTCCATTAAAAAAATGCCATCAACAAAAAAGAAATGTTTAAATTGAGAGTCTTGATGAGCCATTTTAAGCCAAAAAAGAAAAAGAAAATAAGAACTTAAATCAGAATGAAACTAATTAGATGAAAGAAAAATTCATTTATAAAAAGAAAAAGCGAAAGAAGCATTAAGGAGTAAGTAGAAAAGGGCATTTGTAATCCCTCCAAAGACTCTCTAACATTATCTAATATATATATCTGCACAAAAGCAAATGAAAGATCACAAACCTGAAATTAAATTGGAAGAAACCCGAAATTCTCTGGAACAAAAAAGATAAAAAAAAAAAAAAAAAAGGTTGTTCCTTGTGTAAACAAAGGAATTGCAACACAAAACTTTGCTACTTGTTTAAGGTCCTGCTTTTTCAGGAATCCAAGCAAAGGTGGAAGCTTTAGTATATTTGACAAGTTTTGATAAAAATTACGGGACTTATATCGACAGCTACTACCAAAAATGATGATATAAATGGAGAGAGAAGCTGAAAATAAGACGAGAGAGAGAGAAGGAAATAATCATGAATTCATAATTTTCCGAATAAAATGTTATAAGGGTGAATATAGATGGTGATTGATGAGGCTGGTCGGGGTTTGACCAAAGCCCGATGTCGTCATGGCTCGCGTACATGTGTTTTTGTCTGTGAGTCTCTTGATTTTCTGCCTTCTCTAACCAAGTTAGTAACCTTTTTTGTTTTGTTGCCCTCTGATTAATTTAACTGCACAAAATTCACATGATAACTTTATATCTTCTTATAGTTTTATTTGATAAAATTTTTGAGAATTCTTAATATCATAGCCATCTTTAGTGGCTGTGGTTATTTTATTATATTTAAGGAAGCAAATTTCCACTTGATCTTCGCCTCATTAATGAAAGCGACAGCTATCTTCTTTTTCTTTAATTCGTCTCCATCACTCATTTCTTCATTGTATATTACAATGGAGAATTGGTATTGAAATTGAACTATTCCATTATTGAGAATATTCATCTTCATACCAGCAAAATTGAAAGTCGACCCTTTTTAATTAATACCCCGGATTTGATTATGAACCCTAATTTACAAAAATATACATGCTAAATCTTATACATATTTCATAAAATTTAAATTTTTTTTTTCTATTTAGCTGTCAGATTATTATGAGCCAAATTAAATATACATATGTACTTTAGGATTATGAAGTTTTTTAATTTATATAGTTAAATTTATGTGTAAAATAAATTTCATATTAGAATAACATGAATAGAGCGAAATTGACTTAATAAAGTGTCAAATTAATTCAGCCACATTAATTTTTGCAAGTTTTCCAAAATATTTTTTTTAAAAATTGTACTTGTTAAGCTAATAGTGGTGGTCCTGCTGGACTGTAAACTAATATCAACATATCTGAATTTTCTTGTTTAGATATATGCATTGTGCATGGTGCATTAAAAAAAATTATAGATTAAATAAATTGCGATATGATGACATATCATATAAATGATATAAAATTAATGATGATAAATTAATACTAAAAATATTTTATTATGATAATAAATTAAAATTTAGAAATATTATTATTAATTTATATTGATACGATGGTGAACTCTAAATTCAAATATGAATCAGTCTTTTATCAAAAAACAAAAAAAACAAAACAGTAACAACAAGTGAAAATTACCCTTTACTTTCATAAAAGGACTTGGCGTATTGAAGACAAAAGCATATCATTAATTCCGCATGTATTAAATTATTCCCGTCCATTAGTTAAATGTGTAATTAAGTGGTTATCCTAATTATAGTTTTCAACTTGTCACACTTTAATCATGTTAACAGAATAGTACTGAGAACATAGAATAATTAATTGTCAAGCTTTTGCTTTTAGTGTCTAGCTTTTCAAATTGCTGATAAAATTCTTTTCTATATGGAATAAATTCATTCAAATTATCAATCAAGATAAAAGTTTTAAAAAAATTAATTAATGTCAATATTTTGAGCATTTTTTTTAGTGCACAAGCAGCACAACTAACTGTAAAATTGCAATAAAAACTCAAAATACGTAAAATTTTTGAAAAAAAAATTCCTAAGAACAAAATAAGTTAAAATGGTTGTAAATGAAATATTCTAATTACATTTAATAATCGATTAAAGTTAAACCCATCATTTTTTTAATAAAAAAAAGGTTAATTGACCCTTCACAAAAATATGTGAATCTCATGAAAAGGGAAAAGGTGTCATTGAATCCCTAAAGTTGGGGTTAAATAGCACATTTGTCTTTCAAGGAATAAATGAGTCCAATTAAGTCTTAAAAGTTTAATTTGGAGACAAATTGATCCCTCGAAGGTAACTTTCCGTTTCATCCCTAAATAAACTGTTCACGTGGATAAGTGATTCCCTAAAATTTTGACATGTGATAATTTAAATTGACCAACGCCCTTCTTCTCTCTCTTCCTCTCCTACCTCTTTTTCTTTTTCTTCTTTTTTCTCTCTCTTCCTTTCCATCTCTCTATTTATGCATTTTATAATCTCTCTTCCTCTCCTCTCTTTCCTCTCTTTCTACATTTCACAATCTAACAAAATAATGGAATAAGGATTTAAGGATTTTAATGATAGCTTTCATCTATTCTCCTAAAAAATTAAAGAACGAATACCCAAATTCCCAATAGCCTCCAAGATGGAATTGTACAAAATAAATAAATAAATAAATCCAACTTCAGAATTTGTTGGTAATTTTACTGGTGGCAATGAAATTAAAGATAGTTACAAATTGGAAATGGGTTCTTTATGTCAGACGTAACAATCAAAATGGCTATTATCTTTCTTTTCCATTAAGACCATTCATCATCGTCATCATATAATCATCGATTGTCGTTAGCTATTGCGTTTTGCAAAGTGGCCTTGGTGAACCAATAGGCATTTGGAGGCAAAGGATGAAGAGATATGGAATATTCACCTTTTGAAATCTGATCTCTAGTAGCTTTTAAGTGAGAAATGAACGGTTCTAAAAGCCTAGAATCCAAGTTCTCACTCGCACCATCTGTAAAAATCACTAGATCACATCTTCAACAAACCCAATTGATCACCATTTGAAATAAACACAAAAAAGAGCAATCTTATGTAAAGAAGTAAGTAATGTTACATATTGAATATATTACTTAATTCTCATTGGAGAAAGCTGAAACAGAGCATGATAAAGAAGAGTAATATTGAATCCATTGTCACACTAAAGAAAACCTAAAAGAGAAAGGGACAAATCGAATTCTCTCTCGTTCTGGTTGCTCCTTAAATGCTAATAACAAGAAAATGGTCACCGCCAATACTACTACCAGTTTGAGTGGCGATACCAACAATCACCTGATGGCAACAACGCAACAGATTGTGAAGAGCCTGAACATGCTGAAGATATAGAGAAGATGGGTTTGAGAAATCTTCTCCAGCTTTGACAACTGGTTATCAAATGGGATCTGAAGAAGGAAGTGGGATCTCAGGGCTTGACGTGCTCAAGGCATAAATGAGAGAGAGAGGGAGAGGAAAAGAGAGGAGAAATGAGAGAATGAGAGAGAGAGAGAGAGAGAGAGACGAAGGGTATTGGTCATTTGAATTGCCACACGTCAAACATTTTAGTGAATCAATTATTCATGTCAGTGCATGTGTCATGCATTGCAAGATCTTTTTCTACAATTCTTCATCCAAATTTACTAGTGTCATGCGGTAGTTGGTGCGGTTGTTGGCAGCAAAAAAAATCAAGTCTGTGACAACTGTTTTAGGGGTTGATTTGTACTAAAATCATATATAAAAGGTTAGATTTGACTCATTTTCACTGTAGGAGTAAATGTGTTATTTAGCAGTAATTTTAGGGGTTTAATTATACTTTTTCTTAAAATAAAATGGGTGGTAACTATACACACATATAATTATGTGAATTATGGAATAGTATAAAATCTAAAACTATGGTTTATAATATATAAAATACAAAATCGAAATTTAGCAAAGGCTGAGAGGAATCAGACAAAGATATAACCACCGAAAATTTATCGTAATATATGAATAATTAATACTCCTTTATGTCTTAATCTGGGTGTCGGTATGTCTTAATCTGGGTATTGGTATAGTTGACAGAGCATCAATTATTAGCTCTTAATTAATTAGATCATGATCTGCTAACCCCTACGTATTGTATTATTTAATAAAATTACAATAGATTAATAGAGCCAAACCAGATCTAATGCCACATAACGAAGACAAACTTACTATTACACTACATATCTCATTATTAAAGTAAGAAAATACTCATTGATAGATTCATAATTATGTGAAAAATGAGAAGTTATGAATTTAATATTGAGTATAAAAAAATTAACTTCAGACATATATTATATGTTTTTTGGAAAATAGTTTGCAGTATATGAATCTATTCAGGTCCTAATTAAAGATAAATTGTATCATAAGAATAATTACTTATATTAGTTATATATAGATACAGAAATAAACCTTAAGAGATGGTTAAGCATAAAATTTTGAATTTTTTGTAGGAGCCTCAGAAAGTGAAGAAGAAGCCAACAAAATGTTTTTTTAAACTTTATACATCAATCAGCCACCGAATGTATTGGGTGGAGCCACTAGGATTTCTGTTGGACTATCCTTCCTTTGATTGTGTTTCTTTTTTTTTTTTAAATAAGAGCTTGAAAAATTATTTTTTAAGTAAATCCCACATGTAATGCTCAGAGAGCGAGAAATAATTCAGATGGGGACAAACACTTAAAACAAAAAGACAGGAATCCTTCACAAATCCCTAGCACCCAGTTGGTGTCATAGGGGTAGAACCAGTACTATACTACTAGTGGCCCTAAATGATTCATCTTATAAGAAAAATATTTTTCTAAATCTAAGTTTTTATGAATTTATTTATTTATTATTACTGTTATTATATTTAAAAAATAAATATGAATTTTTTATGATAATAATTATTAGTTCATCTATATAAAACAAATATATTAATAGATCTAAATAATATTAATAACTTATAGAAAGATAAAACCAAAAATAAAAAGTCTGAAATGATTGATAGTGATTTTTCGGATTTTGTGCACTGGTCACTGCCAAAAATTTCAAACCATTAATGTTTACTCTATTTTTGGCAAACCAATTTTTTAACCCTCGGCTTTACGAAATTATTTAATATCAATGTTCTACTAATTGAATTTTTTTTTTGTTTCATTAAGTACCATAAATTTCATTCTTGATAAATTAAGGGTTTATTTGATCAACAAATAAATAAATATATATTTTTTCAAATAATACAAAATTAAATATATATTTTTTTTAAAAATGTAATACATATTTTAAAATTTATTTTTTTGAATCTTTGAAAACTACATTTTTTTTCTTTACAGTTTCATATGTCATTCACTAAAATTTAACAAAATAAAATATCATCTGAGTGGTTTAAATGGACATCTCATATATATATATATATATATTATATTATGAACTCATATTCATTGTGTATTATGATTATAATTTTAAAATAACAGTATATTATTTAGTAATTTATACATATAATATATTTTGTATCCGACATATATTTTTATTTATCGTTTTTTTCTTTTTATTTTTCTTTCTCTGTCTAATTTTTTAAAATTAGTTTATTTTAGATTTATTTTGGTAAGAAAAAATATTTAATTTTATATTTAATTTTATTTTTAGTATTTTTTAATATTTTATATATTTTTATTATTGTTTGAGATGAGAAATATTAGAAGATATTTGAATTAAAATGAGAAATATAAAGAGATAAAATCAAGTTAATGAATATTGAAAATGATGAATTTTGATTGAAATAATAAACTTGTAAATAATAAATCTATAAAATTAAAACGATGAACATGCAAAATATAAAAAATAAACATATAAATTATAAATAATAAACATAAAAGTTCTAAATGAAAAATATGTAACTTTCCAAATCATAAATCTACATGTTCAAAACGATAAAACTGTAAGTTGTAAACAATGATAAAATAATAAATTATAAATAATAAATCTGTAAATTATAAATGATAAATATGCAAGTTTAAAACTAGAGCTGACAATTTTGGACATGACACGATTAAACGACACGGACTTAACCGTATATGGATATGAGCTAAACGGATATGGATCATAACCGTGTCAACACGATTGTGACACGGAAAAAATCGTGTCATAAATGGATTTTACCTGTCTAACATGTTAAGACACGATTAGATATGATTAAAATTATGTTATTTTATCAATTATAAAGATATAACTAAATATTTTAGTCTTACTCAAAATTCAAATATATATTATAATATTATAAATATATATAATACATATTTATATATGAATATATTGAATTGGAGTATAATTAATTAAATTAAAGTTTAATTAATTAAATATAAATTGATTAAATTAAAATTTTTAATTTAATATTCGTGTCTATTCGTGTATAATCGTGTCGTGTCATGTTAAGTAAAATCGTGTATAATCGTGTCGTATAAAATGTATACGTTTAGACACATTAAGTAGATCGTGTCTAATCGTGTCATATCGTATAATTTATACATGTTAAGCTAATCGTGTATAATCGTGTCGTGTCGTGTTAACATAGATTTTAACCGTGTCATGTTCGTGTTTCAAATTTTTGACGCGATTAGTTAATCGTGTCGTGTTCGTGTTTAGTATAATCGTGTCATATCCGATTAAGATACAATACGATTAGACATGATATGATACGAATTATCAACCCTATTTAAAACGATGAATTTTCAAATATATTATATGTTTTTTGGAAAATAGTTTGCAGTATATGAATTTATTCAGGTCCCAATTAAAGATAAATTGTATCATAAGAATAATTACTTGTAATTAGTTATATATAGATAAAGAAATAAACCTAAAGAGATGGTTAAGCATAAAATTTTGAATTTTTTGTAGGAGCCTCAGAAAGTGAAGAAGAAGCCAACAAAATATTTTTTTAAACTTTACACATCAATCAGCCACCGAATGTGTCGGGTGGAGCCACTAGGATTTCTGTTGGACTATCCTTCCTTTGATTGTGTTTCTTTTTTTTTTTTTAATAAGAGCATGAAAAATTATTTTTTAAGTAAATCCCACATGTAATGCTCAGAGAGCCAGAAATAATTGAGATGGGGACAAACACTTTAAACAAAAACACCGGAATCCTTCACAAATCCCTAGCACCCAGTTGGTGTCATAAGGGTAGAACCAGTACTATACTACTAGTGGCCCTAAATGATTCTTCTTATAAGAAAATATTTTTCTAAATCTAAGTTTTTATGAATTTATTTATTTATTATTACTATTATTATATTTAAAAAATAAATATGAATTTTTTATGATAATAATTATTAGTTCATCTATATAAAACAAATATATTAATAGATCTAAATAATATTAATAACTTATAGAAAGATAAAACCAAAAATAAAAAGTCTGAAATGATTGATAGTGGTTTTTCGGATTTTGTGCACTGATCACCGCCAAAAATTTCAAACCATTAATGTTTACTCTATTTTTGGCAAACCAATTTTTTAACCCTCGGCTTTACGAAATTATTTAATATCAATGTTCTACTGATTGATTTTTTTTTGGTTTCATTAAGTACCATAAATTTCATTCTTGATAAATTAATGTTTATTTGATGAAAAAATAAATAAATATTTTTTTTAAATAATATAAAATTAAATATATATTTTTTAAAAGAATGTAATACATATTTTGAAATTTGTTTTTTTGAATCTTTGAAAAATGCATTTTTTTTCTTTTTTATTTCATTTATAGTTTCATATGTCACTCACTAAGATTTAACAAAATAAAATGTCAGCTGAGTGGTTTAAATGGGCATCTCATATTTGCAAATTATATTATGAAATTATATTTACTGTATATTGTGATTCGGATTTCAAAAAGATAGTATGTTATTTAATAATTTATACATATAATATATTTTATATCCAACACATATTTTATTTATTGTTATTATTTTTTCTTTTTCTTCTTCCTTCTCTATCTATTTTTTTAATAAAAAAATCAGTATATTTTAGATTTATTTTGGAAAGAGAAAATATTTAATTTTCATATTTTATTTAATTTTTAGTATTTTTAATATTTTATGTATTGTGATTATTGTTTGAGATGAAAATTATTAGTTTTAATATATTTTGTAGAATAAAATAGTTAAAAATGAAGATATTTGAATTAAAAATGGGAAATATAAAGAGAAAAAATCGAGTTACTGAAAACGATAGGTTTTGATAGGAATAATGAATTGTAAATGATGAATCTATAAATTTTAAACGATAAATCTGTAAACTATAAATAATAAATATATAAGTTATAAATGAAAAAAATATAAATTCTAAATGATGAATCTACAAGTTTAAAACAATAAAACTGTAAATTGTAAACAATTAATTTGTAAGTGATAAACATCAAGTTGTAAATGATAAACTTATAAATTTTAAATAATAAATCTACAAGTTTAAAATGATAAATCGTAAAACGATAAACCAATAAGTAATGAAAAAAAAATTGTAAATGTTGAATCTATAAGTTGTAAATTATGAACTTGCAATTAATTAAATAACACATTATAAACGATGAACCTATAGTTTTTGTAAACAATAAATCTCTAACTAAAAAAATAATGAATCTGTTAGTTATAAATGATGAACTTTTAAGTTAAAAATGATGAAACCATACGTTTTAAATGATGAATCTATAAGTTCAAAATAATAAACTTGTAAGTTATAAAAGATGAATATATAAGTAATGAAATAACAAGTTGTAAAATGATAAATCTGTAAATTATAAAGGAAAAAATTGTAAATTCAAAATAATGAACTAACAAGTTTAAAACGATAAATTTATAAAAGATAAAACAACAAGTTATAATAAACAATAAACTTGTTGTTTTTTTAAACAATAAATTTTTAAGTTAAAAACGGTTAATCTGTAAGTTATAACTAATAATCATATTTTATATTTAATAGTTCACCAAAATCTATTTTTAAAAAAACACTAATTTTATTTTTATTTTACATGTATATAAAAAAAGAATATGCGTAATATAAATCAAAATCCACCATATAACAACCCTCTCATATATGTATAATAACTTCAGTACGTTATTTTCATTATTTTGGGCCTCAAGATCCAATAGTTGAAGGCTACGCTAACCAAAAACTTCGTAAAGCCCACAATTAAATCTGATCAAATTTTCTTTTCCATTAACAAAATAAAGATTTCATAGCTCTTTATGGTAGAAAACCTCCAGCTCTCATTCGCTATAACTTCCACTCAACTATGGTATCTACGGTTAATCAACTTTTGATTGAGTCGGATGCTATTTTGGACGATTTACGTATGCATGTCCTCCGTGCCCAGCTGTGTATGAAAAGGAATGCTGACTTGCATCGCTGGGAAGAGGAATTTGATGTGGGGGATAAGATTTTTCTAAAATTAAGGCCTTATCGGCAGACATCTTTGGTTACCAAGACTAATCATAAACTTGCACTGCGTTATTATGGTCCTTATACAAAACTAGCAAGGGTGAGATCGGTTGCCTATCGCTTTAACTTACCTCCAACATCAGTGGTCCATCCAGTTTTCCATGTCTCGCAACTGCGTCGTGCCAAAGGAGAACTGGCCTCATCACCTCTCTTACCCCCATAACTCACTGCTGATTTGGAAATGAAAGTGAAACTCGATTCTTTACTGGGAGTACGTCCTAAGAACAAAGGACAGACCGGAGATTTGGAAGTGCTGATTAAGTGGAAGGATCTACCAATTTTTGAAGCTACTTGGGAGGACCTTGGCCTCATGATTACACAATTTCCGGACTTTCACCTTGAGGACAAGGTAGCTGCTTTGGGGGGGGGGGGGGGGGGCGAGAGGAGTATTGATAAACCCCCTATTCGCTACACTTATGCTAGGAAGAAGAAGAAGGTTGTGTCCTAGTTAAGGGCTGGGTGGTGCTGCGGCTGGTAAGAGATTAAAATCATTCAATAGTGCTGAGCTGGTCACAAGGGTAGAATAGGGAATCGGGAGGAAGAGAGTTTGTTATGTGGGGTTTAGCATTGTAAATATAAGGGAACAGGTTGTTAGTGTGGGGGTTATCTGATTTTTGTGAGCTGTTTGGGAGAGAATACAAGCCTCTCGAATGCTTGTAACTTTCATTTTTTTTCCATTCAATACCATCCATTTAATCCCTCCATTTCAGGCTCTAATTTTGTATTGCTTGTTTGATAATCTTTGGTGAGAGTTATCAGATAACCATGCGGAGGAAACTGATGGGCTTCCAAAGAAGGCTAAATTATTCTTTGTTCATGCTGTGGGTCAATGGGATGCTGAGTTCTATGTTAAAGTCAATGACAATATCTATGTTAATATTAGTTAGTATCATTGCCAGATTATCAATATATCATGGTCTTTCCTTGTTTTGGTACACCTATGCCTTCTATTAGCCAGCATTACACGACACTAGTTCAGATCTTATGCTATAATAGGAAAGCAATTATAACTTCTGAATAGCAGTACTAATTTGCTAAGTCTAGTCCTAAGGAAGTCAATTATCATTAAAGGGAAATTTTTTTGACATGTATGGGGATGTGAGTATGTTTTCATATATTTGTCTGCTGTTTTTTCTTTACAGATGCCCTTGGATCTACACTAGCAGCTCACTTGGACAAGCCTCGTGTTTATATTGGATGTATGAAGTCAGGCGAAGTTTTCGCTGAACCGTGAGTTTCTCCTATGATAATCACAAAAATAAATGTTTTAAGATAAGATTTATATATATAATTTATGTCTTTTACTATATTTTTTCTCATTGTTATTGAATATGGCAGGAGTCATAAATGGTATGAATCAGATTGGTGGAAGTTTGGCGATAAATGGTATGAATCAGATTGGTGGAAGTTTGCCTAATTCATATTTCCATACAAAATTTATGTGATTGTATCATGTGCATTCTATGACAACGAGCATGAATTAGGCAAACTAAAGGTATAACTTTAAGCACAAGAAGCTTTTTAGGTTTAATTAAGTTTCTTCTTGTTTACATTTTGTTAGTCATTCACGATTCTCGCTCTTGACTAGGTATTTTCGCCACGCTTCGGGTGAGATGTATGCCATATCACGGGCTTTAGCAAAATTTGTATCAATAAACAGGTAAATTCTTCTTTGTACTGATGTATCATTCACATGGTTAAGACCTATCTGGAGTTCTGATTACTGATTTATCAAGTGTGCAGATCTATTCTTCGCACTTATGCACATGATGATGTAAGTGCTGGATCCTGGTTTATTGGGCTTGATGTCAAACATGTTGATGAAGGAAAGTTTTGCTGCTCATCTTGGTCATCAGGTCTCCTTCTCCCTCCATCCCTCTCTCAGAACACTAGGAAGCACATGCAAACCCGGTTATTACATATGAGGTCACACGCCCTGTAGGATGCAGCCCACCTTTTAGAAAATCTATAGGTGGCTGCATCTCAGGTTAAATAAGTGCCATCTGTTAAAATTTTCCCGCTTGATGAATCTGAATTAATTTTGATGAGGTAATGGTTTTGTTTTCCTTTTCTTGTTTCCTTTCAGGAGCTATTTGTGCTGGTGTTTGATGTCTTTGCTTAAAGAGACAGAAAAAATATGAAACACAGATAGTTCGCAGAACGCCATGATCCTCAAATAGTTGGAATTTGCAGGATGTGAACTTCATCAAACATCGAGCTACTCTCTTTGATAGTTGATTTGCCTAATCAGAGATTTTGTTTGCTTATATTTGTTCCTCTACACTTGGGAGATTTGAGAATCCACAGAAACTGAAGACAGGCATCTTCTACGAATTATACATTAACCCTTTGGCAAGTAGTATTGTGCTACAATTTAACATATATGTTAGTTCTTTCATTTATGGTGACAGGAGAAATTATACTTGAGTAGGTATGCCCCTCACTTGTACGACTGTTAATATCAATGAGCACCCATTCAAACCTGAATGCAGAGTATATTAGAGTATCTTTGCAGTTTCTATCATCAATACGTGCCTTAAACACAATATGACCTATTATTCTGTTGAGGTGATACCTTGAGCAGAAACAATTTTTATAAAGGACTGACAATAGTGATTTTTGCATGTTCAATGGAGGATTGAGCATAGCCTCTTAGAATTTGTTATATAATAGTAAATTAATAAATAATTCTCTCTCAATTTTACTCTCGAATGAATAGTTAGATTAAAAACACTAAAGTTGATATTGAGTTTGCAAAAAATGCTTTTAGAGAAAAAAATTTTATTTTTAAATTTTTTGAGTTTTGAAAACTGCTTTTAGAAAGAAACAGATAAATAGATGTTTTTTCCAGAAGCAGGTTTGAAAAAAACAGTTTATAAAAAATTAAAAAAATCAGTCAATTAAATCAAAAAAATTATAAACCTGTTTTTTGGACATCTCACTCCCTAAATGGATGGTACTTGAACTATAACAATAAGAATAACGAACTAAAAACTAACTATTAATTTAAAGCGATTTATTTAGTTAAATCCCTCAATGAAGACTTTAAGAGATTCTACAACAGTGGGGGCAGAAACAATGAAGCAAATGCAAATGGATGAATACTGGCAAAAAAATTATTCGCATATGAGCAAAGATGGATGCATAAAACTATATATAAATATATGAAGTATTCTTATAGATGCACAATATATAAACAAAAGTGGATTTTATGTTTTTACAATGAGAATAAAGGCAGGCAATCAAGGCATTTTCCAGTATGTTCAAGATGATCCGTTAAGGCAGTGTGCCAATGCCTTGTCCGTGTCATTGTCAAACATAAGTAAAGCTTCTGCTACATTATTTGATGAAAATCCCATTTCTTTCAAGAGGGTGAAGCCATTGGCAAATTCTTGAACCTGAAATGAAGGAACATAAACACATTCATCAGCTAGAATTACTTAAATTAAGACTGATGAAAATAGGCTTGAAACCATTTGTTTGTGCATAAACATATGATCACATAGGACACCCTATTAACCCCTAAAATTTTCGAGTGTTCACTCTGATCCCTCAAGACAGTTTGCTTTTTCATATGACTAAATGACCTTTCTCTTAAAGGGCTCAATAAGAAAAGCCCAAAAACCCGAAGGATTTTTAGTGGCTTGTGCCACAAACGCACATCATGGATTTTAGCAGGCAGAAACACATGCTTTCCAAGACAAAGATAAACAAGTTTACTGGCTTTGCAATAACAGATAATTGCAAAGAATACATCAGCCTGAATACAAGGTAAGCCAATGCATAGTATTAGTCGTGAGAAATAGATATTATCAGTTCCCAACTTAACTCTACTAAAATGAAAGGTAAAAAGCACAAAGACCGCAAGCAATTACCTTTGTTGGATTGTCTCCATAGTTTGCAACTGCAAGAGGAACAACTTCTTGATTAAGTCCTGAAGCAATATATTTGCTCACTACGGGATCTGCACCTGAACCCTGCATTAGTAACAATGTTCATAACCCAAACTTAAAGAAGTTTTAAACTAACCATGCCTAAAGATTTCTTTCATAAGATCATGAAATTAGTCAATAATTAGCTATGGTTATCCAAACATGATAATAAGTACTTATTTCTTATTTTTTAAATAAAAAAATCATCAAATTACAGGTCTCATCACAAAACAAAGCACCAGAAAAAGTCATGTTTGAAATGCCAATGCCAACTATCATATATAGGCCAAAAATGCACCCAATATGTTGTTGCATCTCAGATTCCAATCTACATCCCAAAAGAAAATCCAACAAAGCTTTAGATGCCCAACGAAATGGAGAAACATGAATGTTACATGTCACGAGTTATAAGAATATTACAAGGCTCATTTAGAGCATCCATAACATACCAGTGAAGAAGTTGACTCTGTTGTTTTAGATGGAAGATTTTCCAACCCAAGCCTGCTCCAGTTCTGGCTTCCCTTCTCTGCTTCAGCTAAAATTTTTCTCTCAAGATCAAAATCAAACTGGAAGCTGCTCCTTGGCATATCTCCCACTTGTGGGGCCATTTGAGGCTACAACAAGAGCAACTGAAGTCAAAATAAATTAAGTTGGAAAAAAGGGTGGAAAAACAATCCAATTTTTGACAGGCACTTGACTATTCATAGCAAGCAAAAATAATTGGCCAAAAATTGCAATACAACACAAGCATTCATTATCAAAATTGAGCAAAACATTGCAAAGATTCTGACAAATCACTCATCACAGTAAGTTTTATCATCACCTCGTACTCAAGATGGAAACAGGATCACATCCAAAGTTGGTGAAACATTAAGTGTGTAGAAAACAGAGTGATTGTATGAATAAGTACTAAACGAATTGGAATTTTCTGAACTGAATGAATTCACCATACAAACAGAACCCTTTTATTTTCTTTCCACTAGCATATGCACTTAAGCTTCCTACTGATGTGAAACTTGCAAGGATAGCAAATCTTCAAACTTTAAAGTAACTAATGATCTGTACATCCATATGACCTAAAAGCACTAATTCTTGGTGCAACAACAATAATAAACAGCTTAGAGTTAAATGAAAATCCAACAATAAGGAATGGAAATCATACTGGAGGAGTCATCCGATACTCTGGCTTTACAGTAATACGAATTCCTAATCCTGCTGCAAACATTACACAATTAATCGTGCATTAGAATTTGAACTTCGAGAAAAACAAAAGAAGAAAAAAAAAGTGTATGCCAACTGTTTTATTGAATAACAAACGCACCTAAACATTCTAGTAATTTTGTCCGCTTAATCCACCGAAAAGCTAATTCCTCTTCATAAATAATTTAGAAAAAAAAATGCAGCGAACAAATAAATTTTATTCGGGTTCATTTAGAGAAGGTTTTTTTTTTTTACTAAAGGAAAAAGATGAAATTTGAATTAAATATGAATTTTAAGACCATAAATTATCATCAATAGCTGCTAGCTCTGAGCTTTAAGATCAGCCAATTTAGTTACCAACAATAAATAGGTTAGAAAAATAAAATTTTACATATTTGGTATACAAATGATCATGGCTGATCCCTAAATGCATAGAGAAAAAAGTAAAATAGTTTGGATCGACTCACGAGAAAAGGGCAAAGGAGCAGAAGTTTGAGGATGAGAGGAGTGGCGGGCTACGGGCGGCACAGCCGTGTGACCCTGTTGACCGATTCTTGGATAAAGAGGCTGTCCGTACATCGGGTGGCTGGACAGCGGCGTAGATGAGGAAGTCGTCCGGTATGTAGGGATATGTGCATCGTATGGTGAAGCAGCTCTACTCCTAAAATCGTAGTCCATTGATATCGCAGAGGAGGGAGAGAGAAGAACAAGAACACAAAAGAAGGAAAAATCCTAGTTAATGGTTGTTTGGTAGAAGAACTCGTTTCGGGTTAATATATCCCCGTTTCACAGGGGGTTAGGATGCCGTTTTGGCATAGAATTCTTCAAATACAAGCTCTGCCTCAGACCCTTGCGGCTTTTTGGTGAGGAAAAAAAAACTACTATTAATCTAATGAATATTATTATTATGTGAAATTCAAAAATTATAGAGTTGTCCCTTTTTTTTTCTTTATTCTCGTTAAATTATGCAATATTCTATTAAATTTTAAAATATATATTATTAGTAAAAAAAATATTTATAGTGATATTAGTACAACTAATCAAATTTCAATACATAAATAATAATTTTTTTATCATTTTATCATAATCTAATATTTTTCTAATGAAATGATAAATTAATAGAATATGATAAAACAGATAAAACCGACCATATAAATTTTAAATCTTAAAAATATTATTACGATATATTAAATTTCAGATGTAAATATTAATTATCTAAATAAACCACTCTGATGATATAGGGCTTAGCTCGGGGTAACGGGGTTCAATGATCTATTTAATATTTATATTAAATATTATATCAGATACTAGATTAAATTAGATATTGATGAGTTATAGTATTTTATTAAAATTTTAATGATAATTATATTCCCAAGGTAAATTTAGTGTTTCATGCTAACTAATCTATTAATGTGATAGAAAAAGATAAAAAGATAATTAATTTTATAAAATTTGATTGGTTAAAATTATATAATTTAAAATAAATAGAAAAAATATTCTTTTTAAAATTTTCAAAAATTCATATCTATTGGAAAAAGTGAATTTTTTCTCTGTTCCGATTTTTATATTATTTTCATGATGAAATGATATAATATGGTTTTTATCTAGTTTGTTAGTTTAAATTTAAATCACTTAACATTGATCTATAGTAATTAGTAAATAAGATTTCTATTTTGTTAGACAATGTAACAATAAATTGCTTTTTTATGAAAAAAAAATTGTTAGTCACATAAAATTGCTATCATAACTAATTTATTAATTTTCCAATTAAGAATAAATAATTATTATACTGAAATATTTTTCAAAAGAGAAAATTATGTTTTGCAACTTATAATTTTAAGATAAATTTTATTTTACAAAATAAATTGTCTCCTCTCACCTTCAGGCCCACAGTCAAAGGGTCATTAAATACTAAATGAGAGTCTATACACAAAATTCACCGACCGGATTATATCATTAATTCAGTATCAGAATCTGCTTCCCAAACAAATTCCAGAGAGAAAATCTTTGGACATGTAGAAATTATCAAAAGATAACCTTACTTCAGAAACAAAATTAGCCTGAAAAGATCATGAAAGGCATCTCCACTTTCCAGAAGTTTATGTTCTACTTCTAACTTCCACAATTTAATGTGTAGTATTTCTTTCCTCATGAAAATGCAACTCCATAAGAAAATTGTGCAAATACACAAGAGCACAAACACGAATCAGATCATAGTTCAAGATATGTTATCAACTTATCATGCAGTAATCATTCTTATCCTCAGAAATGCAAGATCAAGTTCAAGCTGTTTCATTATTCAGCTAGTCTACCAAGAACTAAATTACTGAGCAGAAGAGCTGGAACATGAGGTAAGACAACATTGCCATCAAGGAACTTCTAGATTTCATTAATCTAACAAAAATAAATACAAAGGAGTAATCTACTAAACAAAGAGTCACCTCCCTAAGGAACTTACAAGGTTTTCTCACAAAAAAAAAATGGCATTGATTATAAACCAAATATGTGGTCGTAGGAAGCATTGAACTGCCGTGTATTCAAATCACTCCCATCCAAAGCTGAACCAAATCGATCAAGCCACTGAGTTGGACTTGGGTTATCACTCTCCTCTACCCATTCTGAGGTCATATCAATGTCATCAAATTGGATAGGATCAGTTTCTAAAGATTTTGTTCTTATTTGTCTCATCAACTTGAGGTTATAATTTATATAGGCAAGGTCGTTCAATGTTTCTTTGTCAATCTTATTTCGCTTTTCAGAGTGAATTTGCTGAAATGTGTTCCAATGTCGCTCGAAAGTAAAAGTGCTGCAAACCTGACTCAATATTCTGATGGCAACTCGTTGCAATACAGGTGCAGAGTCACCAAATTGTTCCCACCAAAGCCCTACAATAAGTCAGCAGTAAATTCTCAAAACCAACATACTAAATGCTATGAATAAAACTTCATCCCAAACATAAAATTCTGGGTGAATGCAAGTAAACAGACTCAAATCCATCTAATGATTTGAAGAGGAAAAGACAGGACCAGAAAATGATGATCACAGCATTTCAACCATTCATGGTAATTCAGGATAGAAACCATTTACAGTGACATCTAAATCACAATGCAAGGACATGATAGCAATTTTCTCTTGCGTAAGATGTTTATTCTCGATTTCCTAGAAATTCATCTGCATACTACATTTTCCACAAATGACAGTAGCAAGAATGCCAAAAGCACAAAACATAAGTTGCAGAGGTTTTTAGCTTTCCTCATGAACATGCAGGTACAAAACAGAAAACTTTACTGTAAATTTACTATTGAAACTCCTTCAGGAAAATTGCTAAGAACTCGGTGCCAGAAACATACCAAAAATCAATTTGTGAAGCCAAATAACTACGTGTTTTTCTTGTGATATTTAAAAAAGTAGAATGTTGATCATTAGTTCAAAAGTTATTTTAAATTTTAATTGCCTTGAAATAGCAGTTGAACAAAAAATTGAGGAAAATAACACTAAACATCGAAATTTTTTGATAACTTGATCCATCTCAAGCAAGATCAAGTTATGACAGAAAGGAACACGTAGCTTTCAACTAGAGACAGCACAAAAACTATTCTGGAAGTGAAACGCACTCGCACAAGGGGTCATGCATGGCTGTCATGATGCAAAATAATATCAACAATGAAGTTAAAAAATCAGTAGGTATGCTGCAAGATGAAGTTAGAAACAATGATGGCACACAGTTCACACACCTATATGCACAGAGAGGCATGTCAAGTAAAATCATATGCATACCAGGTGCAACTGTGTCACGCGCCTCCATAGCTAAATTGCAACCAAACATCCCGCTTGCCCTTGTAAAAATAAAAATCTGATTGGTGATGTCACGCCTCATATCAGGAGTAGGAAGTAGTTTCTCAATAACCTTGAAAAAGTCCTCCTTAATAGACACAAGAAACTTTATTTCAGGGTTGTACTGGACATTTGGGTTTAAAAAAGCAGCTGCTGAATGAAGAGGTGAATGTAGTTGATCTCGCCATTTCCTGTCTACTATATCTAAAAATGTCTTGCATTTACTCTCATCCATTATGTAGTATGTCCTTATCGATTCTTTTGCCCTGGTCATTAACTCATAAATAGACCCCACAGCAGGTTTTCCACTAGATACTTCCCTCAAAACTTTAAGGAAAGGCTCAGCAATGGCCACACTTTCTTCCATTGCCCTCCAAAAATCTCCATCCTCAATAATGGTAATACATGCTATGCTTTGTGATTTGTTTGCATAAGATGAGTTTGTAGCATACTCATTACTGTTGAACATTAGCTTCAATCTTGATCTTTGCTTCAGCATTGATTGTAGTGAAAGAAAATTAGAGACAGATTTCGTAATACCAGTCTTGATTAGGTCCTGCCCTCCAGTAAACTTCTTCATCAGATCAAGCATTGAGGCATTGTTGTATATGAATTTTGATAGTGTTTGCGCTTGAATGATACATCTGTTCACCCAATCTACTTTGGAGAACTCCTCCAAAATTAAATTCAAACATTGAGAAGCACAAGGAGACACGAAAATGCTTCCATAGTTCTGCAGAATATGATTAGCAATACCAGTGTAATTGAAAGTACTATCCATAATTATCTGCACAACATTTTCAGCACCAAAGTCTTGAATAACAGAATC
Organism: Triadica sebifera; assembly: GCA_023653625.1. Classification (NCBI taxonomy): domain Eukaryota; kingdom Viridiplantae; phylum Streptophyta; class Magnoliopsida; order Malpighiales; family Euphorbiaceae; genus Triadica; species Triadica sebifera. Next base: position 28,287,821 of record CM042906.1, read on the forward strand.
AAATAAATCAGCAAGGCACTTGGTATTCTTAAAGTACGATGATGCATCTATGGACTTGTGGAAGAAGGTTCTTGAGGGTGAGGAAACAAAGAAGTTAATCAAAGCTCTAGATTTGTTATCAGTCCATGTGTCTGCAATGATAGTACAACCTGTGGTCGCCCATTCTTTCTCAGTATCTTTCAATTGCAAACTCACTTCAGATTTGATCCTTTCCAACCATGTAGTCTTCAACATTTCTGCTGGAGGGCCAGTAAATCCTGGACCACATTTTCCTATTGCATCAATCACCACCTGATAGGAAGGAGAGCGAGCAACACTGAAATCAAGCTTATTCTCAAAAAAGAACAGAGCGATGCTTCTTTCAGCATTTTCTTCGTTACTTAAAGAGGAAGGTACCATTGATGTGACACTAGGGTAGACTTTAGTGATAGGAGGCACTGCCTCCACAGAGATAAGAGCTTTACTTGCAGACATATTTCCAAGAGATTTGGCTTCTGCAGGCCTCTGCTTTTTAGCATTAGCTGGTTCTTTGATGTCCTCCTTTGATGCTATTATGGCCCTTACCCTGTCAGTGACATCATCTCTCACCTTGCTGCACGGATTTACTCCTTTACTTGGAAGTCGGGATAGATGATGCTTCAATCTACTAATCCCACCATTCAGAACTCTTAGGCAAAATTTACACTTCACCTTATTTCCATCTAATTTCTCAGCATATTCCCAACAAACATCTTTTTCTCGAACCACTGACAGTAGAAACATTTAATCAGCAGATCTATATGTAACCATTTCCTCATTTTGCTCTCTTTCCGAACTCAGATCAAGACACATTACATAGATGATTGACCAAATATTCACACAAAAAATAAAGAACAAAAAGAAAAAGTTTAACATTTAATTTAGTGGGGGAGATTATTTGTTTGATTTCATCAAAAAAGGAGAAAGACGAGTTTTTCATGCACCAATAAACAACCTGAGCAATCAATAGTCGCCTTTAGTAAAGAAAAACATTTTTAATCTAGACATTTCAACATTCCTGAGAAGAGAATGATAAAGTTGTATGATTGTATTTGTATATAGCGATCTTCAACATATTTAATTTAAGCTATATTCATAATTTCGCTAGAAAAAGGAAATAAAACAAATTATACAATACTCGTAAACTAATAATCAGCCAAAACTTACTGTTTTTGTAGATAAAGGTGCATGGACCTGGACGTTGAACTTCACTGAGTAAAAAAAAAAGGACATTAGTTGGATGCTGAAGAAGTATATGGTTGTGTGGCTGTGCAAATGAAAATTTCTGGATACATAAATTTCACAAAGTTCACTATTAACAAGTTTGAATATTATCGGGAAATTCTTAATCAACTTCTAATACTTTATCACATACTAAATACATATCATGGTTATAGTATTTTTTTTTAAATATAGATTCAGCACTCAACAATGTACAATTTAGCTTTACTTGTTCTCATTCATTGCCACAACTTTACAGTATCACAAAATCTATTGAGGTTTTCATCAACTCCATCCATCGTTCAAATTACCACTCATTGATCTCCATAATATTCACTTAATTAAAGGTTATTTTATAATATTGGGCAGCACAACCAGGAATTTGAATAAAACGCTCATGCTCCAATTCTATCCACAATCCAAAAAAAAAAAAAAGCAAAACATTTGTAGAGAAATTGCTTACTGAATGATCAATTTCTCTTCCAATATATATTAAACAGTTCGTTTGTTGAAAGGAAAATACTTTGGAACTCTCCTCAAACCCCCCCAAAAAAACAAATTCAAAACCAACAGTAGAGTTAATTTTCCACAGTAGAGTATATTATATTTTCCCTCATTTTCTCAGCAAGCAAACAAAGCGATTAAGCTTTGAAGCACGAAATGGATTCTAACACTATACATGTGTTTAAAGGAAAAAGAAAAAGAAAAAATGCAGAGAATAATATGAAACAAACGGAAGAGAAATAGCGAGAAATATGAGGAGAGCTTACATACAGAGAGAGAAGCTTTGGTCCTTCTCAACGGGGAGATAATCGGAGATGGCAGATTTGGGAGTTTTTTTTGTTTATTTATCGCGAGATTTTGGAAGTTTAGGGTTTTGCTCCGTTTCCTTCTGTGTCGTCGTCCATAAGTCCATTATCCTCTCTTTTCGCGTTTTCAGATTTTTCTATTTACTTTTCTTTCGGTGTTTTATATTTCTTTTCTTTTGGCGATATATCGCGCATACGTAAGCCACTCATATTTGGACACGTCATCAAAGAGCAAAATGGGCGACCTTAAATGAATTACGCCACGTCGTTTTAAGTCAAAAAAATCGAGAAAAATAAGAGCAAAAGCCATCGTACTTATCAGAGACTGGTTTCGATCCAGTGACCTGTGGGTTATGGGCCCACCACGCTTCCGCTGCGCCACTCTGATCTGTTATTATACTCTTCCTGCAAATTGTTAAAATCCTTACTAATTCAAAAGAACAAATAATAATCCAATTATTATTTTTAAAATTTTAATTCAAATTTAAGCCAACGAACTCATAATTAATTTTTTAAAAAATAAAATAAAATAAATTGCAGTAAAACCTTTACCTCAGCGACATTATTCACTACTACTAATTATTCTTATCATTATTGTGATGGTAATAACACCAACAACCGAATGAAATAATGAAAAGTCACAGAAACAAAACCTAATGGAAAATACAAAGCGGCAAACAATATTGTAATTGGACACAGGAGAATTCGTGATTGTTGATTGCATGTGCGGATGTGCCTCCTTAACAAAAATGTGATCTCTTTGTTAGAAAACCAAAGTGAATCACTAAGTTCATGACAAAAAATGAACAGCTCTCTTTTTATGCACACCAAATAAGTATTTTTATACGCTACTTGAAATACAGTACGGGATTCATTCTCTCGCTCGGTGGTCGGCAAGGAACCACCAACCGCCGCCCGCGGCCATCCTTTGGTCCATCTTTTTTGAAACATATATAAGTGTTCGTTTACTTTGATAAAAATAAAAGAAAATAGAGTTAATTGGGAGATTGGACATGTTTGTTAATGCAAGTAGAAAAAGTCACATCACCTAAATATGTATAACGCAATTGGATAATTGCATACAGCATCCACACAACGACTTCTATGCAGGCAGCTCCTCGCTCAACTCACCATGAAAAAAATGATTTTTTTTGAAAATTATTGTCTTGAAAATAAATCATTCTGAGCAAATAAAGGAAGATGGCTCCAGTAAATATGATAAACTGATAATGTATCAAATTCAACCCAATTAAGTTTTTTTTTTAATTTTTTTTATTTAACTTTTCTTTTATCCAATTCAAATGTTTTGCTTTGTAGACAAATACACTTGATAAAAAAACAATTTCCTTCATATATTTATATATATACACTTGAATATTATTATATTTACATAATGATATTATTTCTTTCGTTTTCTATCTGTTAGAAGAATATATAAAATAATATTCAAAGTTTTTAAAATTTTTCAAAGTTAAATTATAAAGTAAATTCATAAAATTAATATTTCTTACAATTTTTTTAATTATAGGAATATCAATATATCAAATATCATTTTATTTATAAGTATTTACTGAGTTATATATTTATTGAAATTTATTGAATGTTCAATAAAATCTGCACGGCATAATGATTTTGCGTTAAGAATAAGATAACTTAATAAACATAATAACTTTACGTCCTAGATCAAACTTATATATGTATGAATTAAGTTATGATGTATTATCATGTAAATTTTTATTATATTTATTCATTTTTTTCATCTAAAAATAATAATAAAAGAAATTTGCTAAAATAAGTAAAACAAAGCACGTGGTGCCCATTCACTGTTTTGTCACCGATGCAACCGTCGGTATTCATTGGTGAACCGCTCATATTATTTTACGATTTTAAGCCTTTCTATTGGTGGTTCCCTTGGAGATATAACAGTATAAAATCACTTGAAATTTTAAAAATAAAAAGGTCAACGTCCATCTCTACGCTTGTGAAGTCAGCACTCAGGCCTTGTATAGAAACTTTTTGTTTAGGGGAGAAAAAATAAGGAAGAAAAATATATATTTTTTAATTTTTATTCATGTTTAGCAATTTTTTTTGAGCATATAAAATATGAAAGTAAAATAAATTTTAATCTCTCTTTTTAATTTTTTTATCATATTTTGGATTGAAGTAAATATAAGTAAAATAATAAAAGAGATTTTTTATTTGGATAATTTTGTTGTGAACATATTTACTATTTTATGCATTATTTCATAAAATAATAAATATTTTACTATAATGTTCTATAATAAAAAAAATAATTTTATTAATAATAGTGACATTTTTGTCAAATCTCCCATATTTTTTCTTTAAAAAAAAGAAAAAAAAATGAAAAACAAATATTATTTTATATTTTTTCTTATTTTTTTTCTAAATAAAGTAAAGTAAAAATACCATCTTATTTTAACTCTATATTTTCTTTTTTCTTATATTTTTTTCTACTAAAACACTTGTGTACATCTTTTTTTTTTTCATTCTAAATAGGATAAAGTGAAATGTCTCATTATTTTACCTTCTTATTTTTCTTTTCCTCGTATTTTACCTCTGCTTACCTACGTGATGAACCACCGTAACGCAATTTTTGTACTTTAATTGTATTTCATGTTCACATTTAATTTGTTTAATATCAATTTATAATTTTATTTATGAATTATAATGACACTTCATTTCATTTGGAGTCAAAGTAAAAATAAAACGTTTGTATTCTCCTTCAATGGATTTCCAAATTTTGCAATATGAAGTAATTGAATAGATAATAATAATAATAATAATAATAATAATAATAATAATTAATAATTAACAGTTAATTACTTCCTTTTATAACTCTTATTTGTTAGATAAACAGCTTTGTTCACTGTTATCATGAAAATTATTACAAAATCTTTCATCTCAAAAATCCATCGCAAAAAGGAATACAAAATCGCCATTACAACTACTGAAGTCGATTAGTATTGGTAAGAAATATCCATCAACTCCTTTATTTTAAGCATAATATGGATTTGTTCTTGAGCTTAACTTCTGTTAATAAAATCTACTCCACGCAACGATAATATTATTATTCTCTTCTTCTTTGGAATTGTCTATCAAGTGATGCAACCCCCACCGTCCTTTTCATTATTACAGTTTTTAATTTCCACTGCCATACATAGTCAACACTCAACACCATATGCTGTATTAAATTGACAAGGAAAAAACAAAAAGCAGAAGAATCCATGGCAGAAAAACAGAAAATTATGTAGCCTAGGGTAGTAGGGCCCACAGTGGATGTTTGGAAATTTTATTTTTCTGTCTAAATTAAATTCATAATTTTTTTTATTGTAGCCTTATTTTTTTTAAAAAAAATACTGCTGCTTTTTCAAACAATAATTTATTATTGATTTGGTTAGTGTAAATGATTTATGAATTTAATTTAGATAAATTATATATATAAGCCCAATGATGCAAAAGAAGCGGTAGCACAGTTGTTGGTGGAGGCTTGTAATGTTTGATTCTTTTTTGAAAAATTTGTCTCTCTGTCTGCACATGCATCCTCCTGTTCGTGCGCTTTAATAATCTTGTTTTTCAATATATTTTTTTTTCAAAAAAAAAAATAGTACAAATGATGAATGGGTGTTTACTTCTCAATGATTATCTAGGAGTTTTCTTGCATGTGATGCTGCTCTCCCAAGCAAAAACAGCTCATATCAATCATCATTTATAATCATCTTTTATCATTTTCTTTCAAGATTTTATCTGTCTCCTCCTCCTCCTTTTTCTTTGTTTAATATTCTTGTCAGTTTCTTTTTCTTGGACTTGACTGAATGTCTCAAGATTATTACTTTATGGCTGAGAATGGATCTTTTCCAACTGTTTGATGCAATCTGCATTTTATAAGTATGTCCTTTTCTATACACAGCTTTTATAATTCACCTTCTGTTTGGTTCCCGAGAAAATGAGTAGGATTAGGGCCAGAAAATTTTATGTTCTGTTTATTATTTTTTTGTATTTTATCAACAATCGAAATAGTTAGGTAAAGGAGTAATCTAAAAGTCAACAAATAACTAACAGTGTAGGTTTTCTAATCATAGTTCGGTTGCTATTTTGACTAATGGCGTCTAATAAAGTATTAGGAATCATTTCTTTTTAGAAATTTTACAAGAGAGGTCTCTGCATAAAATGAAAAACTTTTCCATTTTCTGTTACTTTGCCTAATTCTAATCCATCTTTTACACTGCTTCATGTAGATGTGACCAGATTTTGTATTGAGTACTTCAATTTTGCTTCGTCAAGTTAGGCTTTTCAGTCTGGCAGATACAAATGAATATCTTGTTCATTTTCTCTGCAGTTCTCTTCTTTGGAGAAATTTCTCTACCCACCATTGCAGAACCAGTTGAAGACAAACGAGCTTTACTAGATTTCCTTCATAATATTCATCATTCACACACAATCAACTGGAGCAATAGCTCTTCTGTGTGTAGTGAATGGACAGGAGTGACCTGTAACACTGATCTTAGCAGAGTTATAGCCCTCAGGTTGCCGGGAGTGGGAATTCAGGGCATAATCCCACCCAATACTCTTAGCTGCTTATCGGCAATTCAGATCCTTAGCCTTAGATCCAATGGTATATCAGGTCCTTTCCCTTCTGATTTTTCCAAACTTGTGAACTTGAGTGGCCTATACCTTCAATTCAACAATTTCTCAGGGCCATTGCCTTCAGATTTCTCTCAGTGGAAGAACCTCACCATTCTTGATCTCTCAAATAATCGCTTTAATGGAAGCATTCCACCTTCAATATCAAATTTATCTCTTCTCTCATCTTTGAACCTGTCTAACAATTCACTTTCTGGTGTTATTCATGATATAAATGTTCCTAGTTTGCAGTCACTTAATTTGTCCAACAATGATCTCAGTGGAAACTTGCCTCCGTCTCTTTTAAGGTTTCCGAGTTGGGCATTTTCGGGAAACCAGCTTTCATCAGAAGCTGCACTTCCACTTGAACCGCCAAGTCCTCAACCATCTAGAAAATCTAAAAAACTTAATGAATCTGTAATATTGGGGATTGTAATAGGGGGCTGTGTATTGGGATTTGTAGTTATTGTTCCTGTGATAGTCCGCTGCAATTCTAAGAAAGACAAGGAAAGTAGATTACCAACAAAGTCACAAAAGAAAAAGGTAGCTTTGACGAAGGCGGCTTCAGAAAATCGAGATAAGAACAATAGACTTGTTTTCTTTGAAGGTTGTAGTCTAGCATTCGATTTGGAGGACTTGTTGAGAGCTTCTGCCGAAGTACTTGGAAAGGGAACTTTCGGGACAACTTACAGGGCTGCTCTTGAGGATGCAACCACCGTGGTGGTGAAGAGATTGAAGGAAGCCACCGTGACTAAGAAAGATTTCGAGCAACAGGTGGAACTGATTGGAAGTATTAAACATCCAAATATTTCTGCACTTAGAGCATATTACTACTCGAAGGATGAGAAACTTACGGTGTGTGATTACTACGAGCAGGGGAGTGTTTCTGCAATGCTACATGGTATGTCAAAAGCCTTTTGTAATCTGACTTTGGCTGAAAAATTTACATTTTAGCACAATAAGATTTTACGAGAATGACAGTAACTAGCAGGCTTTAATTTCTAGATTTAATGTTTTACTTCATGTCCATTATGTGTTTGATGATTGCTATTACTCCAATATATGACATTGATAATGTTTGTAAAAATGTTAGTAATAGAAATTGCATCTCAAAACTTGCAGGAAAAAGAGGGGAGGGCAGAATTTCTTTGGACTGGGAAACAAGGCTGAGAATTGCAATAGGTGCAGCAAAGGGCATTGCTCATATCCACAGACAGAATGGTGGAAAACTTGTACATGGAAACATGAAAGCCTCGAACATTTTCCTCAACTCCGAGGGATATGGTTGCATATCTGATATCGGCTTGGCTGCATTGATGAGCCCAATGCCGCCACCAGTAATGAGAACTGCAGGGTACCGTGCCCCAGAAGTAACAGACTCTAGAAAAGCAACTCATGCATCCGATGTATACAGTTTCGGGGTCTTGCTGCTTGAACTTCTGACTGGAAAATCACCTATACAATCGAGCGGTGATGAGGTCATTCATTTGGTGAGATGGGTCAATTCTGTGGTAAGGGAGGAATGGACTGCTGAAGTATTTGACGTTGAGCTTTTAAGGTACCCCAACATTGAGGAAGAAATGGTGGAGATGTTACAAATAGGAATGAATTGTGTGGCAAGGATGCCTGAGCAGAGACCGAAAATGAGTGATGTAGTCAAAATGGTAGAGGAAATTCGACGAGGGAATACTGGAAACACACCATCCTCTGAAACTAATTTAGAAATTGCAGTTTCAACCCCAACACCACAGGCTCTAGATGTAGCTTCTGCTTCAGCTCCACCTCCACAGTGAGATTCTGTCTTGCTATTATTTGTTTTCTACAGTTCATGATATTTCTTTTCCCTGTCTGAGTTTACATAATTCTAATTGATTATAAAAATGCGTTATTGATTTTAAGTTTCATAATATTTCTGTGACAAATTTTGTACCAAAATTAGTTTAACTACCTCACTACCTAACCCAGCTCAGGTCAAAGGTAGATTTGGGGCATATGGTATTGTACTGTTTAGCCAGGAATTTGTTCTTGTGCATGTGAGTTTAGCGGTTTTGCTGTATTATGTGTATGACTTGTGCCGATATCTACCTAGCAAAAGGTTTCAAACCATAAAATTGGGGTAATTGAAAGTCGCTGAAAGATCGAAGCATGGTTTCATGAGGAAAATGGATATATTCTAAATGTGTTTCAGTCAAAATAAATAAATGGGCATGTTCAAAGCATGGCTATGTCACCATATGCCCTAACATAAGTTGCTGATAAATAAATCATGCATTTATTTATAAAGCTATTGTTGCAAACTGAAATTTAAAAGAATCAGCAAAGAAACAATTGTATTTTACTTTCAAACATCAAACTCAATCTAATCTACTCCATTCATGTCCAAATGAATTTCGTTTACATGAAAAAATTATCATCCGTTTGCTATAAGAATGACAAAAAAAAAAAAATCTTCAACTTAAAAAGAATTATAAAGCTAAACCTTTTTTTTAAGTGGGGGATTGACCTTGATGCGGTGCAATGAATATTAACGATTTACAATGAACATTACTGCTCTCCAACATAATTTACAAACATATGAAGGCATCTACATGCTGCAATTCACTTCCTCAAAATTCTTGTTTTAACACCACCTGATGTTCAAAGAAAATCGAAAGAAAAGAGTTAAAAACAAAGAACCAAAGTAGCATAGATCGATGCAAAATTATATAATCAGAAAATTGCAGCTATGCGCTATTTATAATAGCTGGAATAATATCTCGCTCAAAAACAGGAAAAAAGTAAAACTTGGAACCTAGCTTCACTGACCTTCAACTTCCTCAAATTGAACTTCCTTCACCAATTCGGCAGCTGCATGATACTCAAAGCTACAAAGATAAGGTACATCAGCGATTTGGTATGAACAACACACTGAACAAATTTAAATGACAACTCTTCAAACTATTATGTCTTTAAGCAATAACAGTAACAGATATCTCATAATATGTATGAGCTCTAAAGCCAAAAAAACTACTGCGGCCAAAGCCAACAATGAGCTCTAAAGCCAAAAAAACTACTGTGGTCAAAGCAACACATCACTTCCTCAAATATGGTACAAAAAATTTTATCCGCTTCTGAGTATGGCCAACTCCCTTATCCTGCAAGTGCACGTACACACGCAACAAAATTGCTAAAAAATTAGTGGCAGAAGCCTGATACAATAGCTCATACCAAAATTCCTCTATGCTATAAGAAGATTATCAAGCACTACATATATTTATCATGCCAATAAGGATCAATAGTATTAATCCTTGCCTGTGATGTGCAGAAACTATGAAAACCCTAAAATTAATACATTGAATAATAAAATAATAGAAAAACAAGTTATATCAGCAGTTTATTTACCTATTGGAGAAAACCACATCAAGATCATAGTCAGATGTATTTTTTGCAGCTTCAACTAACACAGTTACAATTTCAGTCTTTCGAGTACTGGCCATAAGCATATCATACTCTGTAGGAACGATAATTGAAAAGAAATTATCACTTAATTCACTTAAAAATAACTTCTCCACAGCCGCCAATGCTATGCGCCGTTTAAGTGCGTCAGTCTCCGGGTCAATTATATAAACAGCAAAGTCTGTAATTAGTAATATACGCCGTTTCATCTTCCCTGAACCAGTGAATTTCAAAATTTTATCTGCAAAGAGAACTTGGTTGTCACCTGCAGAAATAAAAGAAAAGGGGGTACATAGTTTAGGAAAAATTGAACTTGTCCCTGAAATCCAGTCTCTTACAAAGAGGAAAACTCCTCTACTTAATACTCCTGTCTACTCCTCAGATCATCAGAGTGAAAACAGCACTCTTATTTTTTCAAGCATGTTCCATTCAGTCAAGCATAAGTGTATTTTAACTTGTGATTCTGGAGAAGCAGGTGGTATGCGTGATCCCATGAGACCCACTTGACCACTTCCTCTCCAATCTCTAATCCCACAAGTATATAATGACCTACACTGATATCAAATTTTTCTGATGTCTTTAATTAGGTGGAAGACTGGAAGGGGACATTCTTATCACTGTTAAGGTATGCCACATTACCATTGTTTCACAAATTTCAAAATGTTATTCAACAAAATGTCAAAATCCTAACACTTTATGGTTCATGTGTTTTGCAACCCTGACCGATTAACTAGAAAGCCACCACATCCTAGGCCAGATTAATGAAATTTTAGGCGATGAAAGAATTGTAGGCGCAGATTAGAATCCATCCTTCTAAAGAAAAGCAAATGCATCAGCCACAAAAATCAATGATGGTTCATGAGACAACCGTAAAGCATGTCATCGACTGTCTGCACCTTAAGAAGACCAAACAATTCGCACCTATGTAGACACTTCATTTTCAGGTGTAATCACGCTTTCAACCTTGTGGATCAACAAGCCTATTCAGGATTTCCATTAGACCGAAATTTTCTCATAGTTCGTGCACACAACATACCCAATAAGTCCACTATTTTTAAATCGAGGTCATAAACATTCAAATTTCACTCTTTTTCTTGAAAAATCCACACATGCCATATATAAGCCCGAATTTCTCAAATTTTCCAATTTAAATAGACAATGGTATTATTATTATGATCCCATCAGACGCCAGAAATCTTGAAACAAAAACGAACAACAGGCAAAACTAGGCAAACCAGAAAATAATCATAACCCATAAATCATTCATCAATTTCAGGGAAAAGAAAAAAAGCACGCAAAAAAAAAAAATCAAATGTTACAGTACAACCTAACCTTGTTTGTACAAAATTTTCATCAAATGGGGATGCGAAGGCACGCCAAGGTAGTCTCCCTTTACGTCTCTGTGGAGGGATGCTTTTCTTCGAACCTTAACGCCCATAAACGGCTCTTGATCGTCGCTCACGTTGCCCCCCGATTGTCTCAATCGCATTCTACTATCTCCCCTCTCGTCGTTGTTCCCAACGCCGTTTTGGTCATCTGCGTCATCGTACTTGGGGAGCTGGGAATCGTCGATTTGGACTCGCCGAATAGACTTGTACCGGTTCATTGTAGGAAACAGGGGGCGAGTCTGTAAATCGGTGGGTGCTAAAACGAGTTGGATTTTTTCAGGAAAGTGACACCGGGGGGGGTGCGGGGGTAAATGGATGCTAACTTGCACTGCAGCGTTCGTTTGCGCACCATTTGCTTGATCTGGATTCTCGCGCTAGCCACGTCAAATTATTGGGTCCCGCAGCTCGGTTGGCATGGCCCCACTTTACACAGCTGTACAATTGAAAATTTTATTATAAAAAATAACATGTACTATTAATCAATAAATAATATTAAAATTATTTAAATATTTAAAAAGACTAAATTATACTTTATTCAATTGAAATCATATCTTACTCTGTATTTATTAAGTCGTACTATGTTATTTTATATGCATCAATATTAATATTGATAATATTTAAAAATGGGTAATTTTCCCATTACTAATTTACTTGTTACTAATACCAGAAAAAGGTGGCCAATAAAAAAGTTTCAAAATGTGAGTCTTTTCATGTTTGAAAAACTTGCTTTTCATTATAAACAAATAGACAATATAAATTATTGTTTTAAATTGGCAAAGAAGACAAAATAACATTATTATTACCTACATACCGTAGGATAGTTGAAATTCAAATTATGATGAAATTAATAAATAAATAAATTTAAAATGAATATTTTATATATATGGATAATTGAAAATTGAGATTTTTTAAATTATAAAATGTTCATAATTCAAATAAAAAATTTGACAAAAGAAATTTTTAATTTTTCGTACTTTTCTCATTTTGCTGGTCAATTACGTTTTTAAAATAGGGGAAAAAATGGTCAAATGAGGACGTCTTATTATAACGATTCAGAGTAGACTTGAGTCGATTCAAATAATTTGACCAAAATCATCCTGCAACTATGACCACAATCCGGCCATCCCTTCTACAGCTTCGACGCGCATAGGCGCGCACGCGCAGCTTTAACTTTGACGCCGTCCCCATCCAGCCAAATATCAGAAAAGCAAGTAACGCGGTAATACGGTATTCTCCAAATAATCCAAATATAGTCCTTAAACGGCACCGCAATGTCCACGAACCATTCCTATCCATCATTAACACAAATTAACTATTATTTCCTGTTTTCCACCATAGAGGAAAAAAAAAAACATAGCAATAGAGAATCGATTCGGAGGCCACTTTCGGCGGAAAATCGGTTTTACGTAGAGAAAACGCCAAGTAGGGGACCACCAAAATGCAAACAGAGGAAAGAGAATAATCCAATCAGACTATCCAAGGGTGGAAACCATCGAATCAGAAAGCGGTCCCATCCGTTTATAAAAAGTCACTACCTCACCCAATCACAAATTACTTCTCCGTTTTCCTTCCTTTTTGCTAATTGTTCTCTCCGCGTCTTCTCGAATAATTTCTCTCACCTAAGCGCCTACCCAGAAACTGCTCTCAGGCAGAGAGGATCAGCAATCTTTTCGTCTAAGGTACCTTCACTCCGATTTTTCTCTTTTGTGTGTATATATAGGCGTTTATAGGTATATTTTATGTATGTGAGTGGTCGTTTTTTTATGATTTTTTCTTGATCTGAGTGGGATCTAAGGGATTGACTCGCAGATTTTGAGATGGCTTCGAAGCGGATCTTGAAGGAGCTCAAGGATTTACAGAAGGATCCTCCTACATCATGCAGCGCAGGTCTTGCTATTTTTTTAAACTTTTTTTTGATCTGTTTGTTGTTGTTATCATTTTATTTTAAGTTTGACTTGATCTCTTTCGTTTCGCCCTTTTTCTTTTCGTAGGTCTATGCTTTGGTCTTTATATATATATATATATATATATATATATATATATATATATATATATATATATATATATATATATATATATATATATATATTTGTTTTGTTATTTGAACTTTTCTAGATTTAATCTTAGATGTTATTTACAATATGGCCTTCCAAAAGTTTGAGTCTGGAAAGTTATTGCAGAAAATATCATATGCAAATTGGAAAATATGTATTGTGCATGTATGATGCTTGTTTTGTTGGAATTTATAAGCGTTCATGATTCTTCGAGCAGTAGTTGTTAATTTTGGTTGAGATATTATATGTTTCTTTTCTATTTTTGATATTGAAATTATATACTTTTTTTTGTTGGCGGGAGTCACGACATATCGAAAACATATTGAAATTGTGTTAACTTTTTCGGTTAGAAATTGATTTAAGGTTATTGGTCTCTTGATTGCATAATTGGGCAATTATTTCATGCTTGCATAACATCAAATCAGTACTTGTTTTGCAATGGGATCAAACAAAGTTGTCATGTTATTAATTTGTAATAATGAGCTTTTGGAGTTATCCTCACCAAATGTAAAGATTTCGTTTTTAATTGTAAGATCTTTATGCTCATTCCAAATTCATTATCAAACAGTTTCTTCTTTAGTTATGAATATAAACAACATAAAACAGGTGTTATAAGCCTCAAATGAAAAACTTATTATGCCTTTAAATAATTCATAATCACCTCCCATATTCACTTTACCCGATTGATTGTTCCTTTTGAATTATTCTTTTCATCCTTTATTTCAGAATTTTCTTTTTCACCTTCCTTTAGTTTTTGAACTGATAATGCTCAGGACTCCTTATATGTCTCTGTGCAGCTATTACTACAATGTTATCAATTATTTATGCCAATCTGTTGATTTATTTGCCTCACTTCAATGAACATTGCAGGTCCTGTTGCTGAAGACATGTTTCATTGGCAAGCAACAATCATGGGTCCTCCAGACAGTCCATACGCTGGGGGTGTTTTTCTTGTCACTATTCATTTTCCTCCAGATTACCCATTTAAGCCTCCCAAGGTATTTTGTTTTTTCTCTATTGGCAGGGGCAGTTTTCTTCTCTTGTTTTAAATAGTTGGAAGTTTCTCTATTTTCCTGTAATTTTCATTTGGTGAAGTCTAAAATGGTTCAAGTTAATCACCATTCTGTCTCTTGAATCTTATCATTGTTAGTGTGAATAAATGCTACATAAATTGTATGCAGATCAATAAAAAATAAGTTTTTGCTTATTGAATCTACGAACTGGTAGATGTTTGCTCATGTTGTTTTAATGCAAATTATCTTATTCAGTTGGCATGCTGGTTTATACTCAGTATTAGAAATAGTTCCCTAAGATTCTGTCTCAGGCCCTGAGACATTTTAAATGAAGCGGAAAACGATTGCTGGAATGAAGTTAGTACATCTAGAATGTATTTCTCACATTCTAGGTGATATTGAAAGAAAATTGGTTGATTTTTAGAAGATTGAAGGAGTTTTGGTGTAATTATGCCATGTTTTAGTACTAGTGGCATCTTTGCTAAAGGCTAAAGATATACGTAGGAAAGTTGTCTGTCATATTGTTGAAATGTATGAAGATTGTGAAGTCCTTTGTTTTGTCATCCCAAGGTCTTCGACTGAACATAAGATAGTTTTTGGGGATGACCTGTACTGATTTTGCATCATGCCCATGTTACTTATTTCCTATGCTGTGTGCTGCATACTGATACTATAACCATACCATTATGCGTCTCATTATTTCCCATTTGTAGCACTTCTTTTTTTTTTCTGCATGTAAGGAATAATGCTTGCATCTTGCTTGATGTATATTGATGTGCACATGCGTCATTAATTTTATATGGATGTATCTTGCAGGTGGCATTCAGAACAAAGGTATTCCATCCAAATATAAATAGCAACGGGAGCATTTGCCTGGATATCTTGAAGGAACAATGGAGCCCTGCACTAACCATATCCAAGGTTCTTATTCTATAACTATACAAGCTTTGAGCTGGAAATCAGAAGAAGGCATTTTTCTTTTACTTGTAGTTGGCATGTTCAATTTGCAGAATTTTTCTGCAGCTGTAAAAGCTTTGGCCCTTTTCCCTTTAGTTGGCATATTCCTTTTGCAGAACAAGTTGCTGATTTTTTTTGTAGATGGCCTTTGAAATGATTGAACTAAATCATTCTTGAAGTACTTATAGAATTGATGCAGTAGTACTTCCTTTTTCATTCTTCTTAGGGAAGAAGTTTCACAGAAAAACCTTTCGACACGTAGATATTAGTTTGTAAAACCTTAAGCTAGCAAAAGTTATCCGCACTGTTTAGAGAGATTTATTCCTTTGAAGAAAAGGATGACAACTGTTTTAGCAGTGGTATTTGCATATAGTATGTCAATATTAGTCATCACATCTGCTTTATTTTTAATTCCAATTGATTCCATCCTGCATAAATTTGGTGCATATTTTTCTGAAAGTTGAGCTGGGACTTGACCAGGTAGGGTGGTTTTCACTCGACCTTTTTTTCTTTTTCCCCCTTTCTTGGTTTGTTTCACTTAAGTTGGATGTTAAGCTTCCTGTTGAGCAAAATTGCATGTTTTTACTGTTGATAATATTCTGATTTCATTTTGCAGGTGTTGCTTTCTATCTGTTCTTTGTTAACGGATCCCAATCCCGATGATCCTTTGGTGCCAGAGATTGCTCATATGTACAAGACAGACAGGAGCAAGTATGAGACAACTGCAAGAAGCTGGACTCAGAAGTATGCCATGGGCTAAATGATTTTCTGGTTTGTGTGAGGGGCAGCCCGCTCTTTTTTTTTTTCAATTTTTTAAAATGCTTTTCGGTCATGTGAATTAATGTTTGTTCTCTCTCAAAATCCATCTAAATGGGCTGAAGAGATTCATGATGACACCGTAGTTAAAAAAGAAACATATAGTGTTGCTTGCAGTTGATGTATGGATAATGTCACACTGGAATTGTGCAAATGTGTCCCAGATTCAATGTCAACTTATGTTGCCAATATCCTATCTCCAGTCTCGCTTATTTATTGTCATTGTTTAGACTAACTGCACAATCACTGTTTTGTGTTCAATTATCAAGTGGTCTATTGCTTTGTGCTGGGATATCTGGTGTATGTTTCTAATGGCTGCCCTCTTTGAATTAGGAAGCACATCTCCGCTAAATAACCCTAAACCAAGTGGCAATATAACGCTTTTTGAACTTTTCAACTTGCATTAACTAAAGACATTAACAAATACAATATCCTTCAAAATAGGAAGGGCAACAGCCAGACAATAGACGTGCAGTGCTTAGGCATTAACCAAGTAAAATTTGTGAATTGGTTCGTTTGAATGATGGAAGTAAGTTATATCTTATTCCTGCTTGAATTAGATCTAAGATTGGTTCGGAAATACATGAAATTGTATGGTGTTTATTTTTAATATTTTTGGAAGGGATGTATAGTAAATGATGATTTGACACTCTTTATCTTATTTGATTGAATGGTATGAAATTATAAGGAATATAAAAATTTTAAATGGCAGTTTTAAATATCAGACTTTTATAAATAGAGGATAACACAAAAATTAGGTACGGTAGATTAAAGTTAAAAGAGTTTAATTTAAATAAAGGAAAATTCAAGTACTCGAAAAAACAAAGTATGCATAGCTGAACCATATTTTTCCTCTGATAAACGGCTCCTCAGTTTATCAAAGGCTCCAGTAGGGAAGTGGGAGTGTGGGACTATCAATTTCAATCTGATAAGAAATTGATGAGACAGCCGTGTGGATCCTTTTACAACTAAATTTGATCAACTATTTCTTTTGATCTTTGTAAATATTCCATTTCTATGTTGTTCATAAATTGGGTTAATGAGAAAATCTCATATAATAAAAATAACTATATTTATATAGCATTTTAATATTAATGTTATTTATAAATAAAGCTTGAACCAAAATTAAAAAGTAAAATCCTAATAAATTCAGTTCATTATTTTATTTTGAACTAAATCAATGCCATGTTAAAAAAACACTTTTCTTATCTTACATTTTATCATCAATTTGGAACACTTTGGAACACTTTTAAATTTGGAAAAAAATGTTGTGCTTCCTTTATGATTATCCGGTACAAATTTAGATTAAATCATAATTCAATGATTGTAAAATACTGAATAATTAAAACCAAAAATTAAAAGAAAATAAAATAAAACCATGAATTGAAATTAGACAAAACTGTAAACTATACTTTTTTAAATTATATATTCATCAATCTTTAATATGCTAATTCTTTGAGTTTTGGAATTGGATTTGGTATGTAATGTCTACTGAAATGGTAAGTCATTCTCGAAATTGTTTTCATAAAGACTCATTAGTTTAAACCCCTAACTAATCTAATGAATTGTCAAATTAATACAAATTAGATCTAAACACTCTAAACTAATTTTGAGATTAATTTTAATTCTAACTAATTTAAATTAAAAAGCTAGAAATAATAAACTTACAATCTAAAGGTATTAATGAAATCAATTAGATGAGGCAAATATTTTGTTTTGTATCTCCAATTTTGGAATTTTCTTTTTAATTAATTAAGCACAATGAATTATGATTCAAAGGCGATCACCTAATCACAAATTAATCAAACTAATAGATTAATTAATATCTAATTCAATTTATAGATTAAATTACAAATAATATTTCTAATAATCCAACCATAACATATTTTCAAATAAAACAATTGGTGGCCAATCAATTATCTTACTTAAATCAATTAAGCACAATTGAAAATGAAATGAATCAAATTCATTAATTAAAATATATTAAATTTTTATACAGAAATTAGGTAGCTAACTAAATAACAATGAATATGTAGCCTAACATCCACATGACAATAATCATATTCATATTAAAAATTAAACTAAATATTACAAAAAAAAGTAAAAATAACAAACTAATTTTCTCCCCAGAAATTTGAATCTTCTTGAATAGTTTATCCCCAATTCTCCGAGGCACGAGTCGAATCAACTCAATAAATCAAAATTAACTTGCAAAATCAACAACACAATCTGTTGGAAGTAATAGAGAATAGGCCCAAAATTCTCTTCAAGCATGAAAACAAAAGTCAAAAGTTGTAGAAAAAGAGCGTCAAAAAAAGTGTAACCCTAATTCTAATTAAAGACTATTTCCTAATTGGTATCTAATTCATTAATTACATAAATTTTCAAACTGAAAAAATAAAAACTCTCAAAATAACTTTTCTCCCCAATTAGAATCGAATTATGCGAACATATGGCGTCACGAGCGCAAAACCTCCTCTCGTGCGCGCCAGAAAGTTATGGATTGCATTGCTCGCGCGTTGAATGGAACTTGAGCGCTGGAACTGCTAGACAGGCACGCTGCACGCACAACACCTCCTCGGAAAAGCAACCTTCCTTATGTTGTGTGCGCACTGCAGTGTCAATAGTGCGACATGCGTTATGTGTTGATGCTGAGACTTCAGTGTAGCACGCAACAATCCGTCACGGGCACGACAAACACCAATCTCACTGCGGACCTCTTCGTGAATGGCTCTTGACTTTTCCCAAGATCTGCTAGTCACTCTAACACCCAATTTCACCACAAAAGCTCATAAAATCATCATCAGCACCATTCTATCACAAAATAAATAACTAAGCACCTACATCACACTAAAATATATATTAAATTCACAATTAAACACCAAAAACACTAAATTAAACTATACCAAAAATGCACACAATAGTAAGCAATGCATCTGATCACTGCAATATTAATCATAGGCTATTTATTGTGTACTCAAACTATAACCCTAAGTGATAGTAATACTGTCTTGGATTTGAGATGAAGGGTCATTTTGTTATTCCCTTTTTCTCGGTGCAATCATGAAATCAAACAAGGCAATTTATTTTTGAACAGTATAACATAAAGAACATTTTATTTTACATTGTTTACTAAATTTCATTATTAATATCCATATCTTTATGACATTGTGTTTCAGCATTGAATATAAAAGTATATAGGCAATCAAATTTGTAGTTAATTAATTTTTTAAGCATTAAATTATAATTATTTTTTTAAGTAAAAGCAAATAGCTTAACTCTCATTATTAAAAAAAAAAAGAGGAGAGTCTAAAATAGAAGGTCCAACAATAGATTTAAAGTTTTAGCAAGCGAATGAGCTGCTAGATTGTTTTGTCTCCTCACCTAAATGACTATAAAATTTGTAACACCCTCGGGTGAATCGCACTGCTAAATACATAAAGTGAGATGTTGGGTATTAAATAATAATTTAAAAATGGAGAAATATTAGTTTGAGGTGTTAATTTTTTAATTCCATGTTAAAAATGAATGTGGATGAAAAAAAAAATTATAAGGTTGAAGTTCAGCTACTGCGTTAATTATTTTAATCACTTATTTTAAATATTTACAAATGGTTCAGGAAAGTTGGACAAATTTAGTAAAAATCTATCCAAAACACTAACAAATTTAAGATATTACTCTTTAAAGCATCAACTTCAACAACTCTTATAAATATAATTAATAATATACTATTTTCGAAGTAAATATACAACTTTTTTTTTATTTGGAGATAGCAATAGATTGTTGAAGATATAAACCAAACAAAGTAAGAATATATATATATAATTCAACTTTGATAGTATTCAAATTCAAAAGGTGCTACAGTTATGCATTTTATTAAAAAATACAAGTTACGTCATGGGTTATTCTTCTATATTCTATTCATAGTGCACATTTTGTTCAGTTTCTCTGGCAATTTAACAAATTAAAAGTTGATGCTAAATTAAAAGTTAAATTAGATGTTTGATTTATTAAGTTGTTAGTGGTACAATAAATTAAAAGTTGAGTTGGGTGTTTGGTAAAATAAAAATAAAAAATAGCAGTTGAAATTTTTTTAGAAATTTATAATAAAAACTGAATTTTTATAAAACTTAAAATTTTTAGTTTTTAATATCGAAAGCTAATGTTTAGATATATAATAAAAAATATATTTTTTCTTTTTTCTTTTAGCAATTTATTATAATTTTTTTGGTTAATTATTTTTTATATTATGTATGATATATATATATTATGAATAAATAAAGTTTAGAATTTATTTACATTAATAACATAATATAATTAGTAATAATTATTTTATAAAGTATAAATGGATTGGATTATCAAATATTTAAAAACTAATTATGAATTATTTATTATTACCGTTAATTACTGACAACTAACTGTTAATTTTGATTATTGATAGTTGACCGCTACTACTGAATTTATGAGATTCATAGTTGATAAAATATAGTTATAAAAGCTTAAATAATTCACCTATTTTTTCTAGCTAATCTCTCTTTTTATATATTAACATGGGATTTTAAAGAGAGAAAACTACTATTGTCATGACTCGTGAGATTTTTTTTTTTTAAGAAGAAGAAGAAAAAAGAAGACTCATGAGACCATTGGAACCAATAATTTCATTTCATGAAATTTAGGGCCTAATTAAGTTGATCAATTACTGAGACATACATATAACATATGAAATGGATTAATGGAATGACAAAAGATGTTTCTTTCATTATTATACACACATTTCACCATATTAAATTTACTAAAAATCCTTGAAGTAAACGATTATTAATTATTGATGTTTCAAGTTTGATTATTTCTTTAATCTTATTAATTTGACTAAAGTAATTTGAAATTTTTTTATGGATTTCAGTTGCATATGTTAGTCATATCATACCTCAATCTTAAGGTTTTATTATGTTGCAGAAAAAAAAATTATATATATATATATATATATATATATATATATATGTAGAAAAAGAGAATTAGATAAAAGAAAGTAATAATTTTTTCCGCACTAAAAATATAATAATATCTTATCTAATCCATGCCTAGGAATTCAAACTCCATTTTATAATCTTCATGTTACCCATATAAGGTTGAAAAAAAAAAATCATTTTTAAAGGAATAAAAATCCAAGTCCAGCTTAACATTAAAGTATTTTAATTATATTTTAGTACATGGTGACCCATCTCATTTATATTAATTCTTAATATATATGGTGGATTGATTGAAAAATTACACGTGTCAAAACTTCACATAAGTGAAAATCTAAGTAATGAAGTCTAGTTCAAGATTAAAATATGTTCTGCAAATAGTTCGTGCCCACGAGAGGAAGAAAGCATGATCCCTGAAAATCTGCTTCATTAAATTTAAACCTAACCATAGTTTAACTTAATCCCAGTTTCAATGGACAGCTCACCGACATAATAATAATAATAATAATAATAATAATAATAATAATAATAATAATAATAATAATCTGAGTTTAATGTTCTTGAGAAACTTTTATTTTATTTTCTTTAGGTTTCTTTTACATAACGAAAAAGACAAAGAACAAAACTAAAAATCATAATCCAACATCCACTAGAAAGCTTTTTGGAGGAATATTTACGTGGCAAATTATGAAGAACTCGACATTCGGCTATTCGATTAATGATCTTTAATCAGTTATCAGAATTATTTACCAGCTATTAGTCACTAATTGTTGTCTAATAATTTGGCAATTTTTAAGAAAAGACTAAAAATTATACCATAAACACATGTTCTGCCATGGGTATTATATTATGAATTTTGGATACATGGACTTGATTCAATCCCTCTAAAATTTATTTTTGCATTCTATATATTAATATTAACATAAAATGATAATCATGCATTTTAGATAAGTACAGGAAATTAAGTTTAAAACCTCAGATGAAGGCAACCAAAAAAAAGTTCCGAAGAGGAAAAGTCACTTATATATATAAGGAAGTGGGATTTTTGTCTTCCACATTCCCAATTCTCCCTATTTTTCATTGCATTTTGAATTTTTAAATGCAATCATTGTATTTGTAACCAAACCAATATCTCTTAAATTTTATGATTATATTGTTAAAAAAGAATAAAACATGTCCTTCCACCCAACCCCTGAATTTGAGGCTCAAATAATTGTATTTCACAGTATCCTATAATTAACATTTAGCATTTCAAGCCACTCACAATTACCTAACTTATATAAATGGATTTATTATTTTAAATATATCAAACCACTATAATTGGAATTCGACACTATATTATAATCAGATTTTTTTTTCCATTATTTGTGAATTCCCCAAGTCTTGCATGAAAATTGAAATATATATATATATATATATATATATGCACACATATATAGTGTATATATATGCACACACATATTACTATATAATATTTAAAAGTTGATATACTAATTAATTCATTGAACTAAAAATGTCATAAAAAATAATAAATAATAAAAAAATAAAACCAACTATAGTTCTTTAGCTTAAATGAGTTAACAAGTTATAAATAGGCTATTAATTTTGCATACCCATGTGTAACATGCGATATTTAAAAAAAAAATCAGCTTTATAATTAATCAAGCCAATGATAAATTAAATATTACATGAGAAAGCAGTTTTCAAAATTTCTATGTAGCATTTTTGTTATTAGCTTGGAACATCAAACTCATAGGCAAACTCAAATTTCAGATATTAAGATTAAAGGGACCGATGAATTATGAATACATGCATTTCATCTAATATAATAAATTAATTAATAAAATTGGAAAAAAAATATGTTCAACAATATTAATAACTAGATAAGATAAATAATCTCCATTAAAAGAAAAAAAAAAAAAAGAAGAAAAAAGAGAAATCTATAAAAGGTGCTGTATTTGAAAGTTGGATACTACAGTACAATGTTTGTATAATAAGAGACGCATATGGTTAAAGTCCCTATAGTTCCAAGTGAAGCCACATCAACCCACATGGGTAAATACACGTGTCTGTGTTTTTGGTCTCCGGTGAAGTTCTGTCTGTGGGACCCACAAAATGGCTAAGCCGGTCACCGCCCAAGGCCCCTGACTGTCGTCAACTCTCGAGACAAAAATCCTACATATGGATAGGTACTCTAAAATGTCTATACTTAACACTCTGAATAATTTGTTTTATACAAATACCTTCCCAAAAATATTTTTCCATTAAGTACTCTTAAATTCCCAATAATTAAAATTATTTATTATTATTAAATTTAGAAAAAAAAAGATAGTAGTTATTGTAAAACCATTTGAAAGAATAAAAGAAGAAATCTTTTCGTCAATTCTTGAAAATGAGATGTAAGTATTGACGATCATTAATTATTAATTATTTTAAATTTGTGCAATGAATTTTGCAAATGTTTTTTACCATTACAAAACTCAGTAAAGATTTTATGCTTATATATTAAAAAAAAAAATGTAGAATGCACATCTTGATCTATCAAAGGGAGAAGATTACTTTATTTTTTTTATTTTTTTCTGTCTTTTAAGAGTTACTGATGAATTGAAGCCTAGAGATTTCAATAGCAGCAGCATGTGATCAGCTAACTTGGAATTTGAGTGATCAATTATATATAGCAGATTTTTTTTTCTTTAAATTTCTTGCCAGAAAGTTGCACGTTAAAGTTAAAAGATATATAATCTTTTAGGTAATATACTAATATTTATATATGTCTTGGGTGGAAGAAAATTCAGATATTTGACTCCTTCACCTACCCAGAAAGGAAGAGGCTTGCATTGCATGTGATTCTTCTGCTAACATGCTAAAAATATCTCATTTTATTTCTCAAACTAAGTACACATATATTATATATATATATGCTTTTAAATGTATATATAAATTCATATACTTATATGTTGAATATGTGCATGAACAAATCAAAATTCAAAACTTAATTAAATGCATATGCCGATTAAATATTTAAATGAAAGTTATTTTTTTTACTATGTTAATATAAAATTGATAAAGAAAAACTATTTATTAATATAGTAATTTATTATTCCTGCAATCTGGCTGAATGAAATAATATCTTAAATTATATTATAATTAGGAAAATTTCATAGCTAAGATTGATCTAATTTAATTAAAGAAAGCATATGCATATATAATTACAACATATATATATATATATATATATATATATAGAGAGAGAGAGAGAGAGGGTAGGGACCAACATCTCTTGCTTCAAATAGAAGCTTGTGATTTGCTTCTCTTTGAAGATTATTATCACTTTATTTTTATAAGAAAATTTTAATTTGATTCTGCTTAATTAATATAATTAAGATATTGAGGTGGCATCATTTTATTAATTTCTAGTTCCATCAAATTCCGAGCTTTTAATTGTTTGTATAATTAATCAGCACTAATATTTATAAGACCGAGGACACTGTAATAAAGCTTTAACGCTGTGAGGGAGGTGGCCCTTCTTTTTAGAATAGATTTCCTTCTTCATTTTTTTAATATATTATTTTGTATTATTAATCACATAATCATCCGCATCAACACACCATTTATTTATTTCTATATCTCGATTCACATTAAATCGAATTAATCATAAAATATCGTATATCAGAACTGTTTTTTTATAATTTATTTTATTATTAATTTATCTACAAATAAAATCGATTTTTATAAACTCTTTTTTCTCTTTATTAGGAAAAAAACAAGCTAATTAGAAATTTAAATTACCAGTTTCTTATTAGCTGTTAAATAAGATTAAAAGAAAGGAGAAGAGAAAATACATTATCTTCTGAGAAAATTTAAAAAAAAAATCACCTAATTTTCCACTTGGTGGAAAATTATTTACATATTGACTATGAAAGAAGATAAATATACATTAAATTTAGGTAAAATTTTCCATAAATATAAGCTAGTCTTTTTTGCAAACAGCTGCAGCGAACAGACACTACAACGTATGGGACACACCAAGAGTCAAAAGTATTTCTTGTACACTAAAACGTGTGGGACATATCAGTCGTAATTTTATTACTTAAGAATATGTTGCTATATTAATTACTAAATACGTCATAGTTGACAACTGACCGAAAATATTTATAGCCCAACAAAAAGAAATTAAAAAATATGAAAATTTGAATTCAACTCTCTGCCTTTATTTATTTATAGAACGAAACAAAGTATATTGCCAGCCAATTTGAATCATTCTCACCTTTTATTTTAAAAATCTTTTTTTTATATGACAATCAATTGTATATCGACACGACATGATTCATAAGTGAAAATAAAAATTGGACCTACAAAAAATTTTCAATTCTACAGTATGCATAATCATTATTTGTATTTATGTTTATATTGGTGTATATTTATGTATATGTGTATGCATAAGTGGATCTATGTTGAAATGATTGAGATCATTGTACCCATTATAATTTATGTAAATTTCGTACTTTGTCTCCTAAAAATGGAATATATCATATTATTTTTTAGTAGGTGGATTTTAATAAAATAAGCGATCAATAGTTAAATAATTGTTTAGCGATATTTCTTGACTACTGCATAAAATTTTTAAATTCGTCACTGTGCATCTATTAGTGTTTATATGTGTATATGCGTCCTTGTATGCTTATTATTTAATTACTTTGTCATTTGAATGAGATGAAATGACAGAAAATGGGATAGAATAGAGAAGCAATAAAAAATTAAATATTGAGTTTTTGAATAATGATAAATATTCTAGATATGACTTGTTGAATGTTTCTGTTGTGATGGACGTTGATCATAGTTAAAGTTTAGTAATTGGTGTCATGTTATTGCTACACATGTCAAACTTGATTGGCTCAGTTCATATAATTTATTCACAATTTAGTAGCTTTAGTTTTAGTTTTAGTTCTTTTTTTTAGTTTTTTTGAACGCATATATAAATAAACCTATAGTTTGTTATTGGAAAAATGAGAACTGTAAGTTTGAGCTTTGATATTCAATGGAAGCGGTTATTTCTTCCACAGGGCTTCTTGATTTTTAAATGTCATGATTATGACATGATTTGATTTCTTCCTCAAGTTATTTTGTTCATGCCCAGGGGGCTACCAGAAAGCAAAACCAATGCAAGTTTGTAGATTAAAGAGACCTCTATATGGTCTGAAGCAAGCCTCCAACAGTGGAATAAAGAACTTACTATCAGCTGCAAACTTATGGATTTCAACAGTCTTGTCATGACCATTGTCTTTTTATATATTTTAGAAATGACACTTTCTTAGCCTTGCTAGTTTATGTAGATGATGTTCGTTTTACAAGTAACTCAGAGCAAGAAATTCAAAATGTGAAGTTCTTCATCAACAATTTGCAATCAAGGATCTTCAGCAAGCCAAATATTTTCTAGGTTTGGAAATTGCTAGGTCCAACACAGGCTTTTATGTAAACCAAAGAAAATATGCCCTTGACTTGATTCAAAATGTAGGTCTTTCAGGTGCTAAACCTACAATCACACCTTTCCCTAAGGGTTTAAGATTGACAGCAGATGATGGAGAATAATTAAAGGATCCACAGCCCTACAGAAGATTGATTGGGAGACTGCTTTATCTGGGTTTCACGAGGCCTGACTTGACTTTTGTTGTTCAACAACTTAGTTTGTACAAACACCAAGACACACTCATTGGCAATATGCATTGCATGTCCTGAAGTAGTTAAAAGGTTCTCCTTCTTTAGGCATCTTCTTTCCTGCTTTGAAAACCTTGAGGTTATCTGCATATTGTGATGCAGATTGAGCTACTTGTCCAATCACAAGAAGGTCTCTCACATTTTTCTGCATTTTCTTAGGTATAACATTAGTGTCTTGGAAAACAAAAAAATAAAGTGCAGTCTCAAAATTCTCTGTTGAATCTAAGTATAGGAGTATGGCTTCAACAGTTTTTGAGTTGCAATGGTTGTCATTCATTCTTAAGGATTTTGATGTGTCATCTTTGTAGTCTATACCACTTCACTGTGATAATAAGGTTGTCATGCATATAACAGCCAATCCAGTATTCCATGAGCGTACCAAGCACTTGAATGTTGATTATCATGTTGTTCGAAATCAACTCAAGCAAGATTTTATTGAAACTGCTTATATTCCCTCCTCTGAGCAGCCTGTTGATATGTTACAAAGGCTCTCTTAGCACCTCAATTCTCTAAACTTTTGTCCAAGTTGGCCCTTGTTGACTCTCACCGGCCTCAACTTAGGGGGAGGATGAAGAATGATCAATATTTTAGATATGGCTCGTTGAATGCTTCTGTTGTGATGGATGTTGATCATGGTTAAAGTTTAGTAATTGGTGTCATGTTGTTGCTACACGTGTCAAACTTGATAGGCTCAGTTCATATAATTTATTCATAGTTCAGTAACTTTAGTTTTAGTTTTTTTGTACGCATATATACACCGACCCATAGCTTGTTATTGGAAAAATGAGAATTGTAAGTTTGAGCTTTGATATTCAATGGAAGCAATTATTTCTTCCACAGAGCTTCATGATTTTAAATGCCATGATTATGACATGATTTGATTTCTTCCTCAAGTTAATTTTATTCAGTTTTATCATTTGAAATATATAGGTTTTTAAATTTAAATGTTATTATCAAAATTTAACTTTATTTTAAATACTATAATGACACTAATTACTTTGAATTGCATATATATTTTTACTTAAAATTAACATATATATATATATATATATATATATATATATATATATATATTAAATTATGGGTAAATCCTACAAAATTTTATAGAATGTAACTTATTTATACCAAATTCACTTAGAAATCATGGGATTTCGAATTATAAATAACGGATATATAGAAAAATAAAATTTCCCCACTTGTACGAAGGCTGTTCAGTTTCACATGTCCATTTGGGTTTTCAGGTACCAGAATTTACCATTATTGTACCTTTTTTCCCTTTTTCTTTGATTTGGACTTGTTATTTGTTGACTAAATTTGCATTTCATGGAAAATTTTGTTCAAAAGAAAAATGCAATTCATGGAAAACACCAAAAAGGATATGCTTTCCAAAGAAAATAGCGACCGCAGGACTTACTTGAATGGAAATTTCGTGGGGACATTCTAAACTTAAAAACAAGACAAAAAATTATTTATCTCTGTTAACGGAAGTCTTCTTTTTCAATGATGAAGACGAAACTCATGAGTTTATTACGAAGGATAAGTTGATAGCTTGGACCTTCTTTAAATACTTTATTTCACCCGTGATTACTAAATTAAAATTAAATTTTTGTACCACAATTTAATTTTTTTTTTTTCACAAAAGTTACTTTCAATTAATTTTGGTGAATGAGCAGCCAAAATTGTAATACGACTGTCAATCTATTGTCATATCATCCCAGCTCGTGAGTGAAGTGCCACCTAAACTGACATATATGTGGCACATCAGCAAATTTTAAATTGTTTTCTCCTTCTCGTCCTCTTTCTCTTCATGCTCTTCTTCCAATTTTCCGGAGGAATCACTTCCTAGTCCAATTATATATCAGTGTATGTGGCATTTCACTCATGAGCTGGCATGACATGACAATAAATAGGTGTCATATCATAATTTCAGCTACAGACTCAATAAAGATGGATAGAAGGTATTTTGTAAAAAAAAATTAACCATTTTTATGGTATAAAAAAATTAATTTTAATTTTGTGGTAAGTGAGATAAAATTTAGTAACTATCCATCAAATCATTTTTAAAATCTCCATAATCTTTCCGTGCTTTGAGCAAAAAAATAAAAGAGGGATGAGATTTTTCTCGTTTTTGACATAGCGACTTTTCATAATAGCATTGTTGTGTTGGTCTGTGAGAGCTCTCACTGCCCATTAATTTCATATTTACAAAATAAAAATTAATTTTTTATATATTGGTGTCATTAATTCGGACTTTAAAAATAAACAAACAAACATAGTGTACACAAAAAAAAAATTCCCAAGAATTAGAGTTGTAAAAGTGGACCTAGCTTATGCATGAACAAGCTTCGGGGCCACAGAAAAAACATGGAGGAAGAGTAGCCGGTAACACAAGATTCAAGAGCATCTAGGGGTTGATGATTGATTAACTTATTATTCATGATTAAGGAGATGATTTGAGACTAGAAAACCAAGAAAGAAGGATCTTGGACTTTGTGCTTATTGACCTACCCCTATTTTCGTTTTGGCAAACAACCAAATATATATATATATACACACAAATAAGTGATGAGATAACCCCCGGTGATTTGTCGAATTTGGTGTACTTCCTTGGGTGTCTTTTGTTCATGGGTTCACTAGGATCAATGGAAGGGGGCCGATGTCCAAGAACTTGCTCAACTTTCATGTTTGTCTTTGCTAATCCATATAACTCCCTATTTCATATATGGGATCTTTAACCATTTCTCCCGCCCTTTTACAAACACAAAATCGAAGGTATATTCGGAATAAGTTATGCCTTAATTAATTATTTTGTTAAGAGTGGTATAATGGGTTTAGTCCAAAAAATCCTTTTACGTGTGGTTAATATTAATTGTTTTTCTATTAATATATGAGATTGAACATTTTTCATAATTTATTAGCCTCTAACTAACTTTGACATTTAAGTTTAGAAATTAATTTTTAATTTCTTAATATAGTTTTAGAGTCTATGTTCTTTTTATTTTATGCATTTCTGTAGCACTGTGCTATTTAAATATATCAATTTTTTTAACATTAATCTTATGTCTATTTAGCCCCTCTAATTAACTTCAAAGACTTAAATTTTGAGGATACTCTTTAGTTTCCTTAAAGAGTAATTTACTATAATTCTTATGGACAATCTAACATAATAATAAAGTTGGTGTTTGTCATTTTATTTTCAACTAATTAAGTTAAAGAGTATCTTCAAACATATACTAGCCAGATAATATATAGATGATAAGTATTTGCATGGGCACAATCACCAGAACAATGCAAACTTGTTTTTAGGGGTGAAGAAATTTCTTTCTTTCATGCAATGATCAGCACGCTCGTGCTACATATGATTGTTCTTGTCTGCAATAAGTGCATGTATGCTATTATGCAGTAGCATGTACATTAAAATTCACCTTACTATTCAGTTATTAGTTAGCGGAAGGTTAGCAGAAGTAGGTTAGAGCAGTTACTTTAAGATTATCTGTAATTTTTCAATCCCTTCTTGAATTCAATCAATATCAGTTTCTCTACAAGGTGCAATATTGCATTGTCCTCACTGGTCATTAGAGGACAATCAAAAACCTCTTAACATGCTATTGGCATAAATGAAAAATAACTAACAGACAATATTATCTAAGCTCGACAACAAATATTATTAATTAGAGCATAAAAAAATTATTAACGTTTTGATTTGAGAGAATATAATAAAGAATGGAGAATTATTGAGTTTGAATATCTATATCTATTAATTCGAGTTATGAAATGATTAACCTCGGTTGAATGGTTGATTTTCTTTGTTAGTACTCTTCCATGAAAAGATGGACTTTTTGCTTAAATTTTGTTTTTTTAAATTTATTGATAGGGTTCTCACTGAAATTTTTTACTCACAATTTCAAAGTTTTATAACATTAATTGGGAGTAAAAATTCAAGTAAATAGAGAAAGAAACTTGCAATAGAATCCGTATTGGAAAATGGTAATGTGGAAGTGTTGGGTTGCAGGAAATTCATGTGACACATTATGGTAAAAATCCAATCAAATCATCATTTGTGAGACCACTTTCCCATAATTAGAGCCATACCATATAAATAATCTTTTAGATTATACAAGCAGGCGGGTCACGTGTGATGACTTTGTACTTTGCCTACAAACTCTTACACCATTCATAATTTCACACGCAATTTTTCACTCAAAATCTGAAATAAATTATCGACTCGATATGAATAAAGATGCGAACCAAATATAAATTATAAGGTTTTAAATTTATAATTTCATAGTCAAATCCTTTCATTCTCTTAATTACTACGGCAGAGAGCTTATAACGGTTCAAAGCATCTATATATTTCTAAACACATACAGACCATGCATAAACCAAAAAACTCTGTCATCCATATAAGCCAATTTCTACCTTTCGAATTAGATAATCAAGTTACCAACCTGTGATGGTGAGACCCAAACCACCAATCATACTTACAAGTACATGGAGACAGAATCATTCAGCTGGAGCCTTTGAGGTGTAGATGATCACAAATTTTATAATGTATAAAAATGAAAATGCATTTCTTCTTTGTATTGAATTAAAATTGGTAGGTCATATAATATATAGAGTGGCAAACTTGTTCCAAAAAAAAAAATCTTGTTTAAAAAAAGAAAAAAGAAACAAAATTAGTCGGCTACCTTGTTTCTTGTATTGTATCATCAAATTCTATAACAAAATTGTGCCGCACCCACACGCATAACAATATAATATATTTCTTAATCGAAGAATTAATCAACTAATTAATGCACTTTGGTTTTCAATTTTCTTGGAGTCAAGAGATTGACTGGTAAAATATTCGACTGCCCTATGTATGAAATGGGTAATCATATTCTTTGGATCCTTCTTCATATTTACGAAATTGGTTCCTCCATAATATTGTGGAGTTATTTATTCCCGTTAGTTGTTTATTTTTGTGAGGTCATTCCACATATTTGTTTAAAAAAAAAAAATCAATCCGGTCTTCATTGTTATAGGCAAGAAAATATCGTAAATTCTGTCATTTTTCTTTATGGTTATCCACTGTTTGTTACTTCTCCTTATGGTGTCAGAATGATGGAATTATGAAGATATTAGTTAATTACTTTTAAATTAGTTGTTAAAGATCAGACAAAAGAAAAGCAACTCATTCTTTGTAATCTGCAAAGATTTGAAGTTTTTGAGTAATAATTCCTTATGTCAACTATCAAATTTGTTTTCCTTTTTAGCCAATATATGCTCTTTATTTGTGTAAAACGTTTCCATATTTGCATTGAACAACAAAATTTCACTTTTTTTTTGTTCTTGGCTTATAAGTTTCCCAACTTCTACTTTTACGAATCAAACTTATAATAATCGATGTCATTAATTGTATTAACATAATTCAATTTTATCGATTAAAATTCTAGTAAAATTCCAGCAAATTCTCATATTAAATTCCTAACGTTGAATGTTGGGAATTTGTACGGATAGTCCAAGTGGGAGTGGAGAGTATGATGATCAAACAGCGGAAATGTGGACCTTTGTAGCTTTTACTTGTAGTATGCAAATCAAGAGGACAAAAATTTTGGACCCCACATATGTGGAGCATGTGATGTGCATTAGGAGTGATGTGTATGCAGTACGCAGTAGAAGTGGGCTTTGGTTTTGCTTTTGCATTTAGAATCACCGGAGGAAGTGGCAATGACCATTAGCAGATTGCCTTTCCAAGTCCCTACGCGCCTTTTAATCATTTCAATTTTTTTTTCCCTTTTTTCTTTTGAAATTGCTAAAACTTTTACACGATGAGCTTCAAAATCACTTATAGCATTAAAGATCCCATACAAAACTATCACTAATTCACTACGGATTTTTTATATGATAAATTATTATTAGTAATTTGACTTAATTGAATGACAAATATGAACACTAAAATTCATAATTTATTTTATCTTCAAGCTTTTAAAATTATTGTGATAGTCACAATTTAACTTTAAATTTTAAATCTTGTTGAAAAAATTATAATTTTTTAATGTAATGATTGAAGCCGATATTTAGGAAAGAACATTAAAAAAATACACTAGTACAAATTAGAAAATTTTCATATTCTTTGTATTGATAATATTACCGCATATGGTGATAAGTATACCCAAAAAGAACTTATAAGTTGATTTTATTAAATAAAAAAATAAGTAATAAATTTGATGCACGGAAAGTGAGTTTTATTTTATTGTGCATTTAGGTTAGAGATTGCACTGCATCCGAATTTCTCTTCTACTCCAATTTCTTTGGACTCATTTAAATCATAATTTATAATTCTATTAATGTTTTATAATAAATTTAGGTATTGATATCTAAATCTGTCACAGATTCGGATAATGTTTAAATAGAGAATTTCAAATACCAACTATTCGTAATCTGATTATAATATATATATATATATATAATTATATTTTTTTTTAAATTGAATTACAAATGTAATTAGAAGTTAGAGATTTCAAATATAATTAAACTATGATGAGTAATATTTAATTTTATTATTATTTTTAAATAAGTTGATGAATTATATTAATTTGGATGTTTTGAGTTATTTATATTTTATTTTATTTTACAGTAATTTATAATAGATTATTTATATATTTTTAAATTTTTCATCATTTAGTTAATTTGAATAAATTAAAATATAGATATTATTTTTTTAATAAATATAAATATAAATATTATAATTTTAAATAGACTGAATTTAAAAGGCACGTATAATATGGTTTTGAAATGGATGGAAAACTTTTCACAGCTACTCTACTTGTTACTGCCGTTAATTTAAGTTATTCCTATTTTTGAGCAGCGTGTTGCTCACGAACTGTAATAGCGGGTGGAAAAAGCGTATCTCGGATGTGGAAACATAGAGAGCAGAGAAAGCCCAGAGACGTACAAATCCGAATTATAAATAGCGGCAAATTCTAGGTTGCCGGCCATGTTAGTTCTGGCTGTAAAATAGTAAATTTTTAAATAAATATTTCAACTTAGAAACTTAAAAACAGTAAATTTTTTTAAAAAAATCTATTAACCCACCCAGCTTAAATCCAGCTCAAAACGCAGTGTTTTGTCCAAACCCCTTTGCCCCGCTCCCTTCGTCCTACTCCACTGGTATCTCTTCCACCAACGTTCTAATGCTGTAATTAGAGGTGTGATTAAGGGAATAAAATGTAATTACAGATTAATGGTCAAAATAGTGATGTGTTCCTAATTCTGCATATTTGACCAGCTTAGTGAAACTGACCCGGGTATCCTGGGCCTCACGTGACAGGACTCACACTATTCGAGATGCTGAGTCCAATTGCGCGAGAGTTGAAGGTTTGCCCAATTTGTCCACGTGTCGAGATCCCATTCCGTCATCGAGATGCGGCGGGACGCATAGTATATTTTTGGTCGTGGCCGGAATCTTGGGCCCGAACCACCGGCTTTGATATGACCTGCCCGTAACTAATTACTGATTAGTAATTACAATAACGTAATAATTAAAATTGAAATATTTTATACAAATAAAATTTTAAAAAAAGAAAAAGAGAGAGGGAAAATAAAATATGAAAGGAAATATCAATAGAATGCATTTTCTAATTTCGGCTATTGGGATCCTATAAAACAGCGATTTCAGTGTTTTGGTATCGGCTGCAACTAAAACTCTGCTTCTCTCCTAATCCTAACTAAATACTCTGAGATTTTTTTCTTCTTCCCTTACACTTACCTTTCCCAGTTGAGTTTTCCATTCAATATTCACTTTGATCTCTCCTTCTTCTAGTATAGGAGACAGTCAAGCAGAAACAGAAGAATCTGTGTTTTATATAACTATAGGAAGAATCCGTGTTTTCTCCCCTTTTCTGTTTTGATTATTTTGATTGGTTCCTGTTTAGGTCCCTGGGTTCTCCTTTTTTGGTATATAAATTGAGGTTCCTTTGTTAAAAGAGACTCCCCCATCTATTGAGATCTTTACACTTTGCTTTTCTTCAATACAACTTTATAGGTCTTTTTGGGCTGATTTCTGAGTCAGACTTCTCCCTTGTTATCTCTATAATTAGGCTTCTTCTTCACGGCAACATTTCTTTTCTTTATTGGGTTCCCCTTTTCTAAATCCTTTGATGCGAAGAGATGATGGACCAAAGTATCCTATGTCCCATGAAATACACAGAACACAGAAGAGTTACTAAGAAATTCACAAAACCATTCTTAAAGTCCAACAAGTTCTCCGATGGAAGGATTCAGTTAGAGCAAAACCCACAGCGGATTGTTCGCATATCAGTTACTGACCCAGACGCCACCGACTCCTCTAGCGATGAAGAGAGTGAGTTTTTGGGTCTTCGGCGGGTGAAGCGCTATATCGATGAGATTACCATTGAACCTAGTTATAAAGAAATAGTTGCCACATCCAATGGAAGAAAAAGAGCCGCCAATGAGCTGCCGGCGTCACACCAGCCACTCAAACACAATAGAGTAAATAATCCCGGCAGAAAGTTTCGCGGAGTTCGGCAACGGCCGTGGGGTAAATGGGCCGCGGAGATTCGAGATCCTGCAAGACGTGTTCGTCTATGGCTTGGCACATATGACACGGCGGAGGAAGCTGCTATAGTTTATGACAATGCTGCAATCAAGCTTCGTGGACCAGATGCTTTAACAAACTTCATTATTCCACCAGGAAGAGAACAAAAACAACCAGAAGAAGAAGAAGCGGAACCGGAACAAATAGAAGAAAAGC
Organism: Triadica sebifera; assembly: GCA_023653625.1. Classification (NCBI taxonomy): domain Eukaryota; kingdom Viridiplantae; phylum Streptophyta; class Magnoliopsida; order Malpighiales; family Euphorbiaceae; genus Triadica; species Triadica sebifera. The sequence continues at coordinate 28,323,610 of CM042906.1, forward strand.
CAGAAATGAATGCTACTGTTACCTCAACTTCCGGCTATGAATCCGGCGATGAGTCTCACTCTCATTCTCACAATCTCTCATCTCCAAAATCTGTGCTGAACTTCGGAACCCAGTCGAGTGAAGAATCAGAAGCGGTGGAAGCAGTGAAGAAGAAAGCTAAAAAAGAGAGCAAAAGCGTTGAAGAAGAAGTAGTTCAAGAGTGTGAATCAGCAGAATATATATCGCCATTGGATATACCAATGTTGGAGGGGCCATTTTTGGAAGAATTTTTCAATTTTTCGAGCTCAGGACCTTCGCTGTTGGATGACGCAATAACAACGGCAAGCGGTACCGTTTTACAAGAAACTATATCATCCCCTGAAGATTTCAGTCACATATTTCTGGACACACCCCGAGAAGAAGATGACCTCTTTCAAGACATTGGTGATTTGTTTTTCTCTGAACCGCTAGTTGCTCTTTGACCCTTCTTCTTCACGTCAACTAGTCATCGGCGCCGTTTTGCTTGCCCATTTCTCCGGCAAATTTTGTATCGGCGGTGATCAAATTCCGGCCTTTTTTCAGTTACTATTATATTTTATTTATTTGTTCAAATATCTCCGTTGAAAAGAGTGGAATCTTCCTAAGATTTTGTACTTTTATTTTTAAATAATAATTAGAGTGTATAATTTTGAGTTTAGTAAAGGAAAAAGAAAATCCCCGAGTCATCTTCCATTTCTTTGGATTACTTAATTGGTATTAATGATAATAATTAACAATAATAATTCATAATTAAAATATGTCATAATCTCAAACTGCCACAGTGGCATTCTTTTTTTTTGCCCCACGCGAGTAGGCGTAATTTGCGGTTGTGGGCGGTCGATTCAGTCAAGTCGGTGCGACTCTGTGTACGTGTGAAATCGAGGCTCCATGATTTTTTTTTTGGTTAATTTGATTTTTTCTATATAAACGATATGCACGCGAACAAATTATATTTTTGAGTTTCCTAATTGTTAAAGCGGCCGCAAAGGTGAAAAAGAAAGTCTAAAAAGGATCACAATTTTAAAAAAAAAAAAAGAAAAATAAGGTATAATTAATTAAGAATTAAAAATGGGATTAATGTTAACTGTTAGGAAATTAGATATTCATATGCGTTACAGAAATTAAAAAAAAAATTATAAGATGGACCAAAGATGGTGCAAGAGTCGACGATAGATAAGATATATATAGAAATGAACATGCTACCTTTGCTTACCTTTGCTTTTGAAAGCATATTTATTTACGGGTAGAATAGAATCATTATTGAGTTGGATTTGGATCAAATGTAAATTAAGTTAATTAGGTTTAGTTTACTGGGTTGGATCTGTCTCATTGATTTGGCATAAGAGTTTGCAAGTTAGGTTCAATGTCTTTATTTGCATATTAAGGATTGCATTTTAATTATGCATTCTATATATAATCTCAAACTTCAAAATTAAAAGAAGCTCGGCAGCCATCAAAAAATTGAATGGTTTTTCTTTCTCTTTATAAAGGTAATTGCTTAATTTAATTTTTGTATATATGCGGGAGGCCAACTCATTCCAAGATTTCTTCAAGGAGATTTCTATGTATAAAGTCATTTGATACCTTTGTCCATTTTTTCATATTCTATATTGGAAATAAGAAAACAAAGAATTATATATATATATATATATATATATATCATATTGCCTCTTTATGGCCACATATTTTAATTCCCAAAAGAAAAATTTTACAAAGTCTAACTCGAAGAAAACAAAATTAGGAAGCATTATAGGGGTGGGAAATGAAGTTGAATGAAAAGATAATAATAAACCACTACATATATGAACTATAATATCTCAGTTTAAATAAATGTAAGCTTCTGATCAATCATGCTTTGTCTTGATTTCTTGGCTTATAAAAATCCTAAAGAAAACCTATAATGAACAATATATATATAGAGAGAGAGAAAAAATAATCAAAAATTAATGTTAAGGGTCCATGAGTCATGTTGTCCCTAGCTAGAATTGTTTCTTGCTTCTTAGTTACTCAAAGAATTTATATGGCATTATAATTATTCCAAGACCACACAGAATGTCGTTTTCCATTGTATATGCAGGTCTTTTTTTTTAAATTTTATTTTCCTTCAATTTATTCCTTTTGGATGTTTGGTCAACCATTTACTATATAATTTATTAAAATTTATTTCAGAATTTATTCTACTAGTGTGCAAAAAATTTTAAAAAATCAATTATCTATTTAAATTAATTAAGAGTTTGCATAATAAATATATAATTTACTTCCTCAAATGTTTTCAGGTAAAATTGCAAAATCGAAAAGAAAAAGAAAATACAGGTAGGGATCTACAAATCCATTTGTCATTGGGGTGTATTTGGCTTTAAGTGTGACACTGAGGGGGAAAACATATGCTCTAGTACTTGCTTCACTGTTAATCAAGCAAAAATATATAACATGATATCAAAAAGTCCTCATAATTATGTCTCATACCATATGATAAATTAAAAAAAGTTTCAATTTTTTTATTATAATCCTAATAATAAAATAGTTAGAAAAATCAATCACTTCCACACAAATAATAATAATAATAAATAAAAACAGAAGTTGGATTAGGAATTCTATTCCAGGAGCGGAGCGCACGTTCAGGAATTAATTTGATTACGAAAAGGGAATAAATTAGTATTTTCCATGATTATGTTCCTAACTTCATGATAAATATAAAAAGGACTGACTATATATATACCCATTAAATCAAAATATCTTTTTTTTTTTTACTAATTATTAGGATAACTATATGGGGTAATTGATTTCTTTTTTGTCAAGTTAATTTGACAATTCTGATAGTGTATAAATTCAGTGAATCTGATCTTATTTCCTTTCCTAAATGTTAAGTGATTGTACAATTAAAACAGAAAATTAATGTAAGTTTCCAATTCCCACTTGTACTAGGATTTTAGAAATTTTGTCCAAGGAACATAGTTTGAATTTTTCATCACTTTTCTTGTTTCTTTCTTCATCACTATTCACTAGTCCTAATTGAAAAAACCTTTTAATTCATCCCTAAAACAAATATATATAGTATGCCTAAATAGAAATATCTGATTAATGATTTTCTTCTGCATGTATGTCCTTAAATATTTTCTACTCAATACTCCTGGTGGTCCAAAAAATAATCTGTCAATATTCAAATCTTATCAATATCAAAAATTTCTTTATTCCCCAAATAAAAAAAATTTATTTGATAACAAAAATTATCTAAGAGGAATCACTTTAACATTAGTTTATGATAGAAATAATCCAAGAGCACATGTAGTTAAATATAATACGATAATGAATTTTAATTTAGTAGTAATGAACTTGCTCAATAACGATGAAATCATGAATTTAATTAAGCTCCTATCGAATTAATTTAGAATTATTATTTTTTTAGAAAAAAATAGATATATATATACATAATCAAATGGTCATAACATTTAGAAGTGTTGGCTAAAACTTAGCTCATAATAGATAAAGAAGAGAATCTCACATGTAAAAACTGGTAGAAGGGAATTAGAGGAAGAATGTGTAGTCATGAAAAAAGCTTAATTCTGAGATACATGATAGCTTAATATAATGATGGAAGGGGTCCTCTCTGGCTGCTTTTGCCGGTTGGTAAAAATTAGATATGTTATAGTTGTGACCCATACCCATTTGTGTATATTTTACATTCAATTAAATTATATATAATACGTCCATATCAAAACCTAATTTCATGCCTTCTTCAGTAAACTGTTCAAAATGTGAAGCTCATTTCTTCTCAATTTTTCACAATTTTCCTTATTTATAAGTTAAGTTAATAATATATTATCATCTAAAAAAACTAATTATTATTTTATGAATATAAAACTAATTATAAGAAGTAACTATCCAAAAATCATTGCCTATTTTTAATTGAATTGATAAATAATTCTGAAATTTGAATTGTGAAGTCGAAATATAAAAGGATCGATGAAATATTTTAAAATTCATATCTCTGTATGGGTGGCAGCAGATATTATGGTGGAGTTGAACAAGTATATTAATTATATGAGTAGTAGTCCACTACCCTTTTTCCGCATGAAGAAAGAAACTATATAATATAATAATATTATAAAATTAAAATTAATTTTGTGTGTTCTCACGTCACACTTGCAATTTAAAGACGAAATCTTTATCCACAAAAAAAAAATCGAAAATAAATTTACTCGACAATGCCCCTTTTAATTATTTTAACTCGATGTAATTTATTTGTGTGCAATAAAATTCTTTTTTGATATGTTAATAATGTTTTCAATTCATTTCTTGCAAAGAAATGGTTCTTTTTAATTTTTCTCTGGACAAAGGGTAAGTTCGCTTTCTTTTTTGTATTTTTGCCTCCATTAATTTGTCTTGAAATTAATTTTTAAATTAAATTAATTCATGATTTTTAATTTTTAACATCTCATTCTTTTTTCGTTCGAAATTTCATTATCATCTCCGACATAGTGTTTCAGTAGGCTGATATATAACTGTTTCTTTTTCTACCTTAGGTAAACTGTAAAGCACAGTGGAAGTGATTAATGGCTGATTGTAACTTTCGCAGTAAAGCAAAAGAAGATTATGAAGTCCACTCTGAAAATAGCACAAGAAACGTTCAACAACGGCGGCGCTGCATCAACAAAAGCAAATGTCTTCATTAATGCTAAATAACTAATGTTGATTGCAGACTTTTATCGATGGTGGGTGGGCTTTCGGTTTTCATAAAACGCATTTCTATATTGTCGTTTTTGCTTAGTATCAAATTGTTCTGTAACTGTTTTAATTTGCTACTTGATCTCTGACTTTTAGCTATCAATGACGTGCAATTTTGTTGTACAGAGTTTTCATTTTCTTCATTTTTATAAATTCCAATAGATATTAATCTTTTATTTTTTTCTTGTCAAAATAAAATAAAATAAAATATTCCTTGGTGTTTAGAAATGGTGGTGCTGACAAAATAAATTTATTCGTTTTGAGATTAAATGATTTCTGTCAGTAATAAAATTATAAATTTAATTGATCGAAGATGTGTTTTTGGGGGCAGAAAAAGAATATATACATAAAGGATAAATGAAGAAGTGAAATGGGAATGAATGATATAATTAATGACACAAGAATTGATGAAATTGTCTCAGCAGAGTGTCACAGAAAATGAAATCACATATGGCCATAGAAGGAAACTCAAAACAATATTATACAGACTGGCAAATTGCTAAATATTGTTATAGCCATAGCAGGACAAAACGACCATAAAATCATCACAACATCATTGCATATACACTTCACCACCTTAATTTAAAATATATATATATATAATCTTTAATTCGATGTCTTTCTGTCCCAATTGATTCATCATGCTTCTCTTCACGTGAGATATTTTTTTTGTTTGAAAAAAACTTCCACTTTTTCCAACATATATATAACTTTCCACAACTGCACAGTTTCTTCTGCTAAGAATTAAGTGAAAATGTCGAGTAATGCAAGTTGCTGTAATAATAATGTTTATTTTTTTTTTTGAAAGGAAAAAACAAAAACAATACTCTCCTATGGTGAGCAGAACCAGTATTGTCACTTAAAAAAAATATATCAACTCCGGCTGTGAAGGAGAATCATGCTAAATAAAACGCTTATCTCAATCAAAAGCAACATTAGCCAATAAAATCAACTACCATATTGACCTTCTAATATACATGAATAAGTTGTACTTCCCAATCCTTCTGAATTAACTCTTTAATGTGAGCAAACTATCGAAAATCACTCGGTGATTCAGTTGATTGATAACTCTAAAAATCTTTCTAAGCATTCTAAATTGAAATTTTACCCCTTCTCCCAACGTTAACTTGATGAAAAAATCTTTTTGCTGATTATGACTTTGTGACAAATTAATATGAAGAGAGAATGCCACTTTTTGTAAAAGTTAAATTTAATTTTGTATAAGAAACCCTTTTTTTCCTTTAATTATATAGCTACTTGACAGTATGCACCTAAGCCTAATAATAATAATTATTATTATTATTATTATTATTATTATTATATCCAGCACATTTACTGTAAATCAGTTTTTCTTAGAGAAAAAAAAACCTTTAAGAGATTACGTTGTACGCATAGATTCTTTTCTAGCATTTACTAAGTAATTGGTACAATGTACATAAATGTTTGAAGATTAACGGTAGAAGCCCTTTATTCTAATAGAATTAATTGCTGTCGTCAAACTTGTAACACCCCCTACCATTCCGTACACTCATCCGTATACCGGACGGATAAAATGTACTACCGGAAATAAAATTTTTTTCAAAAATAAATATTCATTTAATTTAAAACAAATATATTTAATATAAGAGATTTAATATACACACTCTTCTTTTCTTATTTATATACATGCTGTAATGAAATTTAAAAACTTATATATATATACATATCAAAATATAACAATAAGACCAACCCGCTCTGGGTGGCTACCACTGCTACCGCTGTGCTCCATAATGCGGGTCCCCAATTAAGCGTCTCTATCTACAAGTCAGGACACTCTCTGCTACTCTGATGACCTACGCGAGAGAAAAACAAACTCTCACGCTGAGTATATAACTCAGTGGTGCAAAAACTCTTATAATAATAGTTATTAAAATAAAATATACATTTTTCTATAAATACAATAATATAATATTTTTATAAAACTCAATATATCGTTGAGTTCCCAAATATCTAAATTTTTCATATGCCCACATATTATAACATCCTAGACTTGCTCCTAGGGAATCAAAGGGGTATCATATTACATCTCAACTTAGGATCCACAGAAATACACAGGATCCAAATGTAATATGACTCAGCCTACAGAAATGCACAGGACTGAAAAATGTATCAGGTGATCCACAAAAATGCACAGGATCACAGTATTTCTTTAGTCCACAGAAATGCACAGGACCATAATTTTTACTCTATTGGCATGCCAACAATACCCTAGCTCATATCTAGGCTAATATGTGGGAAAAATTCTCAAAATCATAATTCACTTCATTTTTCAGATAATAAATAAATATTCTTTCAATAACAAAATAATTATCATCATAGATAACTTTTAACATTTAAATTTTCTGGAATATATATATATATATATATATATATATATATATATAACTCAATAATTGCAAAAATGCAAATTTTCACATAATTTATATTGATATGACTAATATTATAAGGGTAGTTGCACTAACCTTCTACGCTTTGCCTGTATCTGTCGGCTCTTTCCCCTTATCTCGGGGTAGCGTCTGTCCCGATGTCGTACATAGAGATAGAAAATTAATATTAGCCATTGAAATCCTTACGACATAAAATCTAGTAAAAATTAAATTTTTCGCTCTCACGGATATCTAGATCCTATAATTAAAAATTTTCTTATTATGCATATTTAATGCATAAATTCCGGTTTTGGTCGTCATCACGCTTTCCGGTGCGATCAAAAATTCAAATATTAATTTCCTTTTATAATATTTGATTTTCTTTATTTTTCCAACTCCAAAACTATTTTTCTCCATTTATTTCTTTTATTCTTCTAGTGTCCATTTCCAATTCAAGAATTCTCATTAATTCCATAACTACTCTAAAAATTCCAAATAAATTCCTATCATCAATTTAACTCATTTTCTTTCCTTTTCCATCATCAATTTTACCAAAACAATATTCAACAACTCCCAATAAATTTTTCCATAATTAGGCTAAAAATCTAAAAATTCTCCAAAAATTCTATTAAATTTTTCTTCCATCCAAAAATTTATTTTCCACCTCCATATACTCCAATTCACTCCATTATCTTCAATTTAAGGCAAAATTCCTCCAAAATAATTTTTGTAAAATTTAGCCATAATTATGGAAATTCTTTAAAAATTCCACAAAAATTCCTAAAATTTATTTTTATCAATTCTTCACTCAATCCATCATCCTCAAGCTTTATTCTCTTCATTTCCTATTTTTCTCCAATTTTTTAATATTTTTGCCATAAACCCTAATTTTTCTACCAAGCAATTCTCAACAATATTCAACCACAATTCAATAAACAATTATGGCAATAATTAAATCAACAAAATCATATGGAGAAAGGAACAAAATCTCACATTCTTCAAATGGGTATCAAGAAATTCTTTGATTTCTTTTTTTTCCAAATTTCCACCCTTTTTCTCTTTTTCTCCACACCAATCTTATTCTAATTCTTTTAATTGATAATTAATATGATTTGAAGAAGCAAAAGTGAAGAGATTAAGGAATTTAGGGCTTGGAGATTCTCGGCTATGGAGGAGAGGCAAGGAAGAAGATGGGAAATTTGATATTTTAATGAAATTCAATTTAATTTCCTTTATATATCCCAATTAAATTAATTAATCACACTTAATTCCTTAATCAACCTCCTTATTGGCCAATAGCATAATTAACTATCTCTTAATATTGACACATGGCCCAATCAAAATCTAATTAATTTTGACTTAACAAATTTTCAACCAATCAAAATTTTTCTTCATTTTTCTTCATAATAAATTTTAAATTCTCTAAAATTCAACCTCCAAACAACTTAATTTCATCAATTTAAATATTCCAAAAATTATAAAATAATTTTCTCTTCGAAACGGTCACTTCGATTTTGCAAAATGACCACCGGAGCAAAAATCGAGTTTTTTTACGGGTTAATCATTTTTCTTAATTTGACCCGTAAAAATTCATCCGCCGTCCGATTCCTAATTTATCAGTTTTAAAAATCTTTAAATTAAATTTCGATCACATTGACTCCATTGTGATCATAAACACATCTCTCTAGCTCCCGATCCGAAAAATCAGACTGTAAACCTGAACTGATGATCAATTTTCCATAATTCAAACTCTAAACCTTAAAATTTCACCTTATAACTCCACCTATGACCTTTAAATAATATTTTCTATATTCCGGTATGTTTAAATTAAAATTTCACTACTTAGCGAAAAATCCAATTTCGACCCGGGGCGGTCGTCTCGATTTGCGTGCATAACACAAAATTGCATTGTCTCATTTGATAAAATTTCTATTCATTTTATCATATTAATATACTTAAATTTTTATGTATTTATCCGTATTTAGATTCCGATCGTACACCTTTATACTGCAGTATAAACGACCGCAGTACACGTATACGGTCAGACTCTAACTCGCGGATGTGACAAAACTTCATCTTTAGGTAAAAATGATGATACTCCCTCTTTTTCAGAATAATAATTTCATTTCATTTTTCACATGTCCAAATTATATCTCAATTTTATTTATTTATTTAAAAGAGTGTAGTTGATTTCTTAAGTTTGTAATATGGCCTTATATATATAAATTACAACTTCTTATTTTTTTTTTCACATAGCCCTAATTCGTGTAGGGATACATTAATACATTTTTTTTAATTACTACATGTAAAAAATCGAAGCAAACCTATCTTTATGGAATAAGAGGAGTAATTTAAATAGCAATTAAAAGCAAAAAAAAAAAAAATTACTCCAAAAAATTCAATACCTGAAGGGCGCACACTTCCTTACCTCATTAAAACCCCAATTGTCATCTTATCATTAGGCTTCCAATAAGATTTCAATACTTTATTGCAAAGAATAAAAATTGGATGGCATATATAAATATTTTATGAACTAAAATCATAATATAATACAAATTAACAAACTAAATACATTTAAAATTGATAAGCTATGTTATTGATTATGTTAACCATTAAATAAAAGCTTACTAATTGAAACAAAAACAAAATCAAATATTAAACACTCTAATATTGTTATGTCATGAGATTATGAAATTTTAAAAGTTCTGAATTAATATTCCTCAATTAGATAGAAATCAATTTATATTTCTGTTTAGATATAGAATTGAAAAATATAAATGCTATAAATAGAGGTTCTTTTTCTATCCAAAAAAAAAAATCTCTCTAACTTAAAAAGTAAAAATAAAAGTGAAAAACACTGAAAAGCTTTAGTCGAGTTGATTCTCTGAATTCATCAATCTTTTGAACATCAATAATATAATTAATTGTTTTTCCTTCAAATAGTTAACTAAAGGAAAAAAGGTTTTTTCTTTTATTTCTGCGGTGACCCAATTTAGTGAGATATATGAAATAACTTTATAGGGCAGAAAATTGGAGGTAGAAGGTAGGGGATAAGACTTGAAGAGGGAGGGAGGAGCTATGATAGAAGAAGGTCAGATTTGCAGGCTTTTTTTTTTTTTTTTTTTTTTTCTATGTAATAGGTGGAAAAGAAGAGAGATGAGTTCACACTTTAGGATCTCAACTTGCATCTGTCTTTACTCTTTTAATTTACAGTATGCATGCTTGCTAACCATATTTATTTAACAGCGACAACACCTGAACTTGCTTTTCTTTTCCTCCTTCTTCTTCTTCTTCTTCATCTTTTATTATTTTTTTAAAAAAATAAATAAAAACTAAATTTCTACTTTGTATTTCTCAAAGATTTTTTTGGTCCCCACTCCCACCACCCCACTTTCAGCTGATGTTCTTACGTACACTTCCCCATGATTTTACTCTTCTTCTTCTTTTCTCTCTTTTTTTTTTTCTAAATAATAATTGTTAATAGTAACTAATATTCTCAGACGTATAATCTATTTGTTGGGATTATGTTTTTGTTATTATTTATAGTTAGGCGACAGAAAAATAACTTTGGTCAGTTTTCATGTGCTTATTAGTTTGGATTCAGTGCATCATTTTTACCTCATGGTTGATATGTTGGGCATTAAATTTGCTCCAACACCATTCAAAATTTAATTGTGTTAGCATTTTTCTCCTTTTTAGACTTTTTTTTTATACATTTCGTAAATATTAGATATTGAAATTATGACCTTCCGTGTATATATTAATTAAACTAGCCCAATTAGTTTTTTTATCTTTTAATTTTATTTCAAGATTGAACTTTATCTTTTGAATAGGTACTTTGAACTTTTTCAAAATAATTATTGTCTTATTTTTAATAATTTGAAATTATTTAACAATCATTACATATATATATATATATGTATATATATATATATATTCCTACCTTATTTATTTGAAGGTTTGATACATTCAAATCAATAAATTTATGAATGATTCACCTGTATTTTTGGTTCAGACTGACTTTTGATGTTGGTATCTGTGTACAATATTTTGTTATTTAGAATCATAAATAGAAATTTGGAATAACAATTAAAATTAAAAAAAATTATGAAAAATGCAAAATTGTGGATGAGATATTAGTTTGAGGATGAAACAAATCGTTGTTGTCCTTTTTTGACTTATAGATGTCGACAACTGAAAGTCGATAACAACTTGATAGGAGAAAATAATTAATTATTATTTGTTACCAAATTCATTCACTGTCATATGACAACTGGGGAGGATTTTGCCGCCAAAATTATGAAGTTAAAACGAACGGATTTTGGACACATTAAAGACTATGGCCCACAAAATAATTGGGCCCAGTACTTTAACTTCACAAATCTCCTTCTTCTACCCCCAAAAATCATGGTTAATAAATAAAAAGTTTGAATAATCGGGCGGTGTACAAATATCATCAACACAAAATCTCTTTCTCTGGGTCCCGTAGTGCACATGCGAATCAGACTTTTTTGGGGGCTGAAGGTGGGCCATAGGATCCAAGCCCAACAAGAAAATATCACAAAAAGAAAACAATCAGAGGGGTGAGGCACGTGAATTCAGGATGGGACTACTGTACCTGAGTACAGTGAAGTTTTTCTTTATCCACGTGGCTATAATGATCCAAAAGGGTGGCTAATCATGGGACACATGCTTCTGCCATATTGCAAGACAGAAATCATACTCATCAGAGGGTTGCAAATAACGGAGACGAGATTTTTCAATCAAAAGGAAATATGAATTTCTGGAAAAAGAAAATTTGTTTTTTTGGACAATTTAAATACTTATCATCTATCTGACTACTAATTAATCAGACAGTGAGAGTGTAATAAAATATTTATCAACTAATCCAATGTCAGTATTTGAACTGTTGCCAGCCTCATTTCTGCTTGTTAAAAAAAAAAAAAATTAACTAATGCGTTGAGCTCGGCTATACATCGATTGCTTTCAAGAGTTATGAAATAATAAATAAAGATTAGTATATCTTTATAAAATTGTCATCATTTTATGACAATATGTGTTCTTTTTCTAGTTGCCTTTTTCTATTTTTCTTTCGAAGAAAACATAAAATTATTTGATTTTATAACCCTTTTGTAAATTTGTTGTTCAGGATTAAGATTTAAGAAAATGAAAAAAAAATTATAAATTTATTCATATGTCAAAAAAAATATCATATATAAAAGGATAAATTACATAAAAATTTTGAAGTTTCAATAAATTATAGTTATAAATAAATTTTTAAAAATTATCAATTTACTTTGAAGTATGACGTATTTATTTGATATTATATAAATTTTAAATATTGTATTGTAATATATTATATAAATTTTTTTTATATTTGAAGTATTTGTGTATAAATTTTTTAAGATTTCATCCACAGTTTGATAAGAATTTAAAATTTTTTTCGTTACCAACAATTATAAATAAAGACTAACTAATACATTTAAATTATAATATTTCTAATTGTTATTTTAAATAATATTTTTATAGAAAAATCAACAGTTATTTTTTTTAAAAAAATTATTTATTTTTATTTATTAAACTTTTATATTTTTAGAATAGAAATTCAAAAGATTTAATGTCCCTAAGCATATGGCGACTTTTCTATGATTTAACAGCTAAGTGGGGTCCTATGAGTAGAATTGTGAAAATTTATTTCCTCACAAATGTGTACACAGGTTGCGTTCTTCCAGCCCTTTCCAGCGATGAATTGACATTTTAAAGGTAAAAATGAAAATCCATATGATGCCCTTTGCGGTGCTTAACTCACAAAAGGAGTTTTTTCATGTATTGCTTTAGTTGAAAACACGAAATATATTTCTTTAGTACCGTATTAAAAAAAAATCATTATTGAAAAAATGATTCTTGTCCATATTAGAATTCATGGATATGAGAAAATTTTAAAAACCTTATTAAATTGATGATATTTTTGAAAATTCATTACTTTTTGTTGTCAAAATAAACCAAAGAATTTATAACCTCATTTTGAAACGTAGAAAAATTTTATCCATTCAATTTATTTTTAAAATTTTATGAATAAATTATTTGTATTATGAAATGCCACCGAACACCGTCACCATTTAAATAATTTAATATATATTGTCACGAGTAGAGGAAATTTTTTTTATTTTTTGCCCAATCATATTGTATTAAGCATTTCATTTTTGTTTTGAATTACAAATGAAAATTGAGAAGTAAAATCTTGCAAAATCTTTGTACTTTCACTTGATTGCACTGTGAATACAAGTCTTTTTTTTTTTAATTTAAACCACTAAAGTTTGCAATCTTTTCTCAAAGAAATTTGCCAATAATTTGAATGTGTTAGTTGAGGCATTACTTTGTTTATTAGCAGAAGACATAATTGTTAAATGAAAAAAAAAGAAAAAGAAAAGAAGGAATGAGACAATAGCAGAAATCCATCAAATAGGGAAGACAAGTTGACTTTGAAATTGAAATATGTAAATAGATAATGAAAAACATGAACTTTGAAAAGGTTTGACTAGTGGAAACTCCACCGGAAGCGAGAAATGGGATGTCCCACTTAGGACCATAAAAGAGGGAAAATGTTGGGGACAAAACAAGGAAGCCATTTTCATAGTTTCTTCTTTATCCTATTAATTTTCTAAAAGGAAAATCCCTACCCATGCATCCAATTGCAAGTCAAAGAAACCCCCTCCAAAATTATAGGCCTAATTATGTGTTCAAACTTTTTTTTTTTTTAACTTTCTGCTAATTTTCCTATTATACAATTCGCCATCAAAATGTTCAGATCCACCAGCAACGAAATTCCTCAATTCATCCTAAAATAACTTGTGGCAAGTCTAATTTTTTTCTTAGCTTTTAATATTCAAAATTATTATTATTATTATTAAAAAAAACACCCTTAGTGTCTCATGATAGTGACAGAAGCCCACAAGAAAGTGAAACATTAAATCCGCACCAATGGGTCATGCCCATTATTTCCAAAAGAGCCCATGACAACATGTCCATCTCTCGAGCCCATAATGGCTATGGAATTTTGCCTTGTCCTGATATTGATCTTGCCCTTTCGTATAGAAGAAGAAAAATGTTAATTACCTTCTGTTTTACATTTTTTTTAGAAGTTTTTAAATAATACATACCTCCATTTTGATTGTTATGGGATTTATATGTGAAAAAATATAAAGTATGAGTTCTCCAGAAAATAAAGAAGGAAAATGTAGCTAACACTTCACCCAAGATAACATGAATATGTTTTAGATCATGTCACCTATTTCTAAACCTTGTTTCTTCACCCAACTGCCGGTGATTTTGGGGTGTTGCTCCCTGCAATTTACTAATTCGCCATACTATGCCTTTGAACACTTTCCAGAAATGATTTTTGTTATTTTATATTCATGCTCTTATCAAGAAACAAAAACAGTACAGAGCCTCTTTGCTCCTGCAGATGAGCATTCATTTCAACTTAAGATCAGTGCAACAAATTTCCCATGTTCTATCCTGTATCCTCCCAATGAAAATTTCAAAAAGAAAAGAGGGCAATTAAGATAGATGATTTGATACAACGCAAATAGCTAACAGTAATAGGTCCTTCACGTAGCAATCATGTGAGTTTATCAAGTGCTACAGAAACCAATCACGTAAGATAGCAACTTGAACATTTGCCTGCCTTGAGAAATATTTGTGCACACAAATGTCAAAAGCTTGACAAGATACAAACTCATAACAAGGAACCAGTAACAGAAGTCAGTCAGCGCAACAAGAATTCGGGGTTATACACAACGAATTTCAAGGATCAAAGTAAATCTTATCAGCAATTACAGAGCTATCGTACTATCCACACCTAAATCCATACCTACTCAACAAGTATCTGCATCACAATAGCTAGGACTACGTAAATTTGCAGCATTTCATGATAACTCTCTCTTGCAAACTCTCCAGATACCGTGGGAAGAAATGGAAAATTAGCCAAACTTCTTGGTTTCTAACAAAAATATGGCTCTTCATCTTTTGACTGACAGTATAAAATTTTCAAGTTTGGAAATTACCTCTAACCCCTGGCTAACATAACATCCAAGTGATTCAAATTGCCATCTGATACGGATCCTTTGGCCTGCATAGCTTTCCTGGCTTTCTCATTGCCATAAATAAGATCTTCTTGCTTGTACAAATACTCTTTGTATGCACCTTGGTGCAGATGGAGCAACGCCACCATACTAAAGGCAAATAAAGCAGCATTACCCAGTATCCCACCCATATGATCCAATTTAAGGGATTTTCTCACTAAATTGAAACTTGAAATGAGAACTTTGATCGCTATGTTACATGCCTTCTCTTCATGACGAGTAAGATTATCACCAGATGGACTTAGAGATGGACCATAAAGGTTTTCAGGAGAAATAAAGCGACTTGCATCCTGTACATCTCCTACAAAAGCTAGAGCTTCTTCAATGACTTTGTACTTCTTGCCATGGTGTTCAGCCAGTCTCATGGCAAGAACAATCCTGCTTTGTTCCAATCGAGCAATCGCAGCATCTCTCTCAGCCCGCTGCTGTATTTGTACAGTCTACAAAGCATGACAAAATAAGGCCTTGAATTCTCAGGGTTAGATATTATATCTGAACAAAAGAGGTTTGAACCAACAAACTACAGTATCAAAAACAAAGACCGCTAGAACAATGCATCCAAATTGGCATCTGGAACAGAATAAATGCTTGAGATCTATTGCATGACTATTTGAACCTAATTTCAAAAGCAATTTGTACAATGGTATCACTCTTCTCATTCCGCAGCTAGAGCTTCTTAACATAACTTGGGCAAATAAAAGCGACTTTTTTTAACATCTTAGGCATCTTTATTCCAATTAATGCAAGGGAACTTCTAATTTTAGACAAAACCCATATAATTGCTCTCTAAATATTTGCAATCCTCACCAACATTAATGAAATCAACTTTCTATTCACTAGGCTCATTCTATTCAACCCTTAAAATGTTGCATATTCTTTCTCTGAGTCTATCATATTCTGGTCACCCCTGGATTGATATCCGGGGCACCAGCTTAGAGTGGACCATTGCGTCCAGTGCCCAATTCCTTTCCTGAATTTTTGTTCTTCAACGAAAACAAAGAGACTGACATTTATAGCTACACTATCAGCATAGTTATACAAAAATTTTAATCCTAATAAACTGCAAGTGGCAACACTCCTCGTATCACAATATCCAGAACAAAAAAAACACTGACGGCTTGCTTGTTTCGGGTTGGGTCAAAAACAAAAAGAGAAATGAATCAATAAAAAAATCTCAAAGACCACAATCATTTCCCACTAATTTTGTGTGAAAGCAGAGAAAATCATGATTCTCTTCTTTTCCCTTGCACAATTAGTAACAAAACAAGACGTAAATTTCGTTTCCTAACCCGAATTTCTCAACGCCAAAAAAATCTAATCGTAAATAGATAAATAAATAAATATAAAGAAAATCCTAAAAAAATACAACTATCATGGAAGAAAACCCTAAAAAATAGAACTTACATGGAAGAACTCCAATTGATCCTCGAGGTTCTCGAGAGCAGTCCTGATGGCGTTGAGACTTTTGGTCTCTCGAATAGCGGAGTCATTATCATCGAGTGGAAAGTCCTTGAAGTAAAGAAAGCCGTTCCGATTCTCCTCAACAGCGTCGTTGGAGTGTTTCTTCTTATCGGACTTCTTCGTGTATTTGACGGAATTGAGGAAGTGAGCGCGGGAAATTGAGTGAATGGCGTCACTCAGCTTGTCGTGAAGGTCCCAGATTTTCTCCAGAACTGCTTCTATTTCTTCCATCTCCATGTCCTTGGGCGCTTTGGAACGCGCAAGAATGAAACTTTAACTTTTCACTGTGACAATTAAGGATTTCTCTCTTTCTTGCGAACGGTAAATTAATTTTTTTACCGTTCTTTTTACTCTTGTTAGTTGTTACTTCTTTCTGCTGCTAGTTAAGTAAACGTTCATTTGATTAAATCTGAGTTTTTTTTTTTTAAATTTCAATATTAGTATATTTTTGGAGTATCATGTATATTTAGATTCAATGAATCGAAGCATCCGGCAACAAAATTGATGATGCTGTCCATTTTATAAATACAAGACAAATTTATCGAATTAAATTAAGGAAGCATATATACACCAAATTAGCAACACAGATTGACAATTCAGAAGCCATTTCAATTTACAATTTGTTAGAAATTTTTTGCTCAAATAATATTTTTGTATTTATTTATAGTCCGAATTAAGAAAATTAATTTTTCATTCTAATAAATATAGAAATATTATAATAACTTATAATAACAGAAATTTTAAATCAATAATAAATTGTCATTTATCAAGAGCTTTGCTGTAATTAGAATTTAGAACCAACATTTTCTGTCTCAGCAAACATATATATGTAATTGATAATGGAGCTTATTGATTGATTTTGATTGAGTGAGTTAAGCAAGGCAAGGCCATTAGTCCCAAAAGAATCAAAGAAGGTTACAAACTAGAAATTCGTTACATTCCCGTATAAAAGGCATCTCTCATTTTCCTTAACTACAATCTAAGATAAGCAAAAAACTTTTTTTTTTCCCAGAAAAATTTTCGATCTGCTGCTGGATAAGAAAAAATTATCGGATGTTATTTAAAAAAATTATTAACATTTGTGAATCAACTGATGGATAAGAAAAAACTGAATTAAATACCGTCGTAAACTCTACTTTTGTGAGTTAATTTAAAACTATAAGAGAAATTATTTTTTATCGCGGGGATTCTAGAATTTCTTTTTGTATTTTTTGAATCAAATTCTAGTGAACTTCTTACTATCTTATAGAAGAAGAGTAAGCCTCCATGGGTTATAGAAGATTTTGTTAGTAATTTGAGGTTTTTTGGTTTTTGCTCTTTTGTTTAAGTTAATAGACAGGCGAATGGAGTGGCCGATTGTCCAACTAAGTTAGCTAAAAGGGAACAGTTGGTTATATTATCTAACCCTGTGTTATTGAATCTTTTGTTCACTGGTTGCTCTTGTTAATATGGTTATTTGATTAAAAAAGAAAAAGAAAAATCAATAATATATTTATCTAGATATAATTAACGATTGTGTCTAGAGGGTCAACACGTACTAAGTTTTATAGTTGTTTCCAAGAAGAATAATACATGCATATATATATATATATATATATATATATATATATATATATATATATATATAGAAAATACTTAAAAACAAAATAAACGAGAGAATATATTTATATAAATTAAATTTCCAACTTCAAATATATAGGTTAAGTATTATAGATTTTGATTCGGTTAACTTACAAATTAATACAACATTGTATCTTAAACATAATTAGTTTTGCCAACAATCCTTAATTGTAGGCAAGAAAAATCCAATTTTCAAAGTATCATATCATATATCCAGCGAATTAAACTAATAAAATAATGTCATATAAATTATTTTTTTATACATTATCTGTTATTAATTTTACTTATACAAATACTGTCTAAATATTTTCGTTTTGTTATAATTTTAATTCGATATAAAATGAACAATTAAAGGTAATTTTTTTTTCTCTTGATAAAAAAATTGCCCTGAAATAAAAAAAAATTATTTATTTTAGAGGGGAATAAACCCAAACTACATAGCACCCTTGCGAGGCGAAAAAACACCTATCATATCATCTAAAGAGCAGATGACAAACATTCGAAGGAGCTACTTGCCCATAGTGCATGCCTCCATTCCATCATGTTCCAATAATTTTCTAAAAATTGAATGGATATATAGAATAAAGAAAAGCATTGATATTTATTACCTCCCATTAAAATAGACGTATAAAATTGATAATTGAGAATTTGAGATAATGAATGTAAAAATGATTTTCATTTTCCAATATGAACAACTTCTGTTATACAAAAAATTATAAGAATAATTAATTATTAGCAATTTGATCTTTTTGATTACTCGTATTCAGTATTAATCGAATTTTCATAATCTGGTCAACACATAACTAAAATATTGATATTTAAATTTATTAATTAATGATGAAATATCAATTTGTCAAAGAAAAACAATGTAGCAGCTGTTATTGACAATTTCTTTTTTATGCTTATTGTTCACATAATATAACAAAAAATTCAACGTTATAGTCATATTCCACCCAAGAGGGGAAAAAAAGGTACAAAACTTTATTTTTGAAACCAATTGAGATAAAAACTTGATTCAACCAGAAAAATGAGAAAGAAATTTCAAAATGAATTTATTCTTACAAATAACATAGTTTGAATTCTTCAAATTATTATTATTATTATTATTATTATTATTATTATTATTATGTCAGAATAATTCTTAAAGTATTATACTTGATGAATAATCATGGATGCAAATTAAAGTACCACTAATACCAATTTCCAAATATAAAATATAACAAAAAAATAAAATAAAAAAAATCTTATGAAATTTTAATAGTTATAAAATAATCTTTTAAAAAACTAATAGTTTATCTTATATCGTTTGAGATAATGAATTTCAAATATTATAATGTAATATATTTCATAGTTTTTCTATATTTGAGATATTTTGTATGATTTTTTTTAGAATTTTATGTAATGAATTTTTATAAGGGTTTAAAATTTTTGTTCATTACTAATAACTGTAATTGTAAAACAATCAGTACAATCAAGTTACAATTTTTTTAATTTTCATCTCAAATAATATTTTTATGAAATGATAAGCGAGTAAACTATTAATTTTTAAAAAATTTATTTTTAATTATAATTTATTAGATTTTAGAATGATTTTTCTAGTAATTTGTTAAAAAAACTAAATTTATTAAGAACAATAATAATAGGAAATTTCTATGATGGACCATGTTTATGTATTAAAAATTTCTTTAAATATGAAATTAACTAATAAAAATATTTTCTTAAAATGATAATAATTATTAAATCCTATTTATTGGATTAATCTCATTTTGTTAATATTTTCTTAAGAAATAAATTAATGCAAATGGATAAAAACAAAACATGAGCAATCTTATAAAGGAAATTAAATAAAAATTCCTTATACGGCAAATACGATCCAGCTGTTTGATTCATTTGATTCCATACAGAGATTCGAGCCTCGTTATATGCGCCACAGGAAGCCCTAGAACATACCGCCGGCACACCTTTCTCACTTCTCAGTTCTCACCTATGAATTTAAGGCTCTGTTTGCTTCGTCTTTTACTCAATTCAAGGGAAGACGTATCCCTACCTTCACTCATGCTTGCTTTGCTTGTACAGTTGTACTAATTCTTTTTGAAACCTGCATTAATTATTAATTTAGCCATTGAATTTACTAATAAAATATACTCCATCCATTCCAATTTAATTAACATTTTTAGTGTTTCACTTTAATTAATAAAATATCTAATGGACTTAATTATTGGGAACAAACAACTAAATGCCACTAAATTATCCCTCTATAAATATATTCGAATTTTATTATTTAATTGTTTTAAAAATAATTGTGACACATTGAAATACGAAAAAACCAATTTAATGATTTTTTAATACTAAAAAATAATTTGAAAATATTGGAAAGAGGTATAGAATATTGCAAGACTATTTAATACAGATAAAATTAGCAAAAAGATAAAATAGAAAAAATTAATGTTGTATTGGATATATAAAAATGATAGGTAATTGAATTTTTTTATTTAAAAAAAATCAATTACATTGGAATGGAGATAGTAATTAATAAAATAAAATTAATTTTTAAATTAAATTTATATTGCCACTAAAATTAAAATTACAATCTAAGATACAATATGAGTATAAAATCAATTTTAGATTAAATGGGCAAATTGATTTAAAAAATTGTGGACTTTCTTATGTCAAATAAAACCAAACGGGGTATAAAGACTACCTGGGTGCTAATTGCTATAGCGGTAAGAGTTATATGGTAAATAACGCAAACCATTTAAATTAAGTATAAAATCTTTTAATTATTATAAATTAGTATTAATTTTTTTGAAAATGTAAGTTCAAATTTCTTTAAAAAAATAATACAATAGTAAAAAAAAATCAATATGCCACCTGACGTATTTTTGAACTGCCATATTATTATTTTTTTGGTACCATATTGTAATATTTTTTAAAAATTGATATTAATTTATAATAATTAAAAAATTTAATACTAATCTGTAACCTAACATAAAATTTGATACTGTTTATGTTATTAACCAATAGTTATACCAGCCTTCCAGTTCCCTCTTCCCCAAGGAATTTGGAAAAATGCTCCATTGTTCGATTCCTTGTGTTAGAAAGGTCTCCTATTTTAGGTTGTTCATCTCTTTGATCGTATTTTGATCAAAGAGTATGGCGGTGATTGAGCGAACTCCGAATCCATGGGTGAATACAGAGCAAGCCTCAATAGCCGAAGTACACAGCGATGATTTATTGATGTCGGAATCGGTGGTGACGGAACCCCAACCGCGCCAATCAAACCATGAACCTGACTGGAAATTAGGGTTTGGGGAAAGAGCTTTCTCTGCTGCCGGTGCTGCCTTTCTATCAGCCATTTTAGTTAATCCTCTTGATGTTGCCAAGGTACTCAATGTACAAGTAGATTTTATTTTTTATTTATATTTTATGTTTGTGCTATTAATGGATCTTTTGTTTACTCTTTTATTAATATATTTATTTTTGTTCAATTTTAGCGCATTTTGGCTGTCTAATTGTGGTGCAATACCGTTGCTGTTATTCGTCTTCTTTAAAATTGGATTACTCTTTCTTTGCTGCATTTGAAATAGTATTGAGATAGCGTAGGGGAATCATTGGATTTTCTAGTGTGAAGATTAGAAGATACTGTTGATATCAACCTAACTCTGATGTTCTCTTTTTAATTTACAGACAAGGTTGCAGGCGCAGGCTGCAGGAGTTCCTTACTCCCATCCTCTAAGCAACATCATCAGTCGAATGGCATATTTTGGTCCAAACATGGTCTGCATTTTTTTTGAGGTCTTACTCTTTCATTTGTTCGAAGATTTCTATTAATTGTGCATGCTATATTTTGGTCTCAGATGTTTGCTGATCTAAGGTGCTCCCCATCATGCTCTCGAGCTGGAGTTCATGGAACAGTTTCAATTTGTCCTCCAGATTGTTTTCAGTACAAAGGAACTCTTGATGTTTTCTACAAAATCACACGACAGGTTGGTTTAATTTCTTTTTTTAGTGTCCATCTTTGGATCATACAATATATTTGGGGATGGTGGTCAGTGAAATAGGTGCCTTCACAACAGATTGTATAATGAATTAGCTTGTGATATGTGTTTTTCTGTTCTAGGATTACATTTTACCGTAGTCTTTGTCTTTCAGTTTTCTATGATTTGAACAATTATTCATTGTTTATTTCGCAGGAAGGAATTTCTAGGCTATGGAGAGGAACAAATGCTGGTCTAGCTTTGGCTGTACCAACGGTAAATTTCTTGAGCTGTATGGAATGCCCATTAGGAGGTGGCAATGCTGGTATATTTCAGAAAATCTGTACCATTTCAGCTTTTTTTTTATTTATTGATCATCCTTCCAATTTCTGCAAAAACAGGTGGGCATCTACCTACCATGCTATGATGTATTTCGCACCTGCATGGAAGATTTTACCTCCCACAATATTCCTGGTGTGACACCATATGTGCCTTTAGTAGCAGGTTCACTGGCACGATCTTTGGCTTGTGCAACTTTTTATCCTATTGAACTTGCTAGAACCCGCATGCAGGTGGGCTAAAATGCTTGATATAATTATTATGTCCTTAATTTATTTATTTTTCAGAACTTTTTGGGAAGCATGTTCTGAAAATTCTGAAAAAATTTCCTCTGTTGAGTGTGGGCACCTTCCTGGAGAACATTTTGCATTGTGTGAGGTTTTTATAAAAATAATAGCATGGCCTACATGCTGTTGGATGTTAATACGAATCAGATTGAAGTTCTGAGCATGGAGTGGACATATGTTCATCAAACTCGGGAATGCTATTCATGGGTGGTATTAAACTTCTGGTGTATTTAAGACATTACATGAGTTGTTTCTTACTTGCTTGTTTCTTCGTATAGCTTATGAGATGGGGTAAGTGCATACCTTCTCCGCTAATTACTTTGCAACTGTTTTTTCCCCCATTTTTTAGTTCCGATCGTTGATGAATTATAATATGTGTATTGGTGCCATTCTAACAAATTAAGCAGAAAATATTCTTAGTTATCATATGTAGAGATACCACCATAAGATCATGTATTGTATTGCACAACCAATTTTCTGGCTGCAATATTTTTCACTGTTGAGCAGCAATATTATCTTCAATTCTTAGTGTTTTTTTTTAATTTAGATTTTCTATGAAGAAAAGATTGAAATACAAATGTCATCATTTCAATGATTAATATGTTGTTTCTGGTCCTATAAACTATGTATGAATGGGGGTGTTCTGGTTATCTGGTTTGCTGTGATGGTGATTTCTTTCTACTCTCTCTCTCTCTCTCTCTGTAGCTTCTTATTTACACGACTACTTTGTAATTGTAGGCATTCAAAGCAGCCCAAAGTGGTGTGAAACCTCCTGGAGTTTGGAAAACTCTGCTAGAGGTCCTCTCCAATGTGAGGAGCACACACAATGTTCAAAACAATGGTGAGTTGATTCTTTTACTGGCATGGTGATGGTTTTGTAGCTTCTTAACTTCTTATAATTGTACACTATGGGTAGTTTGGAATTAACATTAAGTGAAAGGGAAGTTTGGTAATACTTGGACAACATGCAAATTATGATTCCAAACATTTGACATGTTTTGGCTTTTGATTTACCTGCTAGTTTATCATGGTTGGATGTTGGTTGGTGAGGACTTCTAATTTAGTAACAATGAGCTCTATAATACAGAACTAATGTGATTGTGTATCTTTTATAAGAAAAATACAAAATTGTCACTGATGCTTGAAGGGAATAAAGTTGAATTGGGAAGAAAACAGAGAATGAAGGATAATCCCTAGAGGTAAAATGAGAACAGAAAATTAGGGATTTTTATTAATCTTGATTTTGAACTATTTTTGTAATTTTTTCTTTTAAACAATATTTTGTATCTCAATGCATGCTGCTTTGTATTGTCAAGAAAAACAAAAAGTGAAGGCTTGCAGCTCAAGTGCACCAATATTAATATAATTCTGAATTAATTGTGAAATTTTATGTGATGCTAAAATTTTGTTGTCCAAAAAATGGAGGGTTGTAGCTCAGAATCAGATTCTTGTAGATATAAGTGAACCTGGTTAATATATATATATATTTTTTTAATTTTAGCTGATACACTTCTTGCAACAGCGAGAGGGTACTCCGTCTTATGGACAGGCATGGGGGCACAGCTTGCTCGTGATGTTCCGTTCTCTGCAATTTGTTGGTCAACCCTTGAGCCTGTGAGAACCCGACCTTTTGCTGTTCTGTGAACATATCCTTTTTCTTTTTGCCAATATTATTTAGTGTTCAAGTGCTGTATATTGAAGCAATATTCTTTTCCTTCTCGTTGGAATAGATAAGGAGAAGATTATTAAGTTTGGTTGGTGAGGAATCCAATGTGGCAAGCGTTCTTGGAGCAAACTTTTCTGCTGGTTTTGTTGCTGGAAGTCTTGCTGCTGCTGCTACCTGTCCTCTAGATGTTGCCAAAACCCGAAGACAGATAGAGGTTATTGCTTCTCTAGATTAATTGCATGCAAATTTAGGTCGATGTTGATCATCGTTTATATTTGTTAAGGTGTTCAAGGTGCTGTTTTTATGTTAGGATCTGTTGAATTTTGGGTTTTATTATTATTATTATTATTTTGAAGAGGAAAAAAGTAGCAAATATTACTGTGATAAATTATATTTAGCACTTGAACTTTAAAAAACAAAAATATGAATAAAAAGGAAAGAATCGATTTTGTGCTGGATATGGAGATTAATATGTTTTTCTCAAGGCTGACTGTATCTGACAAGTTCGATGTCGTTTTCTTGACTTTCAGAAGGATCCTATTAGGGCATTACGGATGACAACACGCCTAGTATTGGTTGAGGTGTGGAGGTATGTTTCATGGATATGGTATATTTTATTATTGAACATTGTAGATTTGCAACTTCCCATGTGTGACAAGAATTCCGGATTTAATTGGATCAGGAATGGGGGAATGAAGGCACTGTTCACTGGTGTTGGACCTCGTGTTGGGCGTGCAGGCCCATCGGTTGGGATTGTAGTTTCATTTTATGAAGTTGTGAAACATGTTCTGCATCAACGCTATGCAACTTAATGGGCTTTGTTCGTGAGAAATCAATTTTTGCTGACACAGTAGAAGCAACAAGCTGCTCTGAAGAAGCAGCCAGTGGATATTGTGTGAATAATGTAGCAAAGCAAAGAAGAAAAAAAAAGACGGTTTTAACTATGGTAGGTTCTTTAGTTATTGAGGTGCATGGTGAAGTCCTATTTATCTTCGTCTCAGGTTTGTTGCGATGTACAGCTCAGGATTGAGCAGAAATTTTGATAGTTTGGGAGTTTTCACCAATCTAGAATTTTTTTTTCCCTTCTGAGTTTTGGTCACTTTCTCTGGCCTATAGTTCCTTAACTAACCCCACCTGTTTAAGGTTTTAACCAACGAGGTGGATACGTTTTTTAGGTGGGTTTAGGTTACAGATTCTGAATTTTTCAATCTTGTGTTCAATTCTGTATCTTCGTACTTCCTTTTAATCATTTGTCAATACGCAAAGTAAGTTGCGTTCTCTTTAGTGATATGCTTATAGTTCGTGACAATGATTTATCTGTCAGAAATATTTATTGAAACTGTTGTATTTCCATCGGATCATTTGTACTAGCTACAAATTTTTTAACAAAGATTGCAAAAGGAACATTTTGAAAAATCTAATGCCATGAATTCTTCTGGTAATTATATGATTTTTTAAGTTTGAAGTTCCAATGCTTTCCTCTTTGACCCCACAGAACAATCTGTGATTACCATTATCCTCTTTCCACGATGATTACTGTAAGTGGAAGGAGATAATGGGTGGATGGAATTTATAGTTTCATGTCGCATGAAGCTCCAAACTTTATTGTGTCTAAAGTGGTGACTGGTGACGGCACTTTTATTGTGAAGGTAATTTGTTTTTCAATAATTATATTTAATTTACCTGATGGCATGGCATAATCCGCTAATTTTACCCAACTTAACTTTTAAAATTGATTATCATTAAAGGAAACTAAGATGTTGTGATTCAAATTTAATTTGAATGTTAAAAATTTAAATTCAAACACTATATCTTACACACTCCATTTATAAAATTTTATCAAGAAATTTTGATAATGATTTGACTGAAGAAAATTTACTTAAAGTATATATTGAAATCTAATTTATATACATTGTTTGAAGTGTTAGCTTTTAATTGGAGAGGACTTCTCCGTCGATCATCACCTGCAATTTTATATATATAATTTTTTAATTACTCTTAAAAGTAATTGCAAGAATAAAAAAGGTCACCGGACAAGAAATAATATTGTAAAAAAAAAAAAGAAAGTATAATCATCAAGAATATACATTAATTTTATTTATCAAACAATACAATTAACATTTGAACATACTAGTTACCAAATTAATATCATTAAACTAAAATTTGTTGATAATAATATATATTATTTAATGCATTAAAAAAAGAAAACTCTTACCATTCTATCAGAAACTCGAATTTTTATTTGACTTCTAACCACCTGAATCCTTAAATTCTAAGTGGGCATCATCATCCACAACCTCAATAATAATTAAAAAAATAATAAAAAAAACTAATTAACCACAAAACCATAGAGACGGAAAAATGATGAAATTGATGAATCTCAATGGACAAGGTATGTGAGCACGAGTGCCACCAGCATTAGAACATAAGCTATTCCTTGATCTATAGTTATGCCTGCAAATTGGGAAAAAAAAAGTCTTTCAGAGACGAAACTATAAGTTTATATTTAAAGGTGTCAAAATTATATATTCTATAAAAAAAATTAATAAATAATGAAAATAGATATAATGAAAATAATGAAATAGATATAATTATTATTTAAATAAATTTACAGGAATCATTATAAAAATAATGAAAATAGATATAATTATTTAAAAGGAATTAGATATTTATAAGAAGTTAATATTAAATAATGAAAATAGATATAATTATTAATTAAATAAATTTACAGGAATCATTATAAAAATAAAAAAAAATTTAAAAGGCTATAACTATTTTAAAAAAATCAAAAAATTTTATAAATCAACTATAATTCAAAAGAATATTCAGTTTTTATTTTAGAAGGATTAATGATATAATTATAATTTAATTTAATCAGTTAACCGAATTTCTTTTGTTTGAATAAATTATATTACATTATATGAAAATTTCATCTTTTTTTATTCAATTTAATAACATTTTTTATAGGAACATTTTATTCTGTTTAATCAAATGCGCAAAAGTTTTGGAAGAGGCTTTGGCCCGGTAGGGGTTCATATAGTTCCGCCCGAGTCGTCATCTTACAATTCTCATGTAATGGATACAGATCCATATTGCATTATATATTCGATCTCTTTCACAAGTGCAAAAATATCTTTACTTTTTTAATATTTCAAAAAATAAAATGTTTCATCATTTAACTAAATAATACATAATATATCATGCATATGGATTCATAATATAATTTACGGTCATCCTATGCATATTGATGTGAATTCTCAAGAGAAAATTTCCACCAGAATTCAATTTTGGTTTTTAAATCCACAGTGCATTATTGCAAGGTAAAAAAAAATATTTTCTTTTCTTAAGAAAGGAAAAGAGGATTTTTCTTCAAAAAAGAGAAAAGAAAAGAAAAAAAACTCACCGTCACTTGTTGGTGAAGGAGCAGCGGCTGGGGATTGGGCGGTAGCCAAAGGCATTATAGAAAAAATAACAGCCATGGTGGTGACAAAAACTTCAAAACAAACCCTAAAAACACCCATTTCTTCCCTATAATACTCTTTCTTTATGTATATTATCTGCACAGACAAGAGAGAGAGAGGGAGAGAGAGACCACTTAAACACAAAACAAAATTTAAACAAATGGAAATTGCAACAAATTAAAAAAGCTTGAATTTGAAGTGAGAATATAGTGAATATTGAGTGTTATTTATAGCATGGCTTCTATTCTCCAGACAGAGGGGGAGAGAGAGAGGGTATACCCGCAAGTTCAGAGGACCCACAAACCCATGTGGTCTATTATTTGCCTTTTCAGTTAGCATCTAATCAGATTTCCAAGCTGTGTCTTGAAAAAAAAAAAAAACAGCCTGTCTCTGCACTTACAACAATTCTTTCATATTTCTGCCGCGTACAAGTTATGTCGATATGGTCATTCTCATGAATTTTTCTTCTATATATATGTACTGCTGGTTCTTTCTGGCAACCTCTTTCACCTGTCTCTGATTATAATAATAATAATAATAATAATAACCTCTTTCGGCGGTCAGCACTTAATTCTAATATTTGAAGGATTAGGATTTAATTTATGTCCAATAGTCTCAATAAAACTGAAAATTTAAAAGGACAAGGGTTTATGTTTGTAAATTCTTAACTCAAAATTTAAAAGGATAAGGGTTTCTTTTGAGATCAACCATATACCGTGCCTACTTAAAGACTGTGACACAGAACATAGCCATAACTTACAAAGATCAAAGTGCTGGATTTTCTAGTCAGAGGAAGATGAGCCTACACAAATGTGCTAGAGGTATTTCACAACATGTTTCTAACTAAATACCAACAAACATCAGACAGAACCAGAAGGATAGCTGACCAACAGAGGATGGACTTATCAACAAAACCAACATCTGGAATTTACTTCTACCAGAAGGTCCTTCAGTCTTCTATGTACTTATCTCACTATTATAGGTTTGCCTAGTCAACAGGGGAGGAAAAGAGGATCCTCTTTGTTCTTATAGATCTCAAACAATTGCTTAGAATAGCGAGTCGCCAATGTTCTGCAGAGTTCAACGTAGCTAGAACCATGCTCCTCCAACTGTAGCTTAGATTTCTTTAGATCACCTTGAGGATCTCCACCCGTGAGAAACTCAGCCACCTCTGTTCCCCTGTTAAGATTTCCAAACATAATTAGTAGGAAATAATCGAAATATTCTACACGTAATGGATATTAAAGAAATGGGGAATACAAGATCAAGTTTGATTAATGAAATAGCCACTCCAGAGAGGGGCAACAAGATTCTGAAGTGGCATTTTGTAACAAAGAAGGGGAAACCATTACAGGAGCACCAAACGTCCAACAATAATAGGGGATCCTGAGAGGGCCACTGGAACCAGAATCAATCTTGAGTGGTTCGGTATGACAAAACCAACCAGATTATAATGCATATGCAAGAAACTAGGTAGAAAAAATCCCACCACTAATAGTTAATGTCAAAGTAATTTTCGCTACTCTATATACACAAAGACACGTGATCATAGTGCTTTTCCCCAATGGAAAAACAAAATTTTCTGCAGCCTAAATAAGGGAAATTTGAAGACAAGATCTCAATTAACGTCCTTCAAATTCACAAAATTGGATTAAGCTACACAAGGAATTATAGACAAATGAGATAATTTTGTATCATGCACATATTTGATATTGGCATAAGAATATTAAAAATAGAAGTTCAAATGGTCAGAACGTAAATACAATATAATGCACATGAGGAATATTTGTTAGTTTATTGTAGTTTAAAAAACTATTTCCATCTTTAGGGTAGTTATAGGAAAAATTCTAAGTTTGGGATAGACTTTGGGTCAATATGACCGGTAGAACACCAGTGCGCCGGTTGGACTAGGGCACACTGTCTGTGCGCCGGTTCAAGTGGTGTGCAGCCTGCCGGTGGGCCACTTGGACTGGTGCACGGAAGTCAGACTGCACACCGCCTTTCCCAGTGATTCCCTCTTGCTCTCCTGCCCATGATTAGCTTTCCCGTGAAGAATCAATGAACCTGAGAAGGTAAGTTGCACCTTAACTCAAAATATCTTTCAAGAAACTAACATCAAACTTGGTTTCCATAATTTTTGTATTCTGGAAGTGTCAACTACAAGTACCGAAGTTTAACTACAAAAGTAGATTGCTGAAATTTAGAGTACAAAGTGAGAATATCACACTTTAAATATTATTTGCCAGGTTAACTTATAATTGTTTGTTTTTATGGGGTTAATGCTAACAAAACTGAACTGAGGGCCAAAATTTCATGTATCATGTTTTTTAGATGGTTGTGGAATATTTTAAAATCATGGCTTTCTCATTTATTGTTTCAGATGCTGATAGATTGCGAATGACCCAAAGCAATATGAAAATGGTATTCTTTGTCTATCTTCCAACGACCTTGCCTACATTTTTTGAATATGCTTTTCATTTATGAGTTCTTATTGCAACTTCAAAGGCATTTTCATGCTGAGACTCTTCCATTTATTAGGTAACCAGTTTGCCTGGCAAATAAATTTAAAAAATATATATATCTGTGCGCCATTTCAGCCTGAAACTCTCCCCTGCCACCTCACTAAATCTACCCTAAAATGAGAGATAAAATTGTCACATACCCTAAAACTAGAATTTTGTGATTTTTAAACTTATTTTTGTAAAATGTTTTTTAATTTGCCACAAACTGAGAATTTTCCCTGCACATGGACAGCATGCCTGCATACCTATATGTGCAAACAAGATCAAATGGTTGATACATGAGAAGTTAGCATTCAATCAAATTACTCTGCAGAAAGATAATGAAAAGACAATATAGTACCTGAAAGCATCAAATTTGCTAAACCCTCGGTTGTTCTCATACTTGGTTTCCTTGCTAACTTGCTCATCAGAAGTTTGCTGCCGATACAGAGCACATACAGCTCTCATACACAGTTCAAAATCTTTACCAAAGGCTGAAAGCATGTCGGCCTCCAAATCCCATTTGAACTTTTTGTCCTTGCTTCTTTGAAGTTTGCTCAAAATCTCATCAAAATCCACACTGCCATCTGATTCATTTTCTGACTGACTGGGAACATTATCAGTATCAGATACATCAGATGCAACAGATCTATCATCAATAAAGCTCTCATCCTCACTATCCAATCCAAGCTGCTCATATTCACTATCATAAGCATCATCTGTCGTAGGAATTCCTTGTCCATATTTCAATTCACTGGTCTTATTTGAAAAGCTCCTTTCTGCCTTGACTTTTTCTTCACACTGCCTCAGGGTCATCAGACGCCGCCGTGAATGAGTTATAGCACATTGGACATTGCCATCCATAGGAGGAGAAGATATCATCAATAAATCTACACCAGGAATCGACTCTAGAATATGCTTCTTCAGTTTAGATATTGGAATATTGTCGTCTTCATCACTCTCAGTATCACTAGTTACAATTCTAGCAGCTCTTTTTCTTTTAGAAGTTGAGACACACGGAACGTTATCTTTGCATTCATCCACATCATCTTCATAATTCTGACAGCAAATCTCATCTTTTTTACCATCCAGAGTTCCAGCTAACACATGATCAGTTGATATACAGACTTTTCTATTTCCCTGATCATTCAAAATAGACAATGGGATACCTTGAGAATCAGATTCATCATCACTATCAAAAATATTGATGACATTGAAACGTGCAGGTTTGCAAACAGCTGGGGTTGATGGAGCAATCTTTTTGCCAGGGCTTCTGTCTTCATCAAATGATAAATGTCTTCTGAATTTCCTGCGACATTCCCCTTCCAATTTTGAATAAACACCTTTCTTCCCTGCTAAAGGATTGAGGCTGCATGGGCTGTCTTTATATGGTGTACCTGCCACTCAGTGATAATAAATAAGAGATAGAGAAGAATAAATTTTATTTTTTTAAAAGGAATGATTAGTTTTCTAAAAGTATGAGGACAGACAAAGAGGTTAAACAAAAAGGTAATACGAGAAGGCACCTCCAAATTATGCTCCTGCAAGTACATAGTTCACGCTTGAGAAATGGATAAATACACTGCTAGAAACTATTTTACCCAAAAAGGTGACATATAGCTGCATTTTGAATCCAATGATGCACAAATCCGGCAAATCAATACCAAAAGACTATATTAGCATAATTGAATTCTCAACTACTATAAAGATTCGGAACAAGTAGATTAAGCACAAAAATTTGATTGGCAAGGATACAAGATAGGTTGTGAATACATGAGATCCAAAATAAAACACTGCACCGCCACTTTCTATGTGCAGCACTTTTGAAAAAAAGAACTGAATTACAGTAACTGAAAATGGGGCTTTCACCCCTAGAGCCAGTGCAGTCTTACATGAAGCACTCATGACTTACGATGAATTTAAATTTATTAATGATTGCAGAAAGAAAGGAAACCGTATTATGCCATACCAGAGGTAGGAAAGTTATCAATGCCTTTATCAGGGATACAACAGGTGGCTCCTAAACCCACCACTGATTTCTCATTATTTTGTAGTTGCTTTACATCTGCTCTACTTTCACCTTTAACAATATCATTCAATAATTGGTTCCCACTACCTGAGGTTATATTGCCAACCACCTGCGAGACCCACAACTCCAATTTCTTATACTTTTCCTTCCAGGCCACAACCTCGCTTTCAGCCTTTCTCTTCTCACACTCCAAGACATGGTTTCCAACCATAAGCTGATCAACTATATTCTTCTCATCTCCCTCCGCTGTTAAATCAACAACCACATCCCACTTCTTCCCCCCTCTGCAACCGACCTTGTTTTTGTCCTGAACAAAATTGCCCTGTTCTCTGACATCATCATTCCGTGTTCTACAGCCCTCCAGATCAACTCGAGCTGACTTATTTTGGCAGGCCTCTAGTTCCTTAAACTTAGTCTCAAGCACTTCATACTTACTCTTCCTCTTTTTGATTTCCAATTCCAGTTCAATAATCCTTGCTTCAGCCTTCTTACTCCTTTTCTTCTAGCTCATCACATCTACACTTCTTCAAGTCTTCCTTACAGATGAACTCAAACCTCGAAACTTTATTTTCCACTTCTTCCATATTCACCTCCATGTCTAAAAGAACCACCTCAATCCTCAGAGTCAAGAAGATAATTAACTTTCATAAATTATCTCATTGATTCCATTCAAACATCCTGCGTTCAAAAATATCAACAGTCAAAAGCTATTACTTTTATTAAGCATAACTAATCTATAATCAGCCGAATAGAAGCTCCCTTCATTGCTTAGGATTTCTTTATAAAAGGAAAAAAAAAATCTGACAGAAAATTTCTTCCTTTATTCTTCATTTTCCTGCAAAAACTCTCTTACATACTCCTCTCCAACTCTTGCTCTCTTTTAGTAACAGCATCTCAAAGTACTTTAATCAACGACAGACACTACCTAAAACACATTCAAATCTTTCAACTATTCCTTAAAACTGGGAGTAACACAGTTTTTTTTTTTTTTTTAAATCAATGTATTTAAAATCTCACACCAGCAAAAAGAACAGGATTTGAAGAAATAATAAAATAGAGAAAATAAAGGCAAAACTTACTACTGTTGAAGCATCGTAAAAAAGTTAGCAACTTGGAAATTGTCTCTCTAGGGTTTTCTTCGTTTTCCGTCTGCGAGAAGCTCGAGAGATGAAACGGAAGGGAATATGTACTACGCCTAGGAGTACGACCGTACGGGATAATGAAGTGACTGTTACAGTGTATCTGAACAATCAGTGACGTGGAGGAACCTGAATAGACAATGCCACCTGGACAAATGAGTCGGCAACCCAGCGTAGTAAAGTGACTCACTATAAATTTTGAAGAGTGCAAGAGCGCCAGCGCTGATTTTGACGTCTCTGTCCTTTAAAAAAAGAGGAATTCCATATAACATAAACGGGGAATAAATTAGAAAGGTCTCAGTTTCCCATAGAAATTTACAAAGGACGATCGTAGAATTGTCATTCACATAGTCAACGACATCTCGTTTAACCATTTTTTTTTAGTTTTTATCCAATTGTACAAACGACATGTAGCGTCAACCAGCGATCCACAGCCGAATTTTTCTTATTAGGCGATAGGTGCAACTGTGATAGCATAACGGATGCTAAAGATGAGATTTCTTAAGCTTCTAAGCCAAAGCCCTGCTTTTCTTCGAAGAATAGCCCTAGTAGAGGTGGATGGTGGAGGAGCTCTGGGTCCATGGAGGTTGGGGTCGAAGCAGTTCTTCTCCAATTTCACAGAGGAGCCAGAGCTCAAAGACTTCATGGATTTCTTGGATGCTCTCAAGAACTATGAGAAATCAGGGGTACCCAAGGGTGCAGGTACCGATTCAGACGACGGGTTTGATCTCCGTCGCATGCTGCGGCTTATGGACCGTCTGGGTAATCCTCAGTCCAATTTCAAGGTTCTATTTTTTCCCCACTTTTTAGTTGCATTTCTTTTTAATTTCACCAATTGGAGTCGGTTTTCAATTCTCCTCTAAAAGGAACAATTTTCTTTTGTTTTCTCTTTTTGGGTAAGTGTAGACTGTCCACATTGCGGGTACCAAAGGAAAAGGATCAACTGCAGCCTTTCTATCTAACATCTTACGGGCAGAAGGATACTCCATTGGTTGTTATACAAGGTATGGGATTGTTACAACATCAATGTTCCTTTTGTTTTCGTATCTTCCACCCAGATGCCAAAATATTTTATGTTTTACAACTATTTATTGTTTTAGACAGACTGTAATTGTGTGTTAAGCAATGAAGAAAAGTTAAAATTTAATCAATTGCATTTATTGCACGTATATATGTATTGGATTCAATGACGAAATTTGTTTTGTTTAAGTAGTTCGCATATTGTGACTATATATATTGGATTCAATGACGAATTTGTTTTGTTTAAGCAGTCCACATATTGTGACTATAAGGGAACGGATGTCAGTGGGAAAATTAGGCGAGCCGGTCTCAGCAAAGAAGTTAAATAGTCATTTTCTCCGGATTAGGGAAAAACTTGATGAGGCAATCCTAGTAGAAAATGGGGGTTTGAGTCATTTTGAGGTATTTACTTACCTATTTGCATTCTTTGCCATTATAATCTATAAAGATCTAGTCTTACTTTTGTTCTTGGGTTGCACTCCCTTGGTGCTCTATCTGTGATGGAATTTAAAAAAAAAAATTAGACACAGTTTAGGTACTACCCTAGTTGAAAAGGAGCATACTCCAACCCTTTTGCCAGAGCAACAATATGTACTAATCCATTGGTTGATATCTATAATCACATAAATACTTGGGCCTGAATTGTTTAGTCTATTTAATATGTTAAAATGCAATTATTGTAATTATTTTTCTCTGTTTTTAAAATTTTATATTGTGATTTGTGGTTTGTATGATAGACATAATGTTATATCTTGGTTTTTAGTTTCTTCTTTAAAATTTGTTTTCCTCATTTCTGATGCACTTTAGGTCTCATGTATAATTGCAATCTTATAATGTAATTATCTAACTTAATTTTTCAGGTTCTTACTGCAATAGCATTCTCTCTATTTGCGCAAGAGAACATTGACATTGCAATTATTGAGGTTAATAAATTTTCTCCTCCTAATCTTCTTCTTCTTTAGCTATTAAAATTTATTAAGAATATGTCTTCTTATGCGTGTTGGCATGTAACTTTGTGTCCTATAGCATTTTTTCTGCTTGGAATGTTAAACTTGTTTTCCTGTTATATATTTCATGCATCATAATTTATATTCATATAGCTGCTTATTCCTGGGTAAAATTTGTAATATTTTGTTTGTTATTTTGCAACAGGCTGGTCTTGGAGGTTCTCGGGATGCTACAAATATAATTTGTAGTTCTGGACTTGCTGCATCAGTCATAACTAGTATAGGTGAGGAACATTTGATGGCACTGGGGGGTTCGCTAGAAAGCATTGCAATTGCAAAGGCCGGAATAATCAAACATGGTCGTCCAGTTAGGTGATTCTCCCCTCACCTGTTGTACGTAGTTTTTTTTTTTCTTTTTGGTGCACATCAGCTACCTCAAACAAACATAAGAAATGAATAAATTAATCATGGTTGCTTGAATTTATTTCTTTACTCTCACATCCTAGCTATTCTTCATCGCATGTCATATGCTTTTGTAAGACATTGGATTTAGTTATGCAGCACATCTGTCTTTTGTTTACTGTTAACATCTGATTGAGCTATTATATGTACGCTGCATTTATAATTAGAGCTTTTTTTTTTCTTTTTTTTTAAAAAAATGAACTAGCTTAGCTATTCTTCATTGCATGTCATATGCTTGTCTAAGATATTGGATTTAGTTATGCAGCACATCGGTTTTTTGTTCACTGTTACTATTTGATTGAGCAATTATATATGTGCTGCATATAAGTGCATATATAATTAGAGCTGTTTCTTTTATTTTTTTGAAAAAAAAAATATAACTAGCTTGAGACATTGGAGTTTGCAAAAAAACTTGCAACTATTGCTGATTTTGTTTCTAGGAATTTGTTATTTATCTTCTGTTTTGTACCCCCTTACACAGATGCATGTGTTAATGCACCTATCGTCTTGCTGCAATGACGTGAAGATTTTGATGATGAATGCATTTAATGATTAATCCTGTTTAGTATTTTATGACGGTGCAGTAGTCTATTCTATTGGAGTTACATAATTCAATGATTCAATAAACCTTTTTTCATTACTTTGTTTTAGTGTTGATCAAAATCTTCAGTGTTTAAGAGGCTTAAATTTTCAGTTGGTTCTAGGTGGACCCTTTCTTCCTCACATTGAGCATATTCTTCATCATAAAGCCTCAGTGATGTGTGCTCCTGTAGTATCAGCATCTGATTCTGGGATTAGAACTACCATTAAAGGGCTTGGCATACTTGCTGGTAGACACTGCCAGTTGTGTGACATAATGATAAAAGTTCAGAGGGATTTTCAGCTGGTATGTTCTTGAATGACTATTTCTTGTGCATCTTTAGACCTTTTGCATCTTTAATCTTTGAATAAAATTACAAAAAGCTTTTATCTCTTTTAGTTTCATTAGATATGCCATAACTTAGCTTTAATTATTTGTGCAGTTTATTAAGCTACCCGACATTAAAATGCACATGCTTGGAAGACACCAACTGCAAAATGCAGCTACTGCAGCATGTGTAGCACTGTGCCTCCGTAATCAAGGTGCACAATTGTTTTGTATGCTTGTTATATTTTCTTTTTATGAGCTTTTCTGAAGTAGAACCAAAGTCTTTTGATAACTGAAGTTTCTAAAACATTTTTGGAATTGTATAGTGCTTCAGGCCAGAAGATGACAGCACAAGTTCTCTGTAACCACACTATATTATGATAAAGAGAACTACATGACTTGGAAAATAATGGTTGTTTATTAGACTTGTAATTTACCTGAGAACTTCTGTCTGATCACTTGAGACTTCTACTGTTGTATCCTTAAATCACCTTCTATTAGCAATATCAATTCAAGTTCATTACCTTCAGTTGTTCTATTTTCAATTGGAAATCACCCTAGGAAAACGACACATCTCATCTTGGCGCTCTGAACTAATTTTGAGATGATGAAAGTGAATTTGTCTAACTAGATTAAAATAATTGTTTAGGAATTTGTTGGGACTACTAAACATATTATTAACTTGTGCTATTACTTATTTTTGGATACCTTATGGATGGCACAACAGGATGGGGAGTTTCAGATGAATCAATTAGAGTTGGTCTGGAGAACACATACTTGCCTGGAAGAAGTCAATTTCTAGTATCTAAAGAAGCTGAGTTGTTAGGACTATCTGGAGCCACAGTACTACTTGATGGAGGTCAGTTCTTATGTTCCTCTATACTTCTTTCAGATGTTCTAAATGTAATTCTACCTCAAATTTAAACTTTTTTCTATGGTCCATTCTTATCATGCTGGTCATATGTACTTCAAAGAAATGTTGCTTCACAGAGTTGTATTCCTCTGTTAATTGCAATTGTGAATGCCTTTTCAGCTCACACTAAAGAATCTGCAAAAGCTTTGGTTGACACAATACAGATGACATTTCCAGATGCGTCATTGGTGCTTTTAGTTGCAATGGCTAGTGACAAGGACCATTTGGCTTTTGCAAGAGAGTTTCTTTTAGGTATAGCTCCCTGAATGGCTTTAGCATGTTTATTCTATATAAGCTCTGTTGGGGTCATCTACAGAAGTGATGCCATATCCGACTACCTAACTTGTTTTTATTCCTGAATGGATGAGGGAGAAAAGCTTTTTGGCATGTTTCATTCTTTATCTGGGGTAGTAGTGGGATGGAGCACAACAAAGGGACACTGGCATGCAATTCTGTGGAATAATGTAATTATGCTCACTTTTTTCCAGATAAACAATTAGAGGCTGTCTTCCTAACAGAAGCTGACATTGCCGGAGGCAAATCCCGGACAACTACAGCTTCATTGTTAAGAGATTACTGGGTACAAGCATCTGAAGAATTAGGGATCAATACCTTGCATGATGGAATGGCAGAATTCCAAGATTTCTTGCATAACCAACGCATACATCCTGCAAACGAACTGGAAGGCAGAATCATCTTGGCAGCCGAGAAATCATTGGAGGCTTCCATGAGAGTTGCAACTAAGTTTCTTACTGGAAGACCAGGGAACCAGCCAAGTGTTGTTGTAGTGACTGGATCTCTACATATTGTGTCATCAGTGTTAGCTCTTCTCCACAGGTAAACTGCATTGCATGAAACCTTAATTATTTTTCTTCTCTTTTCGAAAACAGCATCTGTATTTTGAGCAAAAATGGATTAATCTTTGTAAGTACTGTTAGACAAGTGATGCACTGTTCTTGCTGTTATTTATTAATGTGCTGAAACAGAGTTAAGCTAATTAACTGTGCAATGTGTGGTTAAAATTGCCAAGAAGCAGTATAAAAAGATAACATATTTATTTGTATTTTATTTATGATGCAAACTGCAAAACCTGATATGCAGCTGGAAGTTTGGTGATAAATATTTAGTGATTTAATAAAGGAGAAATCCCTGATTTGAAGGATCATTTGTGTCTTAAAAATAGTTATTAAGGTTGCAGATGTCCCAAAAAAATTCCTGCATCTAGGAATGGGCCAAAAGAAAACCAAAAAGATGAAAGGCATTTACATTTTGCCAACCAATTCAATGCATCATTTGTCACCATCATCAAAAGGGGATTGCTATCCGACTAAAATTTTTGTATTGCATGCAAAGCTATGCTATTACTACATGTGGGCATCTTTCATGGTCATGGGTGTTTGTGTAGGATGCATGTTGCAATATTTGAGAGAAAAAAATAGCTTCAACAACTTCGTCCCATTTTATTAACTCAACTATGCAAAAGTTCAACAAGGACACATACTGTGAAGCCCCATTAGGTGCACACACGCCAAGGGTCCCAACTTGCCCATAGATTCAATTCATATCTTTGTTCATGAATCAAGCTAATATATTAAACAGGTATTTTGTTCATAAATTGAATTAATAATTTATTATTAATTTATGTGAGTAGTTTATAATTATAAAATTATGAGAATTGATTTTTTTGTATAGTAATATTTTATTCAATAGACAATGCATGAATCTTGTGTAACCAAAAAATTTCCACGCTAAAAGGCTAGCTAAGATAAGTGCTATTATTTGTTAAAGAAAATGGGAAGGATAGTAGTTATTGACGATCATTGTATAATTCTTTTTGTCCTATTGAGATATGCTAATCTTTTTTTTCTTATTATTATCTGTTTCAAATATATATTATATCTATGTTTCTTTTTTAGAGCATAATTAATTTGTTAGTTTTTTAATATGTTTTTTAATTTTTATTTTTACAATAAATTCTTAATTAATGTAAGAATGCATTGAAAATATAAATAAAATTATAAAATCTATAATTTTAATTTTATTAATTATTTTTTTAATGTTGAGAAAGTAGAAATATAATGGTAATGCTAGCCAGGTGAGTAAA
Source organism: Triadica sebifera (assembly GCA_023653625.1). Taxonomy (NCBI): domain Eukaryota; kingdom Viridiplantae; phylum Streptophyta; class Magnoliopsida; order Malpighiales; family Euphorbiaceae; genus Triadica; species Triadica sebifera. The sequence continues at coordinate 28,363,735 of CM042906.1, forward strand.
GTTCTTGTGGTGTCATCAAATGAGGAGACTTGGGTAATTTAATGTCATCCAATTTTTCCTTTTTAATAGTAATTCTAACTTGCTATTGGTACGTGGTTGCATTTTTCATTAATGAGGGGACTTAATGTAGTTTGTCTTCGGTTCATTACTCTCCATCAAAAGAATTATTTATTTTTATACATTAATTACAAGAACACAAATTCCCACCAAAAGCACTCATCTTTGATTTATTTTTCATAAAATAATGGGTAGCTTTTCCCCTTTTAATTAATATTCCATTTCAATTTAAAAGAAATCTTAAAAAAATATATTTTTTTGTGATGACATTCTTGAATTTTTACTCGTAGAGTGAGAACCGTCTTTAATGTCATTGTGGTGTGACCTAAACTTTATATTTTAAAATTCGAAAGTCTATTCAAGTTTATACTTGAGGTGCAGGGTGAATTTTGTTCCTATTTGATTACATGCCATCAATTCATTTAACTAACAACCTGGTACATATATATATATATATATATATATATATATATATGATTTGGATTGATTCATAGTTATCTAAAATAGTCAAGAAAATTCAACAAATATAAACCTTTCATACAAATATAAATTTTCAATAAAAAAAGGAAAAAGAAAAAAAAGTGATGTGTGATTGTAACATTTATTTATTTATTTTGCTTTATGTTGTTGTAAATCAAGGAAAAAAAAAACTTAATGCTACTTTAATTAATTTTTGCATCTGTGCTGAAGTTTCATCAACTTAAAATTTTCTCCTTTAATATTCATTATAGGTTTTGTAGGTAGGACCCTTTATTCAAAAAGCATATGTAATGTAATGAAATAGAGTGGAAGGATAGGATATAAAGACAAGAAATGCTTGCATTTACTTCAATAGCTAGCGATAGATATCCCAGAGATTTTCCATACAATATATGTACTGTAACAACTGAATTAAATGGAGGGGTTGGAAGCACCAACAGTGTATCATAACCCCAACGGTTCTACTTCTAAGGCAGGAGATGGGGACATGACATCAAGAATGTGGGTCCCACTACGGCGATCCGACATCCGTCCCCCGACTGGTGACCTCTCCCCGCTGCACAATTTTCAAGAAACCCTAAAAATATTTTTGCATATATAGCAGTAGATGTTAGACTCCAATCCAAGAAATTGAAGAGAGAGAGAGGTAAAGATTGAGGGAGATAAATGTGGAGTAATGTTTTACTCGTATATTTCGTGGTGCTAGTAAATGTTGTTTCAGATTTGGAAGTAAATGAAGCTGTTGAGGTCCCAGCTTATTATTTTATTTTCTCAAGGGGACAACTTTGCTTTAAAATTTGTCCTACATTTCCATTCACATATATGTTCTAGTATGCTTTAAATGATGATGAGTTAGTTTACTTTTATTTGTATTTTATGTACATACACAATTTCTTAATTATCGATATATATATATATACTCTAGAAGTGGCAACAAATATTATACTTCTGGTTCTTTTTATATACATAAAATAGGTTGATCAAATCTATATATTCCCATAATTGATATGATCCAATGTAAATTAAGAATATATAATTGGTATGAAATTTTACAATTTTGTTCATAAAATAAAGCCAATAATATAATATTATATAAAAAATATTTTTTTATTTTTCATATAATATTTTTTTATTAGTTCATTTTTATAAATATGTTTTAGATAAATAAAGATTTCATAATTTATAAGCCAATTAATTACTTAGTACCTAGGAAGCTGCATGGCATTTGCTATTTTACGTGCGTAGAACCAGTGCCCGTAGAAGATTCTTGCATATAAAACTTAAGGTTACAAATTCTTCATTGCACAACCGTATGTCGGTATTGTTTAAATTTAATGCTACGTTTAAATACTTCTTACCTTTTCTCATTAAAATTAAGGTTTCAAACTTCTAAAATATATTGTCTTGGGTATTACTTTATAACCGATGAGTTAATTATGAGGAGTGTTTTTTTTTTTTAATCAAACTATCAAAAAGGATTTTATTGCTTCAGCAACCAGCAGTAACAAAAAACCTCCAAGGCATACCCTGCAAAACAATCATCTACAACCTAACTTTTGTACACTAAGAATAACATCTTTTCTATAGTTATCAGGACAACTAAAATACTCAAGCTAACTTGCCGTAAAATCGATTCCTCATCAATCTGTATACTAGAAAAAGTATATTTATTGCGGGCCATCCAAATCCAACAGACTGTAGCAACAAGGGCAGATCTTCTAATGGTAGAAAGCTGAGACTTACCAGCAGCATGTCTACAAAATCAGCTTACCACCCTTCTCCACTTATGGTCCATTTTCTTGATCTCACAAGCTTGATAAACTTTGTTCCAAATCCGACTAGTTACAGGACAAGAGAAAAACAAATGCTGCAGAGTTTCTACTTCAGCAAGACAGAAACAACATCGGTCATTATCAAGAACTTCCTACTTCCTCAACTTATCTTTAGTCCGAATACAATTTTGCAAGGCAATCCACATCACAAAACACTGTCTAGGGATTTGTCCCCTAATCCATATAATTTTGGCCCAGGAACCATTAGGTGCAGGTTTCCTCAAACAATTCCAAGCATTTTTGACAGAGAAAATCCCCTTGGAATTACCTTTCCAGACGATAGTATCAGTAGAATCAACAGAAACGATATACTTCCCAGAGATATAACTCCAGGCCATCAAGGTTGCTTCATTAATGGGGTCAGGAAGTCTCCAGATATTATCATTCCACAACTCACAAACTCTGGCCTTCTTAGCTATACCTGCATTCCTAAGCAACACACTGCTAAACTTCTCATGCATGGATTCCCCATCTACCCATGGGTCAAACCAAAAAGAAAATGAAGTACCATCACCCAATGCATATCTCAGTTGAATTACATTGCTTTGTTATTTCCCAAAAACTAAACCTTCGGAGATGATTCAATAACCGATGAAGCCCAAATAGAAGGCTTACTCGAAAGAAGATACCAAATATGCTTGCACAAAGCAGTTTTATTCCAGTTTTTAATATCTTTCACGCCCAAGCCATCTCCACATTTCTTGTTACAAACATCTTGCCAAGCAACCAGGTTAGAACATTTATTATCAATTTGCCCAGACCAAAGAAATCTTCTAAGCACACGGTTGATGTCATTAATAACACTGGTAGGAAGAAGCATAATAGCTATCCAATACACATGCATACTGCTTAGAACAGAATTAATGAGTTGCAGACGACCAGCATAAGAAAGAGATTTAAAAGACCAAGAAGCAATTCTAAAAGCAATCTTGGAAGTAAACCAGCACAATCACTTTTGGATAGGGAAGTAGAAATCAAAGGAAGGCCAAGATAACGATAACGAACCGGTAATTGTCCTTCACCATAACCCAGAAAAGACAAAATTTTATTTTTAATAACCATATCCACAGCACTAAAATAAACAAAGTAATGTGTCACATATGAGATGAAAAAGGTAACAAAGAGAAGTTAATTAATATTTTTTTTTAAATATAGTTTTAATTTTTTAGGGTACCAAATATTAGATTTTGCTATATCTTCATTTTATTACTAAATAACATAGGATAGGGGATCTAAATATGAATATTTGTCTAAATAGAGAGAATTGCAGCACGATTATAAGTTAAGTTCGCTGTATAAAGAACAAATACGAGGAATAGAAAAAAACATATAACATAATAATAATGATGATGATGATGATAAAGTTAGCAAATACTAAGGGAGCAAAATTCATTTTAATTTCTATTTTGTTAATTAAGATTTGCCCATGGAATGCCTCTGATGCCAGGCTTAAACCAAATATTCATTTATATAAACTGGATCTATCATGAATTAATTCAATCATGCATTTATATTCATCACCAATTATAATTGAATTCTTTCATGAAAAGGGCCAATTGTAGGGAAGAAAAATTCAAGATGTAATTAAAGGGACGAGAGGTTAGAATATGCAGTATTTACTATATATAGCAGCTGAATTTTCCTCTTCTTTTTTTTTTAATTTTGAAAAGACTTCTGTATGAAAAAAGACATTGGTGTAACAAAAAAAAAAGACATTGGGAAACTTAAAACTTTGGATTTGAGACAGTATTGAAAAGCAAATATGAAGCACATAATATATCACAGCATCAGAATTACAAAAGAAAACAAGAACCGGTACAAACAGTTTGATTATTTTTTTAATCATGATCTTTACTTATTGTTCAGCAAAAGTCCCGTTTGCAAACTCTGAGTCTAGAAAGTAGAGCAAGTGATGGAGAGAGAGGGAGAGAGAGATGGTTGTTGAGAATGGTAAATGTGAAAATTGATGGATGAGAAGGAAAAGGTGTATTCATTTGGAGGAAAATTGATTGCGATAAAAACGAAAGAATAGTCGTAACTGTAACACAGCCACGTTTTCATTTATACATGGAAACACACTCCCATGCTCTCTATCTGCCTTTACTCTTTCCCCATCTGTCACTGTGTGCTGTGGTGGTAACTGGTGACCCCTTACACCCACATAATCATCATCATCATCATTATTATTATTAACCACATATATATTTATATTTTACATTTGTATAACGATAAATAGTTACGTGAAAAATGTAATTTTTATAAATTATCTTTTTCTATGATATATAATTTATCTTTAGTAATAACAACTTAAAAGTAAAGTCTATCTTATAGCACGGATTAAAACACATTGAGGATCCATGTTTATAAAGCACTAACACAACTGCTTGAGTACTCAGAGAATAATCTTACCAAATTATATCAATATTTAGTACTAACTATAAATTCTAAATGAACCACTGTTAACATTTTCTTAAATACAAACACACGCTAGATGCAATATTATTGTTGCATATATACAGAGGCTTTAATCTCCACATAAATCAACTTAATTTTCATGTTTTTCCTTACTGAGTGCTTATTGATACATTCAACTCTTGTGTCCCTTTTCTTCCTCGTGCATTACAGGCGACATTTTGCAAGTCACAAATATCCATCTTCAACATTTCATCTCCAAAGTAATCATTAATTAGTTTGGTGCGTAACATAAATTTATGAATATGGTATATGAAATTATATTGGAACTTTAATTATTATTATTATTTAAAAAAAACATAAATAATGAGAAAGATTGATCATCGTGGACACGGACATGCCGTGTCTGCGCATTGAAAGCCTTCCATCTTTATAATATCAAACTCCCTAACTACAAAAAAATAACAAAATAGCGACCACAATTAGTGACCACATAAATATGGTCACCAAATAGAGACCAATTTACGACCACACTGTGACAAAAAAGACCAATATTAATTTATTAAAATAAAGACCATACAGTGACCATTTTACTACCACATTGCGACCATATAAAGTGACCATGAATTTTGGTCGCTATGCATGGCGCCACCAGTTGGCGCCAAATTTTACGATAGATAATTCAGCGACCACAAATAATATGGTCTCTATTTAGTAACCACAATTATTTGTGGTCACTGTTTAGTGACCATATTTATTTGTGGTCTCTGTTTAGTGACCATATTTATTTGTGGTCGCTATTTAGTGACTACATTGATTTGTGGTCGCTATTTAGTGACCATATTTATTTGTGGTCTCTAAAGTTGCGACCACATTATTCGTGGTCACTATTTTTTGATTGTTCATAGATTCAGCGACCACATATTATGTGGTAACTATTTAGTGACCACATATTTGAGCGGTCTCTATTTAGTGACCATTTTTTTTTGTGGTCACAATTTAGTGACCAAATTTATTTGTGGTCTCTAAATTAAGACTTTCTCTACCATTGTATTAATAAAATAATTAATGTATCAAATTTAATATATTAAAATTCAATTAAAGTTTTAAATTAATATTGAACTATTAAAAATATAAATAAAAATTATAATATTCTTATATCATAAATGTGTTATTTATCAGCAAAAAGTATGAAATTTTAGTTGTAAGTTAGTATAATGGTGGTGTCTCAATCACTTTGCAGATAAACTATTCTATTATTTTGGTCGAATGTGGCAGCTAAAAGCACTCAATTATGATGATTGCTTAGTTTGGATTTTTTTTAAAATTATTGTGTATTTTATTAATTTGACCCATTTGTTATAATTAATTATTAATCTCACACAATATTCACTGGTCATTTTTATTCTTAATATTTTTATGCAAACAATGTATAGATTAGATACTAAATTATAGGTCCTGTTAATTAGCAATTTTAATCACCTTTTTAATTGTAATCAATAACCAAACTCTTTCTTCTTGTGTTGAAATTTTTAAAAAAAATTAAATTTCTTAATGAAAAGCAATAGCATAAAAGGGATTAGGGGTTAATCGATTGAATTGATAAAAAGTTAATAAATCAATCTATATATAGTTAATTTGATTTGATTATCAGTTTGAAGCGATTCAATTAATTTAGCAAAAGAAACTGAAAAAATTGAATTGATTTAATTTTCTTCATTTAAATTCATTTTATGTTTTTAATTTTCATTTCTAATTTTTTTTCATTTAAATTATTTTATTTTTGTTTTTCAACTTCCTTCTTTAAATTTTTTCCACTTGACTCGTTTTCTTTATTTGTTTTTCTGTTTATTCTATTAAATTGCTTTCATTTTTTTTCAATTACCTTCTTTAATTAATTTTATTAAGTAATTTTTTTTAATTTCTTCTTTAATATATTTTTAATTAACTATCTTTCTTTTCTTTTAAACTTCAATCTTTAATCTTTTCTTTTTTTAATTTAGTATTTTTAATTAAATTTCTTTTCAATTTTCAATTTTCCTCTTTAATTTATCTTTAGCTAAATTCCTTTTTTTTTTCAATTTTTTCAATTAAATCCCTTTCCTTTATTTTTCAATTAATCTTCTCCTATAATTAAAAATTGAACCAATTAAATTAAACCAATTTTTTTCAATTTAATCAGTTTGATTGACATATAAGATCAGTTACAGTGTAAGTCTTTTTTTTACTAATTTTATTTTTCAATTTTGGTGTGAGTTTTTGTTTAAGCTAAAAAGACTAATTAAAAATTTAGTGAGATCAATTTATAAGTATATTTACAAATCATTATAATTTAAAATTATAAATTCCAATATAGATATTCTTCTTATGCAAAAATTGAAGTTTCTATGAAAAATCATATAATATTAAAACAAAAAAGTGATATTTTAAATATGATTTAAATGTAAAATGAAAAATTTTCATAGAAACTTCATCTAACTTTTTTTTTTTGTCTCTTTTAATCTTCCTAGTTTCTTCAAAAGAAAAGAAGATTAATTTTTAGGTTTTATTAGAATCCAAGTTGTAATTTAGAAGGAAAGAAATACGAAGTTGATTTTTTTTTTTCCTTGCTCTCCTTCATTCTATATTTTTGTGGAACACTTTATTTCTTTTCTTTCTTTAATGGAGAGATGGAAGACTTACTTCTTGTTTTTCTATTGGCTCGTGGGATTTAAAAAATTCTGAGCTGTTTCCAGGCAGTACCATTTAGTTTAATTTTTAAATAAATTTAGTCCCAACTAATCTAATCACAATATATATAGTATTTATATTAATTATAAATAAAATAATTAAATGTATCATTGTTTGATTAGATTGGCAGACTGACTCTAACCAAGAATATATATAACAAATTACAATTTTTTTTTGAAATTATAGTCATAAATAAATTTTAAATATCTAACAATTTATCTCCTACCATTTGAAATAATACTCATTTATTTGATGCAATATAAATTTCAAATATTGCAGTATAATATATCACATAATTTTTTTATATTTAAAATGTTTTTATGTGAATTTTTTAAAGTTTTATATACAATCTAATGATATTTTATAAGAGTTTAGAATTTTTCTTGTTACCAATGCCAATAAAAATAAAATATTTTATAAGAGTGCAAACGTCGAGGAATTGCCGTCACCAACGTCAGATCCGCCTTCTCTGAGGATGTCGCTGATTACGCTGTCGCACTGTTGCTCGATGTTTTGAGAAGAATTAGTGCCGGTCATCGCTTCGTACGAGCTGGATTGTGGGCCGTGAAAGGCGACTATCCACTTGCTTTCAAGGTTTTCCTTTTTCTTTTTCAATATATACACTGAATTTCTTCCATTAGTTGAATTTCGTTTGATTAGTTTAAAAACATCGTGATGGGTTATGATAATCCGACGGTGAATATATAAATTCAATTGAAAGGGGAAAAAAATCATTCCTGCTTTTCACATTTATGTAATTAAAAGATTCAACTGAAATATTTTTTTTTAATTGAGTCACTAAATTATTATTTTGAATTAATTTAGTGACTATTTATCAAATATTTAACATTTTTTTAACGAGAAATAAATGAGTTAATTAAATAAATTCTAGAATTTTTAGCATCTTATCAATGAAAAAAATAAATGAATAAATTTCAATTTAAGAAACAAAAATAGTAAAAAAAAATTGATAATTAAATGGATCAATTGAACAAATTTTCAATTGAGGAACATAATAATACAAACATGTATAAATTTTTTTTTAGGTATATAGAAATGATGGCTACTTATTTTTATTGTTACCATTCGTCGGTCGGCTCCACTGCTCCTCCGGTCTGTCCCGTCCTCCTGCCGGTCGCGTGTTCCTTGCTTTCGCTGTTCGTGTCTCCCGTTCCTCCACTGTTCGCATCTACTCTCCTTTGCTGCTTCCCGCTCCACTGCTCCGGTCGTCCCTTGTTTTTCCTCTCCTTCCTGTCGGCTGTCCTTTCTTCTCCTCTACGCCGATCGTCTCTGTTCTTCCGCACCACAATTTGTACTCCGGTGAAGGTGAGCTTTTTTTTTTGAATTGTTTACAGATTTTTTTTGCTATGAATATTTTTTTTTGAATTGTTTACAGTTTTTTTTTGCTATGAATATTTTTTTTTTAATTGTTCACAGTTTTTTTTTGCTATGTATATATCAAAAAAAAAATTGAAAATATGAAAGTTTGAATTTTCAGAAAATATGAAAATGTCTAAGTTTGGATTAAGAAAATTTACCATTTGAAACCCAAATATGTCCAATTCTCCATCTCTCGAAATGATAGTCAACTATTTTTTTTTTGTTAATAATTATGAAGGCTTAATTTTTTTTTCTTTTTCATTTTCAAATTGACTTTTATGATTGCAGAAGCCATTATTAGATGATACTTGATAACCATTTGGCTTCCAAATAATTGAAGTATATTAGTTGTATTCCAATTTCTTAATAAAGCAAGTGCGTGTAATTGTTTACTATTTGATATGACAGAAAATGATAGTGAATAGAGGTTGTTCTAGTTGAGTAAATTGTGGTATATCTGTTAACTATCATTAACATAATTTAACTTTTTGTTTTAATTTAGTATATGAGGGGTCGAGGTCGTGTTGGAGATGGCCCTACAAGGGGGGGTCGAGGACGAGCCACTGCTAGAGGTCATATTTCATCCACATTTGCTGCTTCTACATCATCACCATCCGGAGCCACCTCTGCAATAGCTGGCATAGAGACATTTGGCACCTCCACATTAGTTGGCACAGACCCATTCATATCAGCTAGCACAGACCCATCCACATCAGCTGACCCACATTCATCAGGTCCATCTAGCTCTCGGGTACCATCCACAGGGGTACCTCATACATCTTCGCGAGCAGGGATTGAGTCGCAGCCACATACCTCTAACACACCCGGTTCAGATACCATTGTAGAGAGTAGTTACCTGGGCATTCGTAAGAGACTACGATTACATGATGGGAGGTGCGACATTTCATACTTGTTTGTTTTATATGTTAATTGCGCTTTGTGTTGGTCTCTAATACTTGTGCATTTATATAACTACAGGTTTGTTGAGTCCCATGATATGTCTGCTCGGATCTCTCGCATCTTTCAGGAGAGACTAGATCCAGAGGGATACAGGTGGAAAGCGGTGCCACGGGATGTGCAAAATCTGTATTGGGGTGAATTTCAGGTAAATAAATATAAAGGTTGATGAAATTTTTATTTTTAAAGTTGTAAAAGTTCAATTAAAAGTGAAATTGCATCATAATTGTATTTAAAACTGCTTGAATGTTGATATGATTGAAAATGAGAGACAATTTCAAATTAATGTTTGGAAAATGCTTTGTAAGTTGTACAAATTGAGAATTTTCAAATAATATGACTGTGAGTTGATGTGAATTAGTATAATTAATTGAGAATTGTGAATGCATATTGAAATGTATTACAGGAAATTTTTGGATTATCCAATTTTTAGGGGGGACTCCGTCGAATTTTTTTAAAATTTTTTATATATTTTCACTAACTTTTATTGTCTACATATTTTATTTTTTTTTATAGAAATACTATGAATGGGAGGATGGTTGGAATAGAGTGGTTAAGGCGTTATGGGAGCAACTCGCAGGTAAGAGATACTCAGATATGCTCTACCGCTGGAGAGTTAGAGGAAAACCACCATTTGTGTCAGATGAAGTGTGGCATAGTTGGCAACATAAGTGGACTGATGCCTCATTCCAGTTGATGAGAGAGCGTCAATCAAGAAATCGTCAGAGTGAGACTGGAGGTATCGGATCGGGGCCATCACGACACACATGTGGGTCTATATCGATAGCTGAGCACGCTAGACGAATTGTAAGGATCCTTATTTTTTATGTTTAATAAATTATCACAATTTCTGCATATCCAATATATAATTTGTTAATTTCAGGAGATGAAAGAGGGTGCCCCACCTAGTAAGGTTCGACTCTTCAATGAAACCCATATGAGAAGAGCTCCAGACGGTTCGAAGGAGTACGTTGATCAGCGTGCAAGACAAGTTGGGGTAAGTTATTGAAAAACCTAACTTATGTTTTTAATTAAGATAACTGCTTATTTGATATGACTTTTGTTTCAGGAGCGAATTCAGGAGCTCATTTCTACAGCATCCCAGGATGAATCTGGAAATCAAATTGATCTGACACAAGACGATGAGGATCGAATATTCTTAGAAGCGATTGAGGCTTCATCGCAGAGCAGATACATGTATGGAACAGGTCGAAATAAATCATCCAGCTCTACATCCGAAGCCTCTACATCCTCTGCACCCCTCCTTGAAGCAGCTCATCAACGTATTAGGGAACTTGAGGAATCACACTCTCAGTTACAAGATGAGGTACATGATCTACGTAGTACTGTTCATAGCTCTAATGAGATGATGCGCCGCATGGCAATGCAGATGCAGATGTTAGAGGAGAGAGAGAAGATTCGCGACAATCGGCCGCAACCAGATGGTCCTAGCGGGGATTGCACTCAGCCACCACCAAATCCTCATTCTTGAGATTCTATTTCATGTTTATTACTTTTATGACAGACATACATATAATATATTTTAAATATTTCATTGTATTTGCACTTTTAATATTTTAATGTATTGTAGATTTTACATTTAAATAATAATTATAAATTTGTTATTTACTAATTTAAATTAATAATAATAATAATAATAATAATAATAATAATAAATTAATAATTATTATCATCATTAATAATAATAATATTATTATTATTATTATTATTATTATTATTATTATAATTAATTAATTAAATAGTGACCACATATAATAATTGGTCGCTATTTAGAGACCACATAAAGTGGTTGCTACATTGTGATCACTGATGTGGTCGCTAATTTGTGACTGCATTAGTGGTCTCTATTTTACGATTCCTTAATCTGTGACCATAATAGTGGTCTCTAAATTATGACCACAATAGTGGTCGCTAAATTGTGACCGCAAATAGTAGTCTCTATTGCGAGTTTCTAATCTGTGACCACAAGTGTGGTCACCAAACTATGACCACAAGAAGTGGTCTCTAAACTGCGACCACAGAAGTGGTCATTAAACTGTGACTACAATAAGAGGTCTTTAAATTGTGACCATATTAGTGACCACTATTTAGAAACCACATTAAGTGGTCACTAAGTGGTCGTTATTTTGTCCACTATGGTCTTTTCTTTTTACTATTACCGACCACAAGAAGAGAATTTTATGACCAATAATGTGGTCACAAAATAGAGACTGCAGTTGTGGTAGCTAATTTTAGCGACCACAATATATTGTGGTCGCAATTTGTGACCACACCTTTAATGTGGTCGCTAAAATAGGTTAGCGACGAGGTTTTTTGAGACCATATTTTGTGGTTGCTAAGTGGTCACTAAACTGTTTTAGTGACCACTTAGTGACCACATTTGATGGTCGCTATTTTCGTATTTTTTTGTAGTATACGAGACAAGTTGCAGATTTGTGCTCAGTACCCTCTTCATATATATTCACCTCCTCCGCCATTAATTTCTTACAAATACTATAATATTACCTCTCTTTCTCTCTCCCCGGTTTCACGGATATGTTCACTTTGTCGTGTTTACAATTGCTGTAATAAAGCTCCCTAAAGCATTTTCAATAAAACAAACGTGAATTTTCTACCACTATTTTTCATAAAAGTCTAATAATATGATTTCATGATCGTTTTTCCAATGGTGTTGAATACATATATTATTATTTGCTATCACTAATATTTTTCATTTTGACAGAAAGAAACTGTATATTGTATCTGTAGAACTGCAGGCAGTCTGAATTCTGAAACGATAAAAGCACTAAACCCATATATGATTGATTACAAAATTGAATGACATATCATATTTGGAATCTATTTTAATCAAATTAATTGTTTGGTTTTCTAAAAACTAGAAGAAAACAAGAAAAAGTCTTAACAGCGGGTGGTTTGTGTTAGTGGTATACTGAATTTTTACGGGGCCGGGAACATTCTCCGCTTTGCAGCACATAAACCGGCCGTCTTACATGGCATAATATTGACGTTACATGGCGGAATCATCTTTTCATTTTACTCTAAAATCAAGGCATTGCTTCACTGGCCTGCCTACACGGTCTCGGTCCATTTTCTTATATGTCATTTTCATTATTGAGGTGTTGGCAAAAAAATTTCAACGGCTTCTCTGTGCCAACTTTTTAACTGCATGTACTTTCTTTTCAATCAGTTAAAACTTAAGATCAAGTGAAAGCAACTGCATTCGTTTATGTAAATAGATGTTATTTTTTTGGACAAATTATAAAGAAGTGAAAAAAAAAAAAAGCTATAAAAGAGCCAATGCCTTGCAATATTCTCAACAGGAACTTACAGTGTAATTAAAAATGAAATGTCATGCATTCATCATTAGAAAATTGAACAGTAAAATGAAATGTCTAACAAATTAAGCTCATCTGCTGCAAGTGGGTCCTGTTGATGTCATAAAAATCCAGCTTTACAATATTGGCTGGGTGGCTGAATCAATACATATAGAACCAGTACCCACAAGCCATCCTCAGGAACCTGACATATTCCATGTTTAAATTTGAGAATCCATATCTTTAATTTAGACCTAACACCCATTGCTGCTCGGAATTTTTTTCTTTCTTTTTAAAATTTCAATTTCAAACTCTCAAATTCAAATTAATCATCACATAAGATACATATTTGAAATGAAGAAGGAATTAATTATAGATGAGCATGATTAAAACCGGTATTCCTTTTCATATGATATTTTATTATGGATAGGATCTAAATAAGTATTATTTAACAAGCTCAAGAATTAATCAATTTAGTGAAGAATATAAATTACTTAATTTTGCTCTGTCTTGGAGCTCATTTCCAAGACAAGGCAGCAAGAAATAAATGTTTCAAAACCCTAATCGATTACACTGAATTTTCTAATCTTCTTAATTTCCTTCCTCTAATTTCTTTTATGATCAATGAATTTTCATATACCAAACCAGTAATAAAATACCACATACGATAAATTAATAACTATTATGTATATGTAGGGCGGTCTATCATTGATTCAGTCCATGAAAAAAGTTATAGATCTAGACAAAATTTTTCTTTTTTTAAGCATGAATCAAACAATTAAAATTAATTTAAAATATTCAAAATTTTCTTGTATAAATTATATTCATGCTAATTATAAATCGGCTTCCATATAAATTCAAATAATTATGAACCTGGTATAGGTAAGTTATTGACAAATTTTGTTTTTATTTAATTATCCTGAGTGTTGTTGACGCGCCTTAAATGCAAATGAGAAAGTTTCTTAATTACTCTCCAAATCAAAAATCCTAAAAATGGGTAGGCGATCAATTCACGAATCCATTGTTCATCGTCTACCTTCCCAACTTTATATAACTCTCGTCTTTCTCTCTTTATTTCTCTCCCTGTCTAACGGCTAGCCGGTGTTTGATTTTTGATTTTGTGATTTTTCCGATCTAAAATCGAAGTTATTTATCTTGGATTTCAGTGCGCCTCTGCCGCCCTGAATACCCGTAGGATTCCCAACTTCAAACGGCAAATAAAGATCAACATAACTCCACCTATAAACCCTTCCAAATACTGTTGATGGTGATAGTTTTAGTCCTTTTCAGACGCATCTTTCAGATATATGCTCTCTCTTTTGGCTTCTTCTTCTTCTTCTTCTTCTTCTTCATCTTATCACCTTTTTTTTCTTCCTCTTTCTCTCTCTCATAAACCTCAACTTTCTTTCCGTCTCTTTCTTGGGAAAAAAATATATATAAGAAGAAGAATTATTCAAATGAGTGATTTTGTTGAAGAGCCCGAATTTGCCGACAATTCCTTGGACGGAGACGATCTCTTCGCTATTTTCGAGAGCTTAGACAGAGTAACGGAGTTTCCTCCGGTTACACAGTCGAATGAAGCAGCTGTTAGCTCTAAAGAAAGCGAAGAAACGACGACGAGGTTGATGTCGCAGAAATCTACATGTTCAAGTGCTCTGCTAGAGTCCGAAACTGAGCTTGAAATTTCACCAAAGAATAAGAGACAAAAGACCACAGCTTCTTCTTCCGAGGAAGCACTGAACGGAGCCGATGGGCGGATGTCTCATATTACGGTGGAGCGCAACCGCAGAAAGCAAATGAACGAACATTTGTCGGTGTTGAGGTCACTCATGCCGTGCTTCTATGTCAAGAGAGTAAGCCTTTCCTAGATTTTTTTTTCCTTTCAAGAGGTCTAGAAATGGAAACTCCTTAGTTTATATTTTCTTAAATTACTGATCCCTGTTGATTGGTAGAGAGATCAAAAGGGCACTATTCATGTTATTACCTATTACAGGCACTGTTCTTTTTCATTTTTTTCCCTACTTGCATTTAATTTCTTTCCTCAGACTCTTAAACTTTGTCAAAAATGATACCACTGCTGCACTTCACAGATTGAGTTGTCAATGAAATAATTTCTCTTTCATTCAATAACCAAAAATTTTTTTTGGATTGCTAGCTGCCTCTTCCTTTTCTCTTCTTCTTCATCCTTTTCACTTTTATTTTTCTTTAAACCAACTCTATTTGACTCAGTAAACTTTAACTTAGTGATAGCGATCTTATTCAATGAAATAAATTCAATTTTTTCTTTTTTAAATACAAAAATTTAGTTTTTTTCTTAATATTGAATCGGGTTCTTGTACTACGGGTTAATATAGGGAGATCAAGCATCGATAATTGGAGGGGTTGTTGATTACATCAATGAGTTGCAGCAAGTTTTACAGTCACTTGAAGCGAAGAAGCAAAGAAAAGTTTATAGTGAAGTCCTAAGCCCTAGAATTGTATCAAGTCCAAGGCCTTCACCACTTAGCCCTAGAAAACCACCGCTGAGTCCTAGACTTAACTTACCCATAAGCCCAAAAACTCCTCAACCAGGGAGCCCCTATAGGCCAAGGTTGCATCAGCAACGTTACCTCTCCCCCAGCATGGCTACTTCACTTGAACCATCTCCAACATCTTCTTCTTCCTCCATTAAAGACAATATCAATGAACTAGTAGCAAACTCCAAGTCCGCTATCGCCGATGTGGAGGTTAAATTCTGCGGCCCAAATGTGCTGTTGAAAACGGTATCTCCTAAGATTCCTGGTCAAGCTGTGAAGATAATCTCAGCGCTTGAAGACCTAGCCCTCGAGATTCTTGAAGCCCGCGTTAATACTGTAGATGAGACCATGCTTAATTCCTTTACCATCAAGGTAACTCTTACAGTTCTACACGTTTCATTTGAAAGAGGAACTGAAATACAATGGATAATAATATTTTTTTTAAAAAAAAAATTGTGTGTTTATTTCTGAATTAATAAAATTCAGGGCAAAAATGAATAGATCAGCTAGTGGCCCAAAAAGGTGTCTTTAATTGTAACAAGACAGATATGCCAATGCTTGAAATTTGCTGATCTCTTTCTTTTCTCTCTTTCTTATATAAAATGTACCTTTAAGCTAACTGAACTGACTAATTCTACTAGAGCTTATGAATGAATTATTTCATTCAATGAGATAGTATTTTTGTTTTCTTCTCACAAGCTTTATCTAAAAATGGTACTAATGGATAGAAGCTGGAGTAATTTTCATACACATTTGAGTTTTCAATTTAATTCCCGTAAATTTGATTTTATTGGAGGTAATGATTCATTCGTTGTGATTTATTTAACAGATTGGAATTGAATGCCAACTTAGTGCAGAGGAACTTGCTCAACAAATACAGCAAACATTCTGCTAATAATTAGTAGTTGTATTAATTTTAACCCAATTAACAGCTCTTCTCTTTGTTTAATTTTCTCTATAGATGCATCTGGTAATAAAGGAATGTAGGAAGGCATTTACTTGCATTCCTTTGACAAATGTAATTTGTAGATTAGGTTGCTAGATATAGCTGGCTAGGGTAACCCTTTGTAATTGAGCATTCTCAATTTCTCAAACACTATTTTAATTTATGTACGAAGTCAATTTCCATTTCCTGAGCCAGAGCTTTTAAGTTTTTTTTTTTCTTCAATATTTCTTTTCCGAATATTTGCATGCTTATATTTTGGATTCAACAACATGCATAGCTTCTCCTATTCCATTTAACTATATACATTAATTGATTAAGATAATTGCTAATTAAATATATTCTTCTTGACTCATTCTTATCATAAATTTTATATTTGTCTACTTATAAGGCCTCTTTCGAATCTATTAGCATCCTAATTCAATTGGAAAAGTTAATTTTGAATTTTCTAATATTGCATGGGGGTTTGCTTTTTTATTTATTTCCCATAGACTAATGTAGATATACTGTATAATTAAGTGCCACTAGGGTTCATATAATTAGTCTTACTAGTGTTGTGTAAAATGCGCACCTTCATTTTTTTCCCATTTTTAGTTATAACCCAGTCAATTATACAAAATTTATTAATTACCACATACAATAACGCAATTGATTAGGTTGAAATACAGAAGAATTATTTATTTGCATATATCTGTCTTATTTACAAAATTTTGGCCAGAAATTGTGCGTGATTTAATATTAGAGGGTATATATTAACCGTAAAGCACGAAATGTTGAACCAAATTAAAAGAGGAGGATTAATTCAAAGGTAAAGTTTATTTGTTTCTTTCATCAGAAATTCATGCTGGTATATATCTGGCTACCAAAAAGCATTTTTGACTTTTTTTTCTTTGTCGAATTAGCTAGACCAATATGTAGCTTAAAATGAAATAGAAATCTTTATTCAGTGGTCCGTCATGTTAATAATTTGCAGTATTAATAATTGCATAAAGCATGTTTCATTAATCACTATCCACAGAGACATATATATTGCTAGTTGTAGCCAGGTCCATGGCAACTTCTTAAACTTGAGCATTTATCATTCTCATTTGGGCCTCTAACTACAATGAGGGTTACCATGATTACTCTTAAAAGCTTTAAAGAAACTTCAGATTGCATTCTGTCGATTCCTCAATTTTTTTTAGAGTAATGTAACAATGTTGTTAGATATATTGCTCTTTCATCATTGATTTCACCTCTCACATAATTTATGAGGTTGAAAAGTTTTTGTTGATCTATTAGTTCTTTTAATTTTATCATCTAGATTTTGAGGAAATATAAGAAATTGAGAGAGTACGTAACTCGTACAATAACTTGGTATAAATAAGTGCAGGTAATTTCAAAATATAAGCCAATCATAATCAAAACCCTAATTCACTTACTTGTCAAGGTAAACAACCATTGCAGTTATGACTCCAAATTTTTTAGAACAAAACTAAAAGCATTACATATCTCTTTAATATTGGTATTTATCTACTTTTACTTAATTATTTTATAAAACATTAAAAATAAAAAAATAATATTTGTTATAATTTTTAATCATTATATATATACTCAACTATTCTGTAACAACCTACAAATTGTTAAATCACACGACCTAAAATAATTAACTTAGATTATCATTGATAATTAGTATATAAACTTATAAATCTCTCATCATTTTTCATTTTTTTATGTAGAATTCAGAAGCTAACACATTAAGCTAGCTAACTCTTCAAAATTGTGAATACATTCAATTCTAGAATCTTTTCCATATTTTACCAATAAAAGATTTGCTTAGAAATGTTACACATATTCCCTCATTAAGTTGCACCTCTAATTAATTGATATATATATATATATATATATATATATATATATATATATATATATAACCAAACCTAGATGCTTTGGTTCATATTTGTTCAAAAATTTTCGATGGGCCCTTTGAGAGTTTGAGATGTGGCGTGTTTGAGGGAAGGAAACATGATTGGACCCCAAAACTCAAACCAACAACAAACTTGTAAACTAGCCAATAAGGGTATAGTTAGTTCAAAATTTTGGAAGGGCATGGTTTACGGTTTGGTATATTTTTGAAAACCCTAATTTCCCAATTGAATGCCTTGAAATTCAATTTGAAAGAGGAGTCGAATGGTATGCATCATATTTAACAAGGGTAATTAATGGATGAGTAGTGGTCCCCTAATAATTTCAGGTGGGTACAAGTCTATGAATGAAAGGCCTTAATGGAGCTAGGACCACAATGTATTCGGAATTACAAATTGAGAAAATTATTTATGTGTTTCGTGTGTATATAAATGGGTCATACTTGACTGCAATTTGCACAGATGATATCAGGAGACGGATCTATAATTTATTTTCAGTGGAAATAAATTTAATTTAATAAATAATAAAAAAAATTATATAAAAATAATCAATGTATAAAAAAATACAGTTTTTTGAATTTATATATATATTTTGATATAAAAAAAAGTTATACATTCATAATAATATGATAATATTAATTCTAAATAATTTCAATTATTTTTTTCGAATAGATATACTTTAATACATTTGTATAATTCTTGTTATCGTTAATGGAGAAAAATACTATAGGGACAAGTACCCCATTCAAGATTCGTCCCCGATACATGTGGTAGTCGGTGGGAGGGGTAGTAGTGACCGTCCAATACTTGGGCTTATTCAACCATCAAAGATCTAAACCATCTTTTAGACAATCCAACTATATACACTATTAATTCTTGTATCACGAAATCAGTTCTGCATCAGATGATGAGCCCATGCGAAAACTTTCTCTTTTATTGGCGCCCAGGCTATTAGATTGAGTCGAAAGCCTACCAACGCATAAAAGTTCCGATTCGAGCGAGAGCCCAAACGGGGGAGGCGAGATCGAAATCTCTACTGTTCTGAATAGTGAAAAAGAGTTTTCAAAATTGGATCAAATCAATCGAGAATCTCATTATCTGTTGAAGTTGCATTATAAATGTAATTTTCTTTATAAGTGCAAGTTTTTTATTTTTATATATTTAAAAAAATAAAATATTACATACAATAAATCATAAATACGAATTCACGATATAATTTGAATACATCTCTCAAATAACTATATATGCCCTTTTCTCCAATATATATATATATATATATATTCTTCTTATTCACAAATAAGTTAAGGAAATTCTGCTCCGGAGTTTATTACTCCGTGATAACCCAAAAAATTTAAAATATTTTTTCCTTTTTATTATTTTTTTAATTCTCTCTCCGCACTTTGTTGTACGCTGAATTAAGGAAAACATAATACTTTGATTCCTCAATTACTGCGTTTTTTTTATTTTCTCCTCCAAATTTTCATTATATTATATTGAATGATCTAAAACAATATTAGCAAACCAAAATAGTTTTCATGAATAAACAATTTAAATTCTCAATAAGTCTAAAGCAAATTTAGCTTCCTTTATTTAGTATGATTTTTCATTTTATTCTCTAGATTCATTTTGGAATTTTACAGACATATTTGTAGATTTTAATATAATTAGATATTTATATTTAATTTTTTTGGGGTTAGCATAAGTTAAGATGTTTATAATTCTATAGGTTCATTCATACGAATTATATATCAGAATAGAAGTGTTTAAATATTAAATATTTCTTTCTGTGTCAAATCAATTTTTTTTCATTTTCTTTTCTCTTTCAAAGATTATTGCAAGGAAGTATAATTAAATTCTTATGAAATAATAATAATAATAATAATAATAATAATAATAATAATAATAATAATAATAATAATAATAATAATAATAATAATAATAATAATAATAATAATAATAATAATAATAATTGTTGTTGCCTTTTTCTGTTGTGCACAGAAGTTATTGTATGTCCAGATGCATTTTATGATTTTATTTGTGAACTGAGATTCTGAAACTCTGAGATAATCATATAGGTGTATTTCCATATAAAAAAATCACAAATAATTTATGTTTGTAATAACAATTAATTTTTTTCATCATTAACTTGATTTATAAATGAATATATGAAGCTAACTAATTTATCAAAAAATTCCTAAATGGTAAAAGCAACAAGATTTCGACAAATTAATCATGCTCAGAACTTTATATATATATATATATATATATATAGAAACAGTGAAGTTTGCAAAATTTAACCAATGGAAATACTCTAACACGTCGAAATGAATCCAACCTAACTCTAAAAATTTATTAAATGAGAGGGAAATTGTTATAATCATTATAAAGAGTATTTTACATGTATATATATAAGGAATGTGGAATCTTAACAAATTTCTTATAATTTTTGGAATCTTCACAAAAGGCGGATTTTTATTTATTTTTTTGTTATACTTTTTTTTTCAACAAGATTTATAAAATTTTACTTCTGCCTTATTTAAAAAAAAAAAAGGTTCAAAAATATTTTTCCGTACATTCAGAAAATAAATGTATATAACATAAGACTAAACATATGTTGCTCGTGTGACGTGTCATCTCAAATTCTTCTCATGCAAGTGAGTATAAGTATCCCTCTTATTTGTTAAAAAAAAAAAAAAAAGAACAAGAAGAAGAATACGAGATCACCCCTCGGTGTAAAAGCAGGGATGAAGCTAGGATTGTTTTAATGGAGGGTAAAAATATTTCGCATATTATTAAAATAATATATAAATTCAACTATTTATATTTTTTTCATTAAAAACTATAATAAAAAAAGGTTATTTATAAAAATTAATTGATACAAAACGAAATAAGTCTAATTCAATACAGAAATATAAAATATTTATCATCTTTATTCACAAAACACTTTACATGTTGCCTTCTCATCTAATAAAATTTAACTATAATTAAATTTGTACTTAATTTTTTAATAATTTCATTCTTTACATATGTGACTAAATAATTTGTAAGATAGTCATCTTCCATTTTATTTTGGAATTTTATTTTCACAACATTTATAGTTGAAAACAAGTGTTTAGTTGTTGTAGTAAAAATAAAAAGTATTAAAATAAGGGGAATCGACTTAGCAATTAAATAATAAGTTGCAGCTTTTTTTTGTTTTCATTAATCTTTGGCATAATTCAGAAATAGTAGAAAATTATTCAATTCAATTCGTTGAGAAACATCAACCGGTAATGTTGCAATCGAATCTTAAAATATAACTTCTCTTGTTATATTTTATCCACATTATTTTTATAATATAAAAATAAAGATTTTTTTTTTTACATATATTTCACAGAGTACTTTTCATTAGTAGTTGTTGGGGGTAAGTTAAATTCTTTCTAATGAAAGACCACAAACTCTTTATATATATATATATATATATATATAGCTTAGGTCCCTGTCAGCCGGGTCTTCGACCATGTGTAAAAGGCCAAAAAATAAAATAAAAGAAGAAGGAAAATAAGTCACTCCTCTTCGACAAATGAAAACACAGAGTGTGAATCTCGGTATGAGGCATATACAATTTTTCAAAATGGGGCTAGAAAAATAGCCGAAACAAAATGTGACGACCAAAATTTTTTTTTTTTTCTTAATTAAGGACACTATCATAGTTCCATTCATCATTATGCTCTTCACTGTAAATAGAAGAGCACTGCAACTCAAATATTACATCTTAAATTATAAGCTTTTTCTTTTTAAACCAATATAACACAATGTACCCAAAATATGATAATATTTATGAATATTGAAGCTCTATGTCCAACCATTTTATGGTTATGTTTAGGCTTAAAAAATCTAGCTATAAAAATTCCAATTAATGGAATGTCAAAAATGCTTTTCTAATTTTTTTTTTGAGTCCTCTATAATTATTTCTAGTATATTTCAGATCTTCTCAAGTTTGACACAATTTCGATTTTTGAAATTTCATTATTTAATATGTAACAATTCCCTTGATAAAAGAAAATCAAATTTAATTGATCGTAAAATCATAAACCATATAATGAGATAATGAATGTGAAGTATTAAGATAGAATATGTCATATATTTTATTTTCATTTATGGCTTTTATTAGTTTAATGGCCAAATTACAAACCAAAACGTTATACTGCTCGCGGACGTTATGTACCGCAGAAATGCGATAGAGCGTCGCCGGGTGGTTGAACAGTGGCGTTGCGCTGCAGCATTCCCTAATAAAAATGTCAACGTCCTTGTCAACAAAAAGGGATGCGTTGAGTTTAAATGCTTGGAATAAATTATTTAATCATATTCATTTTATTAATGATAACAAAAATCTTTTCTGGCAAAATCTATATTAAATTACTTATAATCTAGAACTCATAACGGTGTGAATTCATTCATCTATTTGAGTTGTAATCAAATTCGATTTTTCTTTCCCGCATATATAAATTAAAAAATCAATTATAACCTAATAAATATTTATTATTTGACAAATTATTATTAATTTAATTTATAATTAAATCAAATCTAAACAAAAAAATTCATATTCTGTACAAATTCCATATATAACTCAGGCAGTCAGCACACCAGAGTAGCCTTGCCATATTCAGTTAATTAACCTGCTAGCTACAAAAGCAAATTCTTTGCCAAAGTCGTGTTATTTGGGACCATGAATTTCCAAGTTTTTGTTGGGCACAACGGATAAAATAAAAAAATAAATATAAAATAAAATAATCAGTAAAAATAATATCAACAATTTAACGTGATTCACCTTTTAATTTGGGCTACATCCACGGATGACACTCATAATATTTTTTTTCCACTAATAAAATTAATAAGTACAAGAAAAGAGTTTTCTCTAGACACATGCTATAAATAATACAACAATTTTGAGATAAACCCAAAAATAGTGGTACACAAGTATTTCCCAAAAACACTCCCAAAATATTTTTCTCACTATTTTTGTCACTTCTTAATTTTTGGAATAAATTCCAAAAATCTAACTTAAAAAATTCCAAAAAATATAACATTCTCTCAAATTCTCTCAAATAAATTGAGATTGTTGTAATTCAAATGAAATAAAATTTGTCTATTAATAGAAAAAATATTCAGTGTGAATAAAAATCAAAAAAGTAAAAAATATTTGCTTGAAAAATTCAATTTGAAATTGAATTGTTGGCTGGAGAAATTCAATTCGAAATTGAATTACCGTAACTTTTTACTTTTTTTATATGTGATGGAACCCACATATGGAGGGACCCACACCAAATTTTTCTACGAATTCGGCTACCAATAGCTTTGTATTAGCAGCTTTGTCTTATGATGTTTCAGGTTAATGTTATTGACTAAAAAAAATCCGTTTGATGAAAAATAACAAATTAATAGCGATGTCCGTACATCAATCTGCTATACATTTACATTTTAATACACTGACTCCCTATTTAAATCAACGATCTTATCTCCTCACTAGGCTTTTCAAATGGATGAGGTGAGCGTGGAACAGTTCTGATAAGTTATTCCATCTTTGTTTGATCAGGCCAATTGGTCCAATTCCATATTCAACAACCAAATATCACAAACAGCAAAACTATCCATTATAATGATATTTACGAGAATATTACATAAATAATTAATTAAAACTGTTATAATCTTTTTATTGCTGCAGCTGATTTTTAATCCACTAATATTTTTCATTTTTTTTAATTTTCTCGATAAAATGGAATGTTTCTACTTATTTCTTTTAGTTCTTTTGTTCGGGTAAGACTTACCTAAGCTTGATCTATATTCCTATAAGGACCAACCCAATCAAAAAATACCAAATATATTATAATACTACTTCATATTTATTACTCATTCCGTTTGATTCTAACTATTGTTTGAAGTTTTTTTTACAAATTTTAAAAAATGCTATTTAATGGACATAATTACAAGTATAAAATGATCCTATTACTCTGTTTTAAAAAGACTAAAAGTAGTAATAAATTATAATTATTCTAATAAAATTTATTTTTCTAAAATCAAGATATGGGTATAGTTGGAAATAAAAAAATTATTTTTTTATTAGTAATCTAAAAAGTCAATTGAATTGAAATAAATTTTATTTTCTTATACGACAGTTTAAAATGAAATAAATAAAATTCTAAATTCTAATATTTAACAAAATAAATAAAATTAACTATGGTTAACTTAATCTAGCTCTACGGTAAAAGAGCCCTAATAACATAAAAAGAAGAATCATGTAACTTAGAACATTACTGATTCTCCGACTACAATCAGCGGCACATCTCCTCTACCTCAGTGGAAACCCAACAGGCAGCAGCCGTTGGCGATCCCCAGTCTCCTCAATCTATTATCTTTGTTAATGAAGGGGTTGCTGCTATTATCTTTTGTTAATGGAAATTAAAAACATTGAAAGATTTGGTGATAAAATAAACATAGGACTGTTGATTTTCAATTGTGAAAACAAAATAAAAAGTCTAGGTTAAATTTTTTTTTCCCTTTTTGGGGTTTTTTTCCTAATTAGCTTAACTCTTTAACTATGGTTAGTCTTTTTTTCTTGTTTTATTAAATATTTAAATTTGAAATTTAGAAAGAATTGATGTGACATTATTATTTGAGTTGGCAACGTTTAATTGCATTGGTCTATGTGTGGCGACATAAACCAAACCTAGATAAGTATAATTGTGGAGTTAATCTCTCCTTGGTGAGAGGTTTTTTCTTTTAAGAATAGTTTGGTTTCTATTGCAACGACTTTTCACATTTAATAAATAAATCATTAGTAGCAAGAGTTTACTGAAGTTTATAACTTTTTACGGAGTGTTTAGTTCATTAAAAAAATAGAATGAAAATGAATGATTCTTATTGTTAATGTTTAGTTAGAAAAAAATATAATGTAATAAGAATGAAATTTTGGGAATCACCCATTTTTCTCTCTTTCTAGGAAATGAATATTTCATTTTTATGAGGATCAAGGTAAACTAGTTAAAAAATGATTAAATTTTTTTATTTTTTTATATAATTCATGAGTTATATACATAAATATATATATATATATATATATATATATATATGAGTTATTTTATATAATTTTAAATCGATTCCAAATTCGTTTCTATTTTTTAATGATTTAATTTAATTATAATATTAAATCAGTAGACTCGTGTAATTAGCATCAATCATTTTAAGATAAAAATATATTTAATAAATCATTCAATTTCTAAACAATCTATCCATAGTACTATATTTTCTTTAGGAAACCAATCCAAAAATATTATTCAAATAGTAATTAATCTACATTGTTTTCATATTCTCAATTGGTGTCTCCTATAATTAACAACAATAATTTATTATTATTATTAATTCAAATATTGAAAGTTCCGTCCAAATCAAAAAGATTATTGAATAAAATTATTATATGAGTTGATTCTCTTACGTAAAAAGTTCACATATTTGTGACAAAGTCGAGTCCTATTATTAGTTTTTCATTAAAAAAAATCCTTGATTTTCTTTCAAAATCTTAGACCATTTAGGTCAAATATGATTTAATTTTGCATTTTACATTTATTATTTGATAAATTTAAATTACAAAAGATGATGGGCTTGTCCAAGAAACAAATAGATCCTAAATGCATTGCATAATATTGTGTTCAATAGTTTTTAATTTAAAATTACAATTTCATTTTTTTTGTTAGTTATCATTAGAAATTTACTGTTGTTATTTTAAATAATTTATAAATTTATAAATTATTTTTTTACAATAATTTTTCAAAATTATATATACATTAGAAATAAATTGAAAAAAATAAGTTGATTCTTATTTTCATTTCAATGTTTAACTAAACATATGCAAATAAAATTTAATTCTCATTTCTTAATATATAAAAATAAATCAAACAACAAACTAAAATTAATCATTCATATTATCATTCTCATCCTTAAATCAAACAAATCCTTAGAACTTTTTTCGTATAATCTGGCATGTCATATGAATTCAATGCTCGAAATATTTAGTTAGAAAGATGCAGCATATCACTGAAATTTTTTTTTATTGCTGATGGTTTAATTATTTCATGCATGTTTGATCTGGTTCACAATATTTATCTAAATTTACTGTATAATTTTATTTATAAATATGAGTTAATAATAAAATATCATATAGCAAAAGTAATTTTTTTAATGTTTTTTACATGACAATTTATTATTAGCTCATTTTTTTTAAAAAAATAATGAGAGGATGGAGGCGGAAAATTTCCATGAAATGAGAAATGACTTATCAGTTCTCATTACTATAATTAAATATAAGGTGAAAATTCTTAGTTTGATGTAAATTAGAAAATAATTTACAAATTTATAGTAAAAGTTCAAAAAATTATAGGTTTGTGGTATTTTATTAAACAATTTCTCATTTTATGATGATTTTGTTGAGTTGTTATGAGAAACAGATTGTGCGTTAGTTGGATTTGCCCATAGAGTCCAAATATTTTTTAAATTATTTTAATTATCTAAAGTGGCACGTAGAGATAAAATAAATTAATTATTTTATACTATGTGCATAGAATAAAATTGTTTTTAATTTATTTTATTTTTTGTGCATCACTATATATAGTACAATTTTTTTAAAATTAGTTTGTATGTTTTGAATCATGTGCGTTAGTTGGATTGACGCTTAAACTCTCTATGCAGACCTGCACACAAACTTTTAACTAATTCATTTAAACAATAAACCATCTTAAAATCAGAATTTTGTGAAAAAATATCATAAATTGGGAATTTTTTTTTATTTACACTAAACTAAACTGATAAATATCCCAAAATATAAGAGGATATTTTTTCTGCAAACATTATCAAACAAGATTATGTCTTTCACTACATAAAAATTAAATACCCAAACAGCAAAGGTGAAAAATTACAAATCTGATCACTTAACATTATACATATAAGTACTAGTAAACCAAAGGTTAACATATATGGAAAGATTGAAAAACTACTTGATGCAACTTTTCTTCTTTAAAACCTACAATAAAAAACCGAGCAAAATTATCTTGCTCTTCTAGTCACCATTGCTGAGATTGTCTTTGCTGCCTATCTTCGCTTTATTAAGGTAGGAATCCCAGATTATCTAATGTGAAGTTTGGATCAAAGTCTACATTGTCGAAAAGGAAATCCAAACCAACTGTATAAGAGGTAGTAGCTGAAGTAGAGGCAGATTCACCACTCTGAAAATTCTGATTCCCTCCACAGCTACTGATCATGGTAGAGAAATAGTCGGTCCCCATCACATAAGGAGAAAACACTTGGTTTTCTGCGTTAACATCATTAATATTGGAGGTAGAAGGAAAGTGGAAGTTTGGTGGGATTAAAGATTGATCACGGGAGTCTAAGTCTTTGGTTATGACTCTAAGACCTGAAGCAAAGTTGGGGAGATGCGGTTGATTTTGTTTGGGGTCCAGATCTTGATTCTCCGGTGGGTGTGAAGGAGGAAACACATGGGATTGGGAGGTTTGGGTGCAAGTATGGCTTCCACGGTAGCTAATTTCAAATAAGGTTGGGTCTTCATCGGATCTTTGCACTTGCTTTGTTGCTAAACATCCTATTCGACTTGTACACCTATAATACCCCCTGCATGTATCTCCAAACTTAATTACTATGTTATTATCAGAATACATAAAAAAAATTAAGGTAAATGTAGAACGTTGTTTAATTTGATTTGGTTATGATATGATGGTGAAAATGCAATTGTCGGAGACACTAGGGATATGTGAAGGCAGTTATTATTAACGGCAATAATATCTAGCACAAAACGTAGTCGACCACAAAACTGCATGAAGAAAGTATGGGGTGTGGTAGGAGCACGCGCGACATGAGTGCATTATGTGCGTAGTTGCTCATCACCTGAAAACGTAGCCGACTAAACAACCACAACCATCAGAAGAAAGTATGGAAATGGGTAGGAAATTAATTATGGAGATATATATTCATGTCAAACTGCTAGCTAACTCCTATATAAATTTCTTCCAAGCCATTTCGGACCTCCGTACGTAGTAGCAACCCAAGCAGATTTCTTGCGCTGCTGCTCTCCATATGTTAATTAGATTAAATTAGTTATTCAAACATCGCTTCTGTCTCTTAATTTTCACTAAGTTATGCTTATATCATACGGGTGCTAATGCATTAATGTAATCTAGTAGAATTTTTATTTATGGCGTAGCATTTTATCTAGTTTCATGCACAAAGAAACGAGCTAAATATGAAAATTAGTAAGTTTCTATTTATTTTTTATTATTATAATTTTTGTGTGTGTTGTGTGTGTGGGGGGGAGGTGGGGTGGGGTGGGGGGGGGGGGGGGGGGGGGGCGGGGTTCCATTTTATAGTTTTATGGTCATACAAATGAGCAAAATATGAGAAATAGTAAGTGAAAGTGTTTTACTAACAAGGACTCCATAACCTATAGATATACTATGATATTGGGTTCCTCGTACAGATGAGGAAAGGAGCCTATTTTCTAATTATTTTCAATGTACCCCTCTACTGTTTATAGCATAATATCGTAATTTCAATGAGAGGAAAAAAAAAAAAGAAACTTGCATAAAAACAATTAAAGCTACGTACCTTGGATATTTAGCACCAAGTATGTCTTTCTGGCCATACTTCCTCCAGCTAAAACCGTCATCGAGAGAGCCTTCCAGGCCCATCCCCGGACTAACTCGCACTTGCTGCGTCCATCTTGGTGAAGATTTTCTGCAGGATTATATATTAACATTCATAATTAAACCACCCCCATAAAAATTTATATATAGAGATCAAAGGTCAATTAAGCTCTCTATATATATCTGGTATATTCAATGCCAACCTCTTTCTAGAGCCATCGTTAGGGTCCTGATTATCAGAGTCTTCGCTCCGGGGACTTCCACTTAGGGAAGGCGGCGACTCCGACACTACTCCGATGGGATGTGGTTCTCTTATTAAGCTGTTGAAATTCAGTATGGAGAGTGCCTTTTCATAGGAAGATACGATCTTTTGGACCAGCATTTCATGGGTTTCTCTTGAAGAAGATGACACGTTGAGAAGGATTTGGAGCTGCCTTGCTTGCTCCCTCCCCATTGTTAGCTCCTTAACCAGATTCTTTTTTTTCCGCTCTAACATATTATTTTCCATATATATAATTCTTTTTAAGTATATAGAGAATAGAGATATACAAAAATTATCTAAACCTGGTTTAATTTTACAGTACAGATTTCTGGTTCATACAGTAGAGGTTTTAGAACGAGTAACTGTAATCTAATACTTAATAAACATATATACGAGCATAAGGTTGGTGAAATTTTTTCTCTTCTACGAGTACAAATAAAGACAAAAAAGATGGAGCAAATTAAATGATGAGTAATAATTAAACAGGCAAAAGTTAGAAAGAGTGTAATAATAGTATAATTAAGATCAAGATGTTGGGTTATGAAGCGAGCTCAAACAGGCTAATATAAGGGAATTGAGAGGAGGATGGATGAGTGGGGATTTAAGGGGAAGGAAAGGCTCTTTTGAATGAAGAAACAGAGGGAAAATGAGTAGTTTCGACTTTTGTTGGAGAAAAAAAAAGCCCACTGACCGGTCTTTGGTCACAGCCTCATAGGAGATCTGGTTCAAAGAGTACGGAAAGTCCAATTGCTGACCATTCCTCCTTCACATATCCCTCTTAAAGTGTTAATATTTGATTATTATTATTATTATTATGGCTCTTCAACCTCTAGAATGATACTTCTCTTTTGCCTTCCATGCAACATATATACACCTATCTACCATTTGAAAAAATTATTAACCCATAAAAATCTTTCATGCAATTAAATTATGTTATCAATGGTTCTGTTTTGGTTGTATATCAATAAATAAATAAAAAAGAAGAAATAAACAGGTTTCTTGTTTTGTGATTAAAATTATGCCAATCTTGCAGTTCATATTAACATAATTTATACATTCTCGTTTTCCCATGTGTCATTCTGACATTGTTTAAACATATAACTAAAGATTGGTTAATTTAATTTAAATTTGTATAGATCAATGAATAAGATTCCATTGATTTAAAAAATAATAATTCCAAGTGATGTTTTAAATTCATAATGTCATTATTAAGGAAATTACTTTAACGTAAGAAAATTTATTTGCGTATTTGAATTTATATTTTTTAGTTAATATTGAAAATTATATTTATTTAACAAAAAAAAATAGAAGGTGAATATCTTAACATGATCAAAATAAATCTTTCATAATCAATTTGTTATTATGAAAATTCACATTTCACATGAAAATTCAACAAAATTTTGAATTTAAAATTTCACGATTCTAAAATTTCACGATTGCAATAAGTGAGAATGTCCAAATTATTTGCCTATTTTCATAAAATTATTTTTGTAACTAAATTGAATTTTTTTATTCTATCAAAACTAAAAGAAGTTATCGATATAATTGACGCATTTATATGGGAAGTATTTAATAAATTTTCAAAAGGCAGATTAGACTTAGAGTCGTATTTAACTAATTTTGGTACAAATTTTCTCATATATTTTAATGACATGAAAGGTAAATCTAGCCATGGTCGGTAGCATTCGGGCCCCCATCATTTAATGTTCATTATAGAATAATGACAAAAATAGATGGGGTCAGCGCATATGTCATTAAGGTCTATGTCTAGGTTGACCTAAAAAAATTAATTATATAAGGGTTTTGAACCTCAAATTTATTATTAATTATATAAAAAATAAGTCTATAATTTTATTCCTAACATTAAATTTAAACAATTAACTTTTATTGGTTAAAAAATTAAATAATAGAATGATTTAAATATAATTAGTTTTTAGTTTTACATAATAAATTAAATTTTAAATATTTTTTATGTCACTTTTATTGTCTATCTCTCTTTTTCTTTTTCAACAATTTTTATTTCTACGAGAAAATGAAGAACTTCTTTTTTTTTTACGTTACCCATTTTTTAATCATGTGTAACTAATTAACTTAAAGTTAATTTCTTTTTTTATTTTCTAAAATAATTATTTTCTTGACTTGAATATAAAACTTTATAACAAATTAGAAACTCTCTTAAAATTTTAATAAATTACAATAAAAAATAAAATTTTAAAAAATTAATAGTTTAGTTCTTTGTCGTTTGAGATAATTCTCATTTATTTGATACAATATAAAATTCAAATATTATAATGCAATATACTAAACTATTTTTCTATGCTTTAGATATATTTGTTTGAATTTTTTAGTATTTCATGTATAATCTAATCATTTTTTTATAAAAATCCAGAATTTTTACTTATTACCAACAATTGTAACTGCAGAACAACCAATACATGAAAGTAATAGTCTTTTTATTTGTTATCTCGAACAATATTTTTATCAAATGATAGTGGATAAACTGTTAATTTTTTAAAATTTTACTTTTTATTGTAATTTGTTAAATTTCATGAGGGTTTTGTAATTTGTTTAAAACTTTTAATTAGTGAATTTGTATATTAAAAAGTAAGAAAATTTTAAATAACTTTAAAATTTTTGTTCAAAATACTAAAGGCTCTCTAATTAACTTTTTGTTTAGGATTATACAAAGCCCGAAAAATAAATACTAACATCTAAAATAATTAAATCGGACAAATTAAATATATGGAGCTGTGTTGTGCAAGATTAAAAAGTAATATATTTAATGTGAACAAGTTAGAAAGAATCTAAACTAAAAAGTAGTGTTCGAATCTAAATAGATAAACAAATAAAAAGGACAGATTAATCGAAGCGATCACTATCCAATTTGATAGCCAGTTCTAGTGAAAAGAGACTTAGATTTGCTCTTACAATTACAAACATTCTTGATTTAGATGTGGGCATGGATAGGGCATGGCGAAGCATAAAAATTAAAAGTACGAGGAGATTAAGTTTGAAAGCTATATACTATTTTGACAAATAAAGAGCATATTGCCAATTTGGAGGCCAAATTTTGACATATAGATAGTTCTATTTTTTATATTACATTTTGGATTATGCGAGATTTGAACGTTGAAGCTTCAAACTGTGCATCGTCTATGATTGTAATATTACAAATATACCTATATATGATCAATTTTAACATGGGAAATTTTTTGCAAAAAGTAACCCAAGTCACGTAAATTGAGTTACTAGCTAGTTCTATTCCTTCAAAAATAAAATAAAAGTTACTAGTTATATTCGATGAATTTATTGTATATTAATTAATTATGAAAAAGAGCATAAATTAAGGATGAGTTTGCAGGATATATTCTTGAATTTTGGTCCATGTTGCATTCGAACTTTGAAGCCAGAGGTAAACCAATTAAGGAATAATTGACTTTCATGCTTTGAAGGCAAAAACTAAGTTGCACGGAGACTATAATAGAACAGCAAAAATATTTTTTTCTACAAAAAAAAAAAAGAGAAGAAATGCAGGTTAAGATATATGAAATGATTTTTTTTTTTCAAAACCAACCTTGGAATCCAAGTGCTAAGATTAAAAGGTTTAATAGGCTATACATAAACAATCTTATAAACAAGCAATATTCATATAATATTTATGGAAATATATATATATATATAACACCATTATGTATCATTACCAATTTTTAGACGACTAATCACAAATAATTTTTTTGGGTACTAGTTATCTAATTTGGATTTGTACCGGACATATATGTTAAAGAGGTAAAATATTCTTTTAAAAGTTTTAAAGGTTCTCCATATTTAGAATTTAAATTTGAGATCTCTAGTTAAATGGATAAGTGATCATTTTCATCTCAAATCATCCCTTAAAATTAACACAACATAAAATTTTGAATTATGTTGAATATGTCTCTTTATATGGAGTAACCGACCACGTATCTCATTTCATGTTTGATTTGTAAATGAAAAAGAGTGAAAATATTTTACGAATTCTGGATTATTGGTGAATGATGATATCAGTACACAAATTTTATTCCAAGGGAGATATGAATTATAAGGATATTTGGATGTGGTTATAATTATGTTTTGATTTTTTTAATTAAAAAAATGCTAAAACTTGTGTTCCATTAGAGTTTCATTTTATCAGTTTCAAAGTATTTTTGAAATAAAAAGAAAAAAAAAAGAGATTGTCAAAAAGTAAATTTTTATATTTACTTTATTTACTCTTTTAATTCATTAAATCCTCCATACACATTATACCGAACATGCTATTAATTTACTATTTATCAAGAGATTTTTATCTAGATTGACTCCATATGTTCATTTATGTATCTAACTAATAATCTATTGTAATATCAAAAAAATAGCACAGATATTTATAAAATAAAAATAAATTTATTACATAGTAATAAATAACTAGTGTGATTGATAAATAAAAATATGGATTTAATTTAGAAAAAAAAATCGGATGGATGGAATATTTTATATTGATGAGGCAGTGAAAATAATGATTGAATTTGTAAGTAACAAAATAGAGTTCAATCATACTGAACAAAGCAGTAGTAGTCCTACATAAATTCAACAAGCCATGTACATAATTCACCCCACTAAAGACTAATCCATTCTCAAAGTAAATTTGCATGAAGTAGAGGAAAAAGAAATGTTTGATTTTACTGATGAGTTGGATGTAAAGCTCCATGAATTTGCTGATGCGTTTAGACCCCATTCGAAGTGATTTGCTTATATGACCAATACTGGTGTGGAGACATTATACATCTATATATAAAAATAGACCTTTTGCGTGTGGGCCGTAGAGAATGAAAGGTGGAAACACAAGGACTATGTCGTCCCAGAAAAATGGAGCCGCCTAAACCTGTATACCTTGCAGTTCGCACGATAACCAAATGGATGAGGACAAAAGTTACGCGTAGAAAACTAAGATAAGATTGGGGCCGCAATCCAAATTTCTTATTCAAATACCTTCTATAATTTCTTTTACTCTTTGCTATTCAAATTCAAAATCTCACTGTCATACTAATATTATTAAATTAAAAATTTATTAATTTTAAGATATTATATAAAAATCCTGAAATTTATTGAAATCCATTTTCATTTTCATGCCAATATTATATCTCGATAGCCTGAACTAGAGAAAAGTTCCGTTTAGCTTTATTATTTTAGATGGAAAATATATTTTTGTATATAATTATTTTATTATTTAAAAAATTCGAAAACTAAAATAAAGTATTATTGAGCCGCAGTAGTGGGCGGCTAAGGGACTTGGGTTCATACTATTAAATCGTGGAGCATGGGCTAATAAACCGCGTGGATACTGTGATGTCTCAATCTTCTAACTAATTGCTTTTCAACAGGACATGGTCAGAGGTTACATAAGGCATTTTCCCTATCATTATTGAGTGTTACTTAAATATTCATATTATTAAAATAAAAGTATGATATGAATTATTCAAAATCGAGCCTCGTTTGTGATGTTGATACTCTTCACGTGCCAGAACTAATTGGATGATTTTACAGCGGTTATTATATTTTCTATTATTTATTTAAAAATAATTTTTAATTTTTTTCTTATAAAAATGATTTTTATTTTTTTTCTAATAAAATTATTTCATGGCAACTCTTTAATTGAATTGCTGATATGGACAATGATATAATATGGAAATACTAACTTGTAACTGCACATTGCTAACAATGTATCTTATCATCATTTACATACTATCAACAATTCTAAAAAATTTTGTCACGTTAGTAATAATGTAAGAGATCTAACTAGAGAGATGATATATCAAGATTAATTTCATTAATAGTCAAAAACTTTTGTTTTATTTGCTGCAAATTCATTAAACTTTTTTGTTGAAAAAAATAATAAAATTTTATTCTTATTTTTTTCACTTAAATAACTTTCATTCAAATGTGATAAATAAACAAAATGAAAATTTGATTTAGCAACTAAGGTGACAATTGATTTATCGCATGAACTTTGTGGTTATTATTTCCTGCAACAAGGGTAATCCAAGTTGAACGAAACTCGAGTCATACTCAATAATCACTTTACCAGTATTAGCAACTATATGAGAAAAATTAATCTTCAATTCTATCAATAAAACCCAAATATCAAAACCACAGTGAATCATGGTTTTTGAGAAATAAGACAAATTCAAGTTTTTTACAAAAATCCGGTATTGCATAAATTACAAGTTAGATTTCAATTGTTTATTCATCAAAATTTATTAGAATTTAAAATAAACAAAGATTTTATGTGGTATAAACAATATTGTCTTAGTATGTGATTTTTGTTGACTTACTAAGAATACTTGTGATTTAACGAAAAAAATAAATAAAGTTTTGTTATTTTTCTGAAAAAAAAAAGTTTAGTAATTTTGCTACAAAATGAAGCAAAATTTAGTTTCCACAAGTGAAATTAATCTAAATGTTCAACTAGATTTGAGACGTGGTACAATTTTTAAAAGTTGTTAACATGTCATTTATATGAACGATGATATGCCATAATATGCCATTACAAATCTGTATGTCGGTGTCATACTATTATCCATATCAGCAATCTAATGAGAAAATTGCTGAAAATGATTTTATTGAGAAAAAAATTAAGTTTAGTGATTTTTAAGAGAAAAATAAAAAATTATTTTTGGACATATAATAGAAATTATAATGAAAATTGGTGAAATTAACTCTAGAACTAATTGAAATTTTTTTTCATCCAATGGATGAAAATATTTTAAAAGTTTTTTAAATAATTTAAGTTCCAATTTCAACCTTCTTCATGTACTTAATAAAAAATGAGAAAATAAAACTTGTCGCAAATGATGGATCGTAACGTTTAAGAATTTATTTAAAAAAAATGAAGTTTCTATCTTCTAGTGTAGTTTCAATTGCGAAACAATTGAAATTACAATACAATAAAAGTAATTTTGAATTTCATAATATTTCTCCTGGAATTTTGTCATGGGCCAAGTATCCATCTGGTTTCTGAAAAAGCGATATGTGCTCTCTGCCTTGGGCCAGAGCCTGGTTTGAGCTCCACGTGTTTCTATGTGGCCCAATCCAATCCAGGTCAAAATTTTGTCATTTTGGGATTTTAATTTTAATACTAATAAAATTATATAAAAGTTAAAACATTTTTTATTTCGACATTAACTGGCTGCAATTAAGGAACGTAAAGACATCTTACACCACCACAAGTGATACTGGGCCCTGCGACCAGCTTCTGACATCTCAGTTCCAATAACAACCATCCACGTGTTATGAAATCATCCATAAATTCCTAGAAAATATCTCTTACTCCACTCTTAAGTCGCCACGCAAGAATTCACTGATATTATTTCTGCTTCACACTTGACCACGTCATTACATATTTTTCCAAGGTCACTGTCTAATTATCATACGTGTCATTATCCCCCATCGTTGATTAGATGAATTCGCATTTTCTAGCCGTCGATTAATCAGAGGAATACTCGTGGACACCGAAATTTACAATTTAGAAGTTCATTATGATTCCTCTATTAAAGCTCACAAATATGTTAAGTTCAGATTCTCTGAATTCTTCGGTTTCTACTGCTGGAAAAATTGCGATTTGAAACTGGTGTTTCTGTGTTGAAGTAGAAAACTCATACTGGGTTTTGCTCCTTTTGAAGAGGTATCCTTTTAGTTCCTTTCCTGTTTTTCTGTGTTAAAAAATGTTTTACAGTGATCGTTGTGGTTTATTGAGGGATTGTTGTTTACTGTGGTGTAGTTATTGCAAGGGGAGAGATTGATTTCATTTGTGTGTTTACTTTTTCTTTCTTTGGTTTTTATTGCTGTGGGTAATATGGACATGTCATTTTTCAGGTTTTATCTTCTGTCGAGAATTCTGAGCTGATTCCTTTTTCATGTTTTGTTTTGCTGCTTTTGTCATAATTTCTTTTTTCCTGCTAAATTAAGTGGTCGAAGTTGTATTCATTTCCATGAAATTTATTTTCTTATGGTCTGTGCATGTTGATACATGTTCAAAACTAAAAAATCCTTAATATGGGAAAAAGATGAGGTTAGCATAGACAAGATAATTCTTGCGATTCTGGTGAACTGAGCAATCATTATAAGGAAATTCTATTTTGGAGTAGAGAAACTGAAAGGAAAAAAAAAAAAAAAACTCCTCTCTAATTGTTGCCATCTTCATATTGTGGGATTGCAGCAAAATTTTAGATTTTTTTTATTTTTGTGATTTTCTATTTTTCCTGAAAGTTGTGTACAGTTTCATGATTAAATGGAATAGATTTATCCCATGGAACCTGAATGTAAAAAGTTTGAGATGTGTATATGTTTGAATTTTCGTGCTCATCGTGGCCACGCCTATGCATTGTTGTTGTTGTCAGTGTTTGCAGAAAGAGAGAGAGAACTTTTATAACTCCCTTAAACTTTCACAAGGCAACTTGGCATGGGAGTTATAACTGCTTCCAGCTCAGCTGCTCGAACACCACTCGGATTGAGCATAAAATTTCCAATTTATAAATCTACGGTGAAAAGGCCGTTGCTTGTGGCATTTAAAGAAGATAAACCCAACAACACAGCTTTGGTTGTGCCTAGCGAGCGAATTCGACTGCCTGTAGAAACACCTAAGGTGAAGAAGAGACTAGGTAAATCTAACAATGAGGTTTCTTCATCTGCCTTGGAAGTGGACTACAATGAAGCTGCCGCCAAACTTGAAAATATTTACAAGCTTAGCCCGCCAACAATTGATACTTCTGATGTAGATGTAAATAGCTTGACTAGGAAAGGCCAAAAAAGGAAAAGGAAAATTAGCAAAGGTGACAAGAAAGCGCAGAGTAGAACTAGTAAAACAATTGTTAGGAACCATGCAAAGAAAACCGAACGATTAAACCTTGATAAAAGGATTACATTGAGGATGAACAAGGAACGGGAATCAGCAACTTTAAGTAGGAAGAAAAATGATACTAAGAACGAAAATGAAAAGATTGAGGAACTTGTGAGGGCGTATTCTGCTTCAACTGATTTGGTCAGCTTGGATTGGAAGAAAATGAAGATACCCCCAGTTCTTCCATCTACAGAGCAGGCATGGTTGTTCAAGTCAATGCAACCCATGAAGGTAAGCATATGCTTTCTTCGAACTTCTTAATTTGAAAATTTGATCATGTGTCTCATTTGGGTTAGAATTAGTAGTTTTCTCTATTATTTACATTTGCCTTTATATCAGGCACTGCTTGAAGTTAAAGAACATTTGCAAAAGAATCTGGGAAGAGAACCAACTGAGGGTGAAATAGCTGAGGCGGAAAATATGAATGTGGAGCAAGTAAGGAAACAGTTGGAGATTGGTAAAGCTGCAAGAAACAAGCTAATTAAGGTAAAGGCTTATCTTGTTCAATTTCCTTTCAAAATACATTGTTAATGTCCTTCTAGAACCTGAGGGTGGCTTATCTTTTGAACAGAGAACTTATTATTCTCATATTTGTTGCAGCACAATCTCCGGCTTGTATTGTTTGTAATTAATAAGTATTTTCAAGACTTCGCAAATGGTCCACAGTTCCAGGACCTTTGCCAGGCAGGAGTGAAGGGCCTTATTACAGCAGTTGACCGCTTCGAACACAAAAGGAGATTTCGGCTTTCAACTTACAGTCTTTTTTGGATTAGGCATGCTATAATACGATCAATGACACTTTCAAGCTTTACACGAGTCTCATTTGGCCTTGAATCAGTATGTTCTCTTCATTCTTAAGCTTGGTTTTACTTCATTGATTCAGGACAAGATGATGATTTACATTTATCCAATTTGTTTTCATTTAAATATACATCATTCACAGGCTTAGGGTATTGGAATTTGGAAGTGATTTGAGATTTTGGAATAGAGTAGTTGCTGTATAGAAGAGGAAGATGTTAGAAGATAGTAGGCAAACTTAACATAATTCAGCCTTAGTATTCTTTTCTTTTCTTCAGCTCTATTTACTTATTTAGGACCAAACAAGTAGTAAACCATGAAAATGAGTTAGAGTAATTTTTATATCAATTGTTCTTTGATGGATTGCATCTGATGCTCTGTTTTTGGAGGGCTGAGTGCTGAATGCAAAATGTTTGCATATATTCAGTGGAGAAGTAGGGCTTTTGTTAAGTTTGTGCATGATGACACTGCTAATGAATGTGGGCATATAATATAACATACACACTTTCAATTTTTGCAGGTCAGAGCAGATATCCAGAAAGCTAAACTTGAGTTGTTGATTGAGCTCCAAAGAGAACCAACAGAGGAAGAGGTTATCAAAAGGGTGGGAATTTCCCCTCAGAGGTATCATGAAGTGATGAGGGCCTCAAAACCCATTTACTCTCTGCACTCAAGGCATTCCGTTACCCAAGAAGAGTTAATCTCCGGTATTACTGACATTGATGGAGGTGATAAGCGGAGGCAACCGGCTCTTCTCAGGCTTGCTCTTGATGATGTGGTAACTACTTATCATCTCCAGTCCTTGGTTTTTATACTGCATTACTTTCTTCTTTAATAGCTTATTGGTGATCAGAATTTTACAACAATTCAATTACATTTGCATTTTTATTTATGTTCAAATCCCTTTCCAGCTTGATTCTCTGA
Source organism: Triadica sebifera (assembly GCA_023653625.1). Classification (NCBI taxonomy): domain Eukaryota; kingdom Viridiplantae; phylum Streptophyta; class Magnoliopsida; order Malpighiales; family Euphorbiaceae; genus Triadica; species Triadica sebifera. The sequence continues at coordinate 28,403,861 of CM042906.1, forward strand.
AGCCTAAGGAGAGTTTAGTGATCAGACAAAGATATGGGCTTGACGGTAAAGGTGACAGAACTTTAGGAGAAATTGCTGGAAACTTAAATATCTCGAGAGAAATGGTTAGAAAGTATGAAGTGAAGGCGCTGATGAAGCTCAAGCATCCGGCTAGAGTAGATTATCTTCGTCGTTATGTTGTCTGAATTGATGCAGGCTCTAAGGTTTGCTTCCAATATTACTTTCTCCTCCTTTATGACCACTCGTCATGAGTTGTTGCTGTATATTAATTTCTGTGTCACAATCATTCTTAACTATATGAATATATAGAAATCCTATACCATGTAATATACTTACTACAGAAGTTAGAAATTTTGAATCACCACATATACATGTAATATTGTCACTCCTTTAAAATTTAATAAATCTGTTTCTCACTCATTGTGTTTCAGTAGAAATTTGAGATGTTGTATAGCTGCAAATTAATGTCATGCATTTATGAACTTGGGATCCCAAAAACATCCATCATTATTTGGTTTTTCTTACTTGAAAAGGCTGATTGAATTGATACTAATGAAAGAAATATCAGATAGCCTCTTGACCTTTTTTGTGCTGATCAAATTGCTCAGATTTTACCTTTTGAACGAATTCAATCTGCTACTATTTGTTTAAGGTCGAATTATCCCAAGTTTCTAACTTTTTTAACATTGAAGTCTTGGGAATTCTTTTTAGTACTCGAGCTTCTGGTTATTCCAACTAGCAAGCCCAAAAAACTATCGATCGTAATCTGTTTTGCAGTATAAAAAGATATTGAGAAATTTCTGTCTTTCGGATATCCTCTTTCATATATTAAAAGTGCACAATATGGGAAGTCCAACAGAGAGTTCATGTTCTAATAATTTTTTTAGGATATACTTCATTTTCATATTTTTCATGATGAAGTAGTAAACTGATTCTAGCAAAAAATGTGAGTAACTAACGAAAATTTTCTAATATTTCGATGTTAAGAAAATTGAAAACTTGAAATAATTAAACTCTTAAAGCGTAGTTGTGGGCTAACTCAGAAGTTAAAATCATAAAAGTTGGAGGGCCTGTCTGACACTTCTTAATCAACTAATCTTTCAAGCATTTAGTAAGAAGAGAAGGATCGGTTAGGGCCTCAGTTTGTCTATGTAGAGAAGCTGGCATTGCAACAAATCTGAGGATCTGCTTTATTTATAAATTGAGCAGCAGCAGGGGATGTTTTAGAGGAGAATAAAATTATAAATGGAGAACCGATGAGAGAAGAAGTAACTTGGAAAAACTTCTTACTGAAACCAGAAGCTGACTGAAAAAAAAATAAATGAAGAAAATAAAGATTTGGTAAGAATATGCGCAACATGCAGAAGATAGCAAAAGAAAAATACAAACCCATAAAATTAAATAATTAACAAATGAATAACATATTTTGAGACAATGGCTAAAGGTCTCAGAAATCATTCCACTTCATCCTGCAAAATTTCTTCTCTCTGCGAACACTTCACCATGTCTCATTATCCAGAATCTCTCAATTTCTTCTGCTTTTCTGCCTGGAATCCTCCCAGCTATCAAATCCCACCTGAACAAAAACCCATTTTTACCATGTGGGATGAACAAGAAAGTAAAATTAAGTTGATGATTAATTGGCTACTACTACATTAATTGATCTGTTCATATTGTATACAAAAAATAGCAGAACTAATGGTTAAAAACAAAAAGTAGAGATTAGAAAAAGTCTTCAAAATGCATGCTCAACTAATAGATCAAAAATTAAAAATAAGCAAGAAATTACAACTAATCATTATTATGAAACAGTAATTTTTTTAAATCAAAGATTATGAAACAGTATTTATTTTAGTTCACCTATCTCCAACAAGCCGATACATTCTATGAATGAGATCTTCTTCTTGTTCGGTCATTTTTATGAACTCCCATTCGATACTGCTAACCTCTGCACAAACGAAAAATGGATGAATTAAGCATATATACATGACTAACAAAGAGACGAAAGAAAGAATTTTTTTTTTTAAAAAAAAAAGTAGGAGAAGAAAAAGAAAGAAAAGGGTGTTTACCTTCGGAATTAGACACGGTAATTCTGGGATGTTTAGGCCGGCGTCGGTTCATAGTTTCGACAGAGAAGAAAGTGAGAGAAAATGGAAAAGTGTTGAGGATAGAAATATGCTGAAAATAGCCAGATCACTCAACCACCCTGGAAGTTGCGTACATAATACTTATGTTACTTGTTGACTTGTAGACTCATTGAATTGTAGTTGACAACAACACATTCACTTTCCCAAAGTACGAGAGGGACAACTCTTCAAAATTGAAGCCTATATCAACCAATAAAATCATTGTCAAATTTCTTATCAGCTTCTTTTTTATGTAATAATACAGTCGTCCTGTAAAAAAATTTAATAGATATATAAACCCCCGACTTAAATAAAACCAAATTTCTGATTGAAACTTTTTCAAATTTTGAAAAATCTGTATTCAAGGCAGTATCATGTGCATAGTATTGTGGATAATATTAGTAGCCGAATACGGTTTTCCCTCTTTATGTAAGGGCACAATCATGATTCACCATCATCACCACACAAGGCTCAGTGAACCAATGTTCACAGACTTTTCATTCTTTCTGGATGAAAATGTAAAGACCTTTCCTCCTTATATTTAAAAACACCAATTTAATCATAATTTCATTATATACGTAAAATAATAATTATTAGCTTTTCTTAACATATACATTAAGTTGCTAAAAATAAATTTCAAGTTCCAAAAACAGTTGGTGGGATGTAAATGTTTTACTTTTTTTTAAATGTACTTACTTTGCTACTTCCTTTATTTCTAAATAGACTTAACTTTCGTTATAGATAATTTTACTATAATTAAAAAATCATTAATTAGCCTTAAATTATAAAAAAATTGAGTTGTTAAACTAAATTACTTTTGGTTTTGAAAAATTTAAAATTGTTTGATCCATAAATATTAATTTGATTGGTTGTAAATAATAAAATTAAGAAAGTTAAAGATTTGTCTCTACGTAACATTAATTACTTTGAATTGGTTGTAAATTGTTTAAGATTTTTGTTTTTATATTGACAAAAATCTTAAATAACGTCTATTTAGAAACGGAGAGAGTAGACTTAGTTATATATTTTGGATTATATTAATCTACATGGGTGTATATAATATCATATAAATTTTATAAATAATACATATATCTATAACTAGATTTAACAATGGAGTTGAATCAGGTTGAATTTTAATTTATAAATCAAGTTCTGATTGAATTTTTTCGGATTGGATAAAAAAATTTCAATTCTACCTATAAAAACACTCTCCTTGTCTAACTCTATAAATCTCTCTTCAATACTTATTACATAATACATACAAAAATGCTTCTTTTGTCTTTTACTATTAATTAAATCAGTTCCAAAAAAACAAACAAAGAATATAGTAATTACTGAATAATAAATAATCACATCCTCTGGATTACAGAGCGTTAATGTTAATTCTTAAATATCTGGGAGAAATTCAATAAATTACTTTTCCTGTGTATAATAAAAAAGTTTTCCAACTTGTATAGATTTTGTCTTATTGGATTTTAATTAAGAATGGGATTAATTACCAAATCTGTTTTTTATTTTATCATAACTACCAAACACAAGGAGGAAGCCAAGCCAAGCCAAGCAGTTTAAAATCAGTTCTTCTTCATCATGTTACGATTGCCGAGATTCGATTAACCGAATCTAAGCTGCCAGCTCATAAATCTTAAAATAAAAATAAAATAATAAATAATACTCATCTCATCACTATTACAAATGAAATTGATGCTCTAACTAGACTCTAGCAAGAACTTACCGTAATTTAATTAAAGCTAAACATTAGAAATTAAAGGTGGAACACTCATCAAAACACTGACAACAAAGCAATAAAGCATAAAAATAATAAAATAAAATATCGCTACATATGTTCTCTTTTAACTGTCATTTTAGGTAATTTTACTGGGATTACCAAATTATTAATTAGTCTTAAACTTGAAAAAAATATGAATTGTTAAAGACTAAATTACTCTTAATTTTGAAAGTCGATCCATAAACATTAATCTGATTGGTTGTAAGTAATAAAGCTAAAGAAGTCAATGATTTGTCCCCCAATAGAATTTTACATAACATTAATAATTTTAAATTCACGAGTATAAAGATAAAATTATGAAAAAAAAATTAAATTTCATTGATGGTATAAATGAAATTTTAAATTTTCATAGTTATAAATGAAGGGAGAAAATACAGTATCTCATCTTGTAATCGGATATCACTCTACACCTTGAACACTATCACCGGTCTGAGCCTATCAATTGGGCTTACGTTACCTTTTTAATATCCCAAATTCATTAGGCTAAGTGTCGGTGTTAACACTTTGCAAAAATTATATTGATTTGAAGATGTTTGATTTGGTCTTTTGAATGGTTAGTCTGTTCTTAAAAATTACTTTTGCATCAAATTATCATTTTAATTTCAATTTACGGTTATTTTATTTCATTTCAAGTAAAAATATATTTTTACAATTTTTTATATTTATAAAATCCTTATTTATTTATGAGATTTTATTTTAATCTAAAAATTGTAAAATAATAATAATAAAATAAGAATTCTTTTGAAAAGAAATGAGATATCGAAAAATTTAAAATCATGTGTTAAATTAACCTAAAAAATAATTTTAGAGCAAAATAAACATTAAAAGAAAATCAAGGGACAAATGACATCTTTCAACTAATTTCAGGTGTTATGGTGCTCTTCTTCAACTAATTTATTATCTATTTACAATCCGATGTTGGGCTTTTTAAGTTAAAAATCAGCCCAGTAGTAGGCCTAGTAGACAGAACGAGCCCAAACCCAAAACTTTGTAACATATAATATTGCCAAAATTCATAATTTGGTCTCTGTATTTTTTTACATTTTACAATGCAGTTCCTGTATTATTTTTATTTATTTATTCATCCAGTATTCTATAATCCAAATATTATAAACTATGCCGGATTCACACCGCTGTTTCGTACTTTTATTTTAATAAGTTATAATTAAGTTAAGTATTGTACTTTTAACAAAATTAAGATTAGATCATTTATAGAATGATCATAAAAAAATAAATTAAATTTTTTTGACATTTTTCCATTTCAACGGAAAAAGAGATGGAATCAAATTCAAACTAAAAAAAAGTTAACCAAATCGACAGTTAGGTTTACATTTTCTATTTTTGATTTTTCTTTTTTAATTTTAGTTTAGTTTTTGGTTTAAAACAGCTATTGATTTTCAATTATATATATATACATAATCTTATTAATTTTTTCCCAAAACAATTATATAAACTTTTACTTTTAAGTTCATATAATTCTTTTTTTTTTTACTTTCCAAAACTTTTATTTATATATACATGTGCCTTTTTTAACTTTATATTTATTCATAAATACGAATAAATAAAGAATTTGACTTGTGAGTTGTGATTTGTTATGTTTTTATTTTCTTATTTAAAATGATGCTTTATAATTTATGATTTATATGTATAAGAAAAATAAAATATTTTATAGTAATATAATTTGATCATTTAAGTCATTATTTAAAGAAATAATAATTTTTTAATTATTAAAATATAAAATTAGTAGTTTAGTAATTTATAATTTTAGCCACTGATTTGGAGTTTGGATTTTGGAATGGTCTAATATTGGGTTGCCTTCCTTCAGTCCTAAGTCGTCATCTGCATGGAGTATTATCATTTAAAAAAAAAGGTTCATTGCCCCAAAAAATTCACTTATTATGCTTTTACAGTTTATGGTTTATACATAATCTTACCATTCTGTGTGGAGGGTTTTTTAAAAGGAAAAAGAAAAAAATAAAAAATAATTTCCACTCATTGTTTTATGATTTTTATCCTTAATAATTGTAACTATAAGAAATTCTAAATTTCAATTTTTATAATAATAAAATATTATATCGATTTTTTCATTCAAGCATCATTAATATTAGTTTAAAGACCAAATGGTGCATATTAGATGGTAAAAATTAAGAAGTTTGTTCTTGACTTGAGAGATTATAGATTTGAACCTTTACTTGTATACAGTTGTTTTTTTGCCAGAACTTTTACCTTGAATTTTTTTTTTCCAGTTCAGGGCAGAAATTAGTCTGGATCTGAACATAGTTTAAAGGAATCACCTATAATTGAGATTCATTTAAAACAGATCATAAAAAAAAAAAGCAAGAAGTCAATCTGAAATTTGGAAAAAAAAAACACACATTTTTTTATATATTTTGTCTATCTTATAAATGACAATTCGATATCAGAAAGGTACAATTGTTATATGATCTCAAATTTAAATTTTAAAACATTATTAATATTAAGTGCAAAATATAAGAACCATGTACGAAAAACTGAAAAAAAAGCCCTTTTCGAAATTGATGCGTACGAATTTCCTCTCTCAAGTCTGAATGCGTCCTAATCATAATATAAAACCAAAAGTAATACAAGGCAGCATAATGGAATGGTTGCTAGCTGTATGCATTATCCCATTGGTTCTATACAATAAAATTAATATTCAATGAAATCAACTCGAAACAATATTAATTCTGTTTTTTTAGTATAAAAAGATCAAAACAATCAAACTATAATAAAAAATTTCACAAATGTCATGAAAAAAGTAAAACCAATATTTTCTTTAGTTTTTTTAACTAAATATTAGATTTGCTGGCTTAGCTATTCAAGTAAAAACTTAGGAACCAACAGAATTTAGTTATTTTATACCCATCCTTTATTAGCGTACGATTTTTTTTAATCTGAAAGTGTGATTTTTATTATTAAATAAAAGTAAAAAAATAGATTTATTATAAAAATATAAGTAATTTTAATTAAATAAAGCTCTAAAAATTTTCTTATTTACTGAATTCATGTTCAACTAATAATATATATATGTTGGGTAATGCTGTCAAATAATCATATATAATAACATATATGGGTTTTAAGTATTAGAAAATGGTTATCCACTGTATGTGTGATTAGTTTATTTGTTTTCGTATCAAATAGAATTTTAAAAAACTAGAACTTAATAATTTTAAAATAAGTACGTACCTAAATCTCAAATTTAAAATATTTAATTAAATGAGAAAAATTGTGTATCTAACTCATACACAATAAAATGGCTGGTGACTTTAATAAGTTATGTCATTCTCCCTATCTAGCTGACTAGATGGTGATTAAGCGCATATTAGGTAAGGAATATATCATTTATAGACATGGATAGTGACATTTGTTTCGGATTTTGTCTTGTTAATGGCAAAATGCTTGTTTTGTTTTTTTTTTTTAATTATAGCTTTAGTCTTTAAAGTTTTAAGTAATTATTTTAGTATATATTATATTTAGATTAATTTAATACTGATAACATCCTGCTTGAATTTGAAATAATTATCTAATATGTTAAATCTAAAATAAATGTGAGTCAAAATGATTATTTGAAAATTTTAATAGAACTATATAATAAATTTATTTAAAATTAATAGAATACAATAAATATTTAAATATCATATAGAAAAAATTGCATTAATTTTGGAAATGATTGCCCTTTTTAAAAGCAAAACTTATATAAGTCTTACTGCTAATTATTTTGGTCTAAATCATTTAATATTCTAATTAAGGTTTATATGACTAGAGACTAATCTAAATGTAGACTGGGCAAATTTATTAGGGGAAGTAATTAAAGCGTTATCTCTAAATTTTAAAAATATTTTATATTTATAATTTAAATTCAAAATTTATAGTAAAAAATAAGAGATTTTTATCATCTTATGTCACTTCATAAAAATGATTAATTAAGTATTGAATGATGAATAGAAAAAAATGATAAATAATTAGGGTAAGATGAACAGTAAAGAAGCAGCCTTTTCAATTATTTTTAGAAAGAGCAAAATTTCATGTGGCTTTCCACATTACGCAGCTGTCAGATAGACAAAAATTTGGCAAATCCTATCCCATCTCAAACGCCTAACTCAACCCACCAGTACCACCCCGACACAATCTCTAGCATGGCTAGCTTAATTAATTAGCTTTTGTTGCGCCTAAATATATACCAATTGAAAGCAGCACCACATCCTTTAATGCTCCTCTGTCCTCACACATCATATTTCACATTCAAAGAGCTTTTTTTTTTTTTTTGTCTTACAAAAGAAAAAATAAAATTTTGAAATTGCACCCACGAGTGTGTATTGATTGATTCATGTTAATATGGAATCAAATATGATTATCGAAATGCATTCGATCGAATTGAATCGAATAACAAATGAAAAAAAAATAAAAAAAAAATATATAGAGTTAAATTTAAATATTTTTTTAGATAATAAATAAATAAATTGTAAAAAGCAACCAAACCAAATCAAAATTTAATCATTATTTTTTAATAAAATCATATATAAACAAATTATTCAAAATGATCAAATTAAATTTTTCATTTTCGATTCAACTTGATCGAATAATTCGCTTTAACCAGATAATGCTGGCAATGTTCCCCACCCTCCTAATGGAATTCTTTGGTTGTTTACCTTTCACAAATTAATGCTACCAAAGTGGGTTTCTAACCGATCAAAAATCAATTTTTATATTAAACTAGCACATAATTTTCAATTTGCAACTATTTTACTTTGTTTCATTTTCAATATACTATTTTTTTTTATATTTTTCTCTGTTTTTGCAACATTTATTCTAAGATTGCAATAGAAATTCATATGAAAAGCAGGAATTGTTTTTTTTTTTTGGAATTATGCGAAAAATACGATTGATGAAATAGATAAGGTATTATTAGGGTATATGTAATTATGTAATTGTCATATTCATAATTGACATTGACCACTCATTCATCTACGTAAAATATTCTGTGATTTGCTAGTGATCGTAGCATTATATGTTTACCACATGTGCTTATTTAACCACTTGCCATCTCCAAGCATCAGTATCTAATTAAGGTAGAACATATTATTAAAATTATAAGAAAGTTTTAATAAATTATAATTATAAAAATTAACAATATACCTTATGTCTTTTTATATAATGCACATTCATTTGATACTGTATGAATTTTAAATATTAAAATGCAATATACTACATAATTTTTATATATTTGAAATATTTTTATGTAAATTTTCTAAAATTTCATATACAGTATAATAATTTTTTATAAGAGTTTAGGTTTATATTCATTATCTACGAATATAACTATAGAAAAACCAGTATATTCAATTCTCAGTCTTTTTAATTGTTATCTTAAACGATATTTTATCAAATAACAGAAGATGCACTGTTAATTTTTTAAAAAATGTTTGTAATTTGTTAAAATTTGAGAAATTTTTTTATAATTTGTTAATTAAGGTATTGTGTACTCCTAACATATATGCACATGGCTTGTTAATATAATATTATTTTGGAATATGCTCTTCCAAAAATCTTTATAATACATTAACATGTTAAAAAAGTTAATTTTACAATTAAATTTTTTAATAATAGTGTATTATTTTAATCTGATCATAAATAAAAAATTATTTAAATAAGAAATTTTTATATTTTTAATGCTCACACTTAATTTGTTGCAAATAATGCGTAAACGTAATTAATTCCTTTTCTTTGCTGGCCTGTGATACAACTGTCTAACAAAACGAAAGAGTATACAAGTTAAAATCGCTTGAACAATTGATGAAATTAATACTTAATTAAATTCTTTAAATATAGTAGTAGATTATTATTATTATTCTTATTATTATTCTTATTATTATTATTATTATTATTATTATTATTATTATTATTATTATCCGTAAAAAAGATATTAACACCAAGACGTTTAACATATCAAAACATGATGATCAATATTCTATATTTTGCAATTTTAGATGATGTAATGCCAAAAGCAAGCAGTGATTTGCATAATTAACTTTAAAATTTCAAAATGATGTAATTCCAAAAGAAAGTCATTCTTCATTAATTAATTGTTGGGTGTAAATATATATTTGAAAAATAGGCCTACATCGATCCTTGTAGAACATTCAAGTACCAGAATTATATGACACGAACTAATAAGGCACCACAAACCCAAGTTGGAGGATAAAGAATTTTAAAGAGTTGTTGAAACAAGGCAGAATAAACATATATGGCACACAAAAAGGATAGCAGAGATCACTATCTTAGCATATATATATATATATATATATAGTGTCTATATCACAGAAAGCAAATATAAATTCCTTACTTATTGTGGAAATAAATGGGTATATATAATCAATTTATTTCATTAAAAAAATGCATGAGCCACTGAAATTTTGAAAATTATTATAATACCTCTGAAAATTCAAATAGGAATATATATTTATATCGCTTGATTCCCAGTAAAAATTCTTCCCATTTTTCTAAAAACCACTGTAAAAAACTTTTTCTATATTCCGGATAGAAGCTGTCTACAAGTTTGGAAAGACATTATTCTCAGAAATCGATTTTAATCGATAACCCACAAGAACTGATGCGTTGGAAAAAACCATTAGAATCATCTGATCAGATATTCCAAAGGAAGCATTTTCTGCTTTATTTTATTTTAAAATATTTTTTCTCTAATAACGTTCACTTTTGATAATGTAAACCGCCCGCAAACCCAACCTCAAAACCCGAATTCTAAAATTCAAGGGACTAATAGAATACAAAGAGGTCATTAGTTTTATAAGCTAATGACGTGAAATTAATATAAAATACACTTTAACCTCTTGTATGAGGCATTTTGAATACGAGCTATAACCAAATGAATACTAATTACGTTAACTTCATCTTATGACAAAACTATTGGTTTCATTTCTAACAATGGCGAACTGAAGAGTGTAAAACTTTCACAAAAACCTACGACTCTTATCAGTTAGTGAAAATTTTTCTAGGTTTAAGGATTATTATTATTATAGGTTGCCTTGTTGTAATAGATTGTTTGTATTAGAATTAATTTAACCATATGAGCCTCTAGGGTTCCTTTGTATATAAAAAATATATGATCAATACAAATGAAAAGCAGAGGACTATTCTCACAGACATATGTTTTTTAACATCTACATCATTTTCACCATTAATATCCCAATTAGTAGGAGTGATCTACACCAATCTTGAAAAGATTAATTAAACCATCAGGCATGCACATAAATTTGTTTGTTTGCATATCTGTACAAAGAGTGAAATAAAATTATTATTGGAAACAACCCAAACATCATATACATTAAGAAATATTAATTTTATCTAAGTGGAAAGTGGAATTGCTGTGGCATCTTCCACTTACAATAAAACCCCCAACAGCAAAGAATTTTTTTTAGTGCTCTTCCTCTAATCTAATTGTTTAAACTGTACACGTTTTTTATATCAAATTCAGTATCATTTAAAAAAAAAAAACTTCATAGTATAGTTGTTTACATCCACAAATTTATAAAGTAATCCACATGTGAAGGACATAGACAGCACTTCCTCCTCTTCCTCTATCAATTTTCTATTATTCTCTTTTTATCGACGTCCTTAGTATTTATAACCCTTGAAGCCTGCTAAAGAGTCCGCAGATTGAGCATTCTTGATTAGTTATTCCAGACAACACTAGTTGGGACTATTTTTCCTCCATCTTAGGAATTTTTTTCCCCAGGGAAAAATACATGGGAGATAGGCTGCGTTTGGCAGTTGGGGTCATGGGTATTTTTTTTTTCTTCTTTTGTAATTGGACTACTTCGACCTCAGCTCTATCTATAGATTCATTATTATATCAATTATCAACTGATTTTTTTCTTTTTTTTTCAGGCAATGCAGCTTCTTTGTTGCTTTATGCTGCACCAATGTACTGTTTAAGGAACTAGATATTATATATGAATATATAAACTATATCATCTATTTTTTGGATTTTCATATTTAATTTAGAACATTTTTCTAAGAAAAAAAAATGTTCTTTTCAGATTGACTTTTGCGAGGGTGATAAGGAAGAGAAGCACCGAGGAGTTTTCATGTATTCCTTACATCGTTACACTATTAAACTGTCTACTTTTCACTTGGTACGGATTTCCTGTGGTAAGCTACAAGTGGGAAAACTTCCCTTTGGTCACCATCAATGGTCTTGGCATCCTCTTCCAAATTTTTTTTATTGCCATTTATTTTTGGTTTGCTGAATTCAGAGGAAAGGCAAGCGACTATTCCTATATATTTATGTATTTATTTCCATAATAATAATAATAATAATTATTATTATTATTATTTTTATGCACTTGATTTATTACATTGACATGTATTAAATAATTTTAGTAACATGTGTAAGCATATATATGTTTGCAGATAAAAGTTGCAGTTGTAATGATAGCTGTAGTCCTATATTTTGCCATTGCTGCGGCTGTCTCAACGTTTGTATTTCATGACCACCATCATCGCAAGCTATTCACCGGCAGCGTTGGCCTGCCAATCGCCGTAGCAATGTATGGTTCTCCACTCGTGGTAGTGGTAAGTCATCTCTTTTTCTCTCTTTTTTCTCTTATCTATCTTGGAAAAATACTGAAACCGGCCGGGTGTATCATATACTAATAAAATATGATTGTATTGTTTCACAAGAACTCCCAATTCAGATTAAAAAAAATTATGAAATAGCTTTTACTTTGTAATTATAGGAGAATATTATTCAATTAGTTTATGATGAAACCAATATCTATATGTAAAAAAAAAAATCCATATTTTAATATTGCGGAGTTAAATTCGAATGTCAATTTTCATGAGTAGGCACTTTCGTTACCAAAAGTTGACAATCAAAGAAACTAAATGCTTTTTTTTTTTTAAATAATTGAGAAGAAACTAAATATTAAAAATAAATGGAGAAAACAAGTTCAATCTTCATAAATGCATGTACATTTAACACCCAAATGCCTATGTCTCCTAAAGCCTTTTGGCGTATTAGTTGATTATTATTATTTTATTAATTAATAAAAATTGATTATCAAATCCTACTTTTTATACAATTGCAGAAACAAGTAATAAAAACAAAGAGTGTGGAATTCATGCCTTTCAACTTATCATTCTTCTCATTTCTAGCAAGTTCTCTTTGGTTGGCTTATGGACTATTAAGCCATGATCTCTTTATCGCTGTAAGTGGGTTCTATATATATATTTATATCATTGAATTTGTTTATGAATATTTATATATATATATATATGATCCGAACAAAAAAAAACAAATTCTAATTTTTCAACCTTTAAAATTTTCAATGCTATCTTTGGTTTTTAATTTCTAACTTAAATTCTCTAATTTCTTGCAGTCCCCTAATTTCCTTGGCTCCCCACTAGGCTTTCTCCAACTTTTATTGTACTGCAAGTACAAAAAAAGGGGTGAGATGGAAGAACCAAAAACATGGGATGTAGAGAAGAATGAAGTGAAAACTAAGCCATTGCAACTTGTGGTTAACGAAAATATTAATGGCAAGAGTTGAAGAACTAAATCTTTGGCTTAAGAAATTAAAGCTCTAACATATTTACTTTGCCACAAAGCACAACTATATTAAATTCATCATAGTGAGGCAGTAGGAGTAGCTGGAAATTGTAGTGAAGGATATTAATTTGTAGTTCCGTGATTTTTATAATATATAGAGCATTCTAATTAAGTATTTTTCGTGCAATAGAAGAAAACATCACCACCACATATATAATTTTTTAAAAGACTGAAAAATCACGTTTCGGAACAAGTCGTATAATTGAATTTATAGCTGCTGGTTTAAATTCTGGGAAACCAAAAAGAGAGCCAAGAATTAATATTCCTAGCTACTAAACGCATGTATTTAAATCTCGATTTAGAAAGAGAATCTCTTATTTAAAATCAGTTCATAATTATATATATATATAATTATATATATATATATATATATATATATATATATATATATATATATATATATATATATATATATATATATGAAGAATGCAACATATTGGTGAAAATAAATGATTTCATTAAATTGGAAAACACAGTACAAGAGGTCTTTTGTGTACAATTGGCTAAAGGAACCAAATGCATAAAAACACGTGACTAACAACTACTAATAAACTTCCAATAATAAATAAAATAATACTCCTAAGATCAAAATGGCACACCTGAAAATATGAGCTAATTAATAGATTATTAATCCTCTTAATTATAAATGGGATCAAATGAAGAATCAGAATTAAGGAAAACAATTCATTTGAACTTTGATTCATTATAATGGTGAATAAAATCCCACGAAGATAAATCTAAAAGAGCATTGCAAGCTTTTTTGAATTTAAAAAAGTTGGACCATGTTAAGCAAATCCGATAAAAAAAATAAAATAGGGAATTGATTCTAGCTGCTCCTGGTACAGCTATTTGGCGGCAGACATAATCTACAAATCGAAAATCAAAGCATTAATTGTTATTGTGTTTTGGTGAATGCATAAAGCGTACTTTTCTGATCACCTAGTAACTCCTGCGCCCGCCTTTGACGTGGCCAACTTCTCCATAAAAATTACTTATTTAATTGTTTTTTGTGGTTCTGTATTTATTTATGAATTAAATTAATAAAAAATTATCAAATTATGTGTCTACAAATAAATACATTTTCCATCTACCTTTGTTAGTTTTCCCACAATTTTCTAATTTGTTGAAATTAATAGCTTCAACAAGTAAGAAAAGTGTAAATTTTATAAATTTAAAAATTGTTGTAAAATTATTTTTACCAAAATATCCTGAAACAGGTTGGTTTGGTTCATTATAAGTTATCTTTCTTTTTTTTTTTCCGACATGAGATCTCCAACATAAGTGTAACATGATTTTCCTTAGAACTCGTACGGGCTGGTTTTGAAAGGTGTATTGTCAATATTAATCTTGTCTGGAAGTGATTGTGGAATTATGTAATATAGAATATAGGGTAAGCATTGTAAAAACTATTACTAGGTTGGTTTATCATAAGTTGAGCATATCATGCATATATAGTAATTATTATTATAATGACCCAAATAACTGGTTAATCGTAAACTGTAATTTTTAAAATTGATATGTATATCAAGGGTGAAAAATATTTTATTGGATTATCAAAAAATATAGGTTATGACTAGTTCGGAAAAAAAATTTGAAAAGAAAATGAGATCAAATAAATCCTCAAAAGTAAAAAATAAAAAAAAGGGAACACAATCTAATTAATAACTTGGTTTGACTGTACTTTGACTAGGCTATTAAAAATAGTAAACAATATCTAAAAATTTATTTTAAGATATGAATAGATTTTAAATAATATTTATAATTATTTGACAATGGAAAATAAATTTCACGGTAGCACCGAAATTTGACAAATCAGTCCGATTTTGGTGAGCCGGACGGAAAACAGATTCCGATTAAGTTAAAAAATTTTATGTGAGCATATATATATTTTATGACTTATAGAATTAAATTTGGATAAAATTAAACTTGAAAAATGAGAGAAATAATTTAAAGTAGTTAATTGGATTTAAATGTGTTAAACTTTGTTTGGGTCCAAGCTGCCCATTTTAAGCCACTGTATAAGAGCCAAAAAATCATATTTCTCTAGAGAGAATTATGCAACTCATTCTTCCTCTCATCCTCCCTCTTGGCCGAACCACCTTCCTCCATCTTTTCCATCAAATTTCTCTCATTTTTTTCTAATTTTTAGACCAAAATCAAATACCCTAATATTATTTCAGCCCTCCATTAATTAGTGAAAGTCTTTAAACTTTATTTGAAAGGTTAGAGTAGAAGAAAATCAAATGAAACAAGTTAAGACATAAAATTGAGATAAGATAATTTGAGAGTTTTAAATTTGTTTAAGGGTTCAAATAGAAAATTTAAGATATATAGATGATATTTATGAAGTTAGATTGAGCTATGTAAGCAAAATAATGGTGAATTAATGGTATATATGTTTCAACTATGGTAAGTATTCAAAGATGTGAAGGTATTTCAAAGAAAAAAGCCAAGGAAAATGAAGCCTATGAGGGCTAAAGAAAAGAAATAAGATCAGTGGTTATAAAATCTACTTATTTTCATTGTTTATTCTTGAATTAGTGTTATGAAATTTAGGATAATTGTGTGTTTTGCATGTAAATGGCAATGGAAGCTTAATTAAGAAAATATAAAAAGTGGATTATAATGGTTAAATTCAATTAAAAAATATGATTAAGAAAATATAAAAAAATGCATTAGAATTGTTAAATTCAATTAAAAAAATACTTAGTGGAACTTTAGAAAAAAATGGCCATATTATATAAATATGTATATTAAGGTATAACTATATTTTAGTGTAATATCATGACATATATATATTAATGGAAGTATGAATTAGTGAAATGAATTATTAGAAGGTGAAAGAAAAATTTTAATGATGAAAAAGGTTTGTAGGCCAAAAAATGGATATGGAGAATTTAATATTTTTCTTGCTAATTAAAGGAAAACTAAACCATAAATTGCAAGAAGATATGATATTTAGTGTATATGAATGGATTGAGAATTTTTAGAATATATTGAATATTTTTCTAGTTAGTAATTTTTTTATGTATGAAATGAAACATAATGAATAAAGTGTGTCTAATGGTGGTTGATAGTCTAATTGAAAATAATGGTGAATATTTGATATATTATAATGTAAAGTGTAGAAAAAAAAATGGTGAAGATGATTTGGTTATGGATGAATAAAATTTTAGATAATTAATAATGTAAATAAATGAAATTTATAAATTTAATGAGAATTGAATCAAATGAATAAGTTCATCACCTTTAGTTATTTTTTATGGTTAAATCTAGTATAGAATATAATTGGCTAGCCATAAGAACACCATTGTCGCGGTGCGGGTTGTGACAACTTGCTTAGGTAAACCAATGTCGGTCTACTTCAATTATCAGTATACAGTGCAGTGCTTGGATGATCCTTTAGAGTCACTTTTCAGTATAGTGGACTTGTGGAGTCTACGTCTCATGTATACAGTCCGAAAATTTTCTATTGGATTGAAATTAGGGGCAAATATGACAAAAATGGTATAATTGTAAATATGATAAAAGTGATAAATTAAAAAAATATAGTTATAAGATTAATTAAGCAAAATTGTTAATTTAATAAAAGTATTAAATAGTGAATTAATGATAAATACTAAGAAAATATTGATTAAAAGTATAATTATATTAATGAAATAGATATGAAATTTTAAGTATATTCTTAATTAATATATTGAACAGTAAAATTGAAATAGTGTTGTGAATATGTGTAATTTTTAGATCAATAGAAATCTTTAGATTTGTAATCACCACTAAACAATTATAATGTTCAACATGCAGTAATTTGATTGCATGCAGATAATAGCTAGGAAGACATACGAGCAAGTATATCACTTTTTGAAAACAACTGAAATGAAAAATTAACAAAGTATATTATTATAAATAACATATATATATGAATATGTATATAGGATTTGGATTATGTATATGATATGATAAAAAACTTTAATGAACTATTATATGTAAATAGTGAAATATTGAATTTTGTTGAAGGGAGAATATATTATATTATATTATATTTGAATTATTGTGCTCAATATGAGATGTGAATTGTTTGTATTACAGGTGAGATAGTGAAATTTTTAGATAAAAAATTTTTACACATATCGACTATAATCAATTTTAGAAGATATCAATAGACTTGGTAATCACATAAAAATACATAATCGTAGTTATAAAAGAATTGTTACAAGGGTGTAACAATTGTTCACAACAGTGTTAGTTGTCATTTCTAAACTTTGATTAGCCAAAACTTAGTTAGGTACTCTTCTTCTATTTCACCCACTAAAAGAAAATGAAGAAAGCTGAACAGCAATGTAAAGACTTTGCTTCTCTAAATATCGGTCCACTCATGCAGCAACTAAGCTCACTATCTTATAGAAATTAAGAAGACCAAAACAAGACCACTTTTTGATTGGCCACAAAGAATCCAAAGGAGACCATAATTAGGCAAAGACCAAAGAGAACATGAGAGAGAAAACAAACTTAAAGGTGGAAGCTGCTCTTACCTCGTTAAATGACAGTTAATTATCAAACTTTAAGCATGAAAAAGCAAGTTTAACCAGCAACATCACCATCACCAACATTGACAACAAGAAGCATTGGACCCACTGGTGAGCAAGAACCGTTACTTTGGCAAGGTATATATTCTGAGGATCCATTCTGCAGTCCTTGATAAGTGCAAGTCTGCTGTTATTACCCAATATCCTGACCAATCCAATCACAACAATTTATAAAGGAAAAGAGTAATAACATATTAACATGCATGAATTTGGAAGAATGTTTAGCTCAGATGAGGAAATCATTTGTTCCCAGAACCTGTGATGTGAGTCCAACCATTCAGAGAAAAAAGTTTCCAACATATGAAAGCTCCAACAAAGACCTCGGAAAAACGATGTTGAAAGTTGACTACTAGAATAAGACATCTTTTGTCACGAGATTATGCCGAAAAAGCCTAAAAAAATTCAATCAACAAATCTTGAAAATGAACAACAAATTTATATCAGTACAGCCATAAAGAAAGCACATTAATCATGGAGGGTTATAAGCCTTACCACCTGATTGATTACATCACTTTGAATAGAGAAATGAATTCTAACCAGCAATTAAACCCCTGAATAATCATACAAACCATGAAAAATAAGCTCGATCAATAATTGAAGGCTGCATTAGAATGAACATTCCCTGTTACTGGCAAAGAATCCCAATTGAATTGAATATAGATCTTAAATTTGCAGTTAGATGCTCTAAAGTGGCATAAATTATATTGCAATGTGGATGGTTTCTATTTTCTACAGAGAACACATGAAGTCTATTATTCAGCTCTATCCAACTACAGCCAGGATCCTTTTTTATCTCTAAGCTCCTTAGGCTATTTCTCACATTCAGCTTCTTCCCCCACTTCCCCAAAACTGCATATATGTTAGACAAAATGACATAAGCTGATATTGGCTTGAGATGCAAATGGAACATGTTCTCAGCGACCCTTTCACCCACTTCCATGTCCATCCAGAACCAACAAGCACTGAGCAAAGCTGCCCAAATAATGCCATCTGCTTCAATTGGCATTGCTTTAATAAACTCCTCAGCTTCTAGCAGGCGCCCTGAGCGACCAAGAAGATCTACAATACATGCGTAGTGTTCCAAAGTCGGAGTTACTCCAAAAACTTCATCCATTGAGTGGAAAAATCTCATGCCTTCATCAAGCAGACCAGCACGACCACAAGCAGTCAGGATCCCAACAAAAGTGGCTCCATTAGGGACTACCATTTGCTCTAACATCTGCTCAAAGAGAAAAATTGCCTCAGAACCAAGTCCATGATGTGCATATCCATTTATGAGAGCAGTCCATGCTGCCACATTGGGTGAAGAGATGCTCAAGAAGGATTTTTGAGCATCAAGGATGCTTCCACATTTGGAATACATATCAATGAGTGAAGTTCCAACATACACATTTGATTCAAATGGTGTTTTAATCAAGTTTGTGTGAAGCATTTGCCCTAGTTGAAATGAACCAATGCAAGAACAAACACGAAATAGAACAGAGAATGTTGATCTGGTACAGTCTATCGACAGTTGACGCATTGTCACATACAATTTTAAAGCGTCTTCATGCTGCTCATTTTGCATATATCCTGATAGCATTGAGTTCCAGGTTACAGGATTTCTCTCAACTTTAGTTTTCTCAAAAAGCATTAAAGCCTCATTAAATTCACCATTCCTTGAGTACACAGAAATCATAATATTAGAAGAAATGATAGTTTTTTGAGGCATTTTCTTGTACAATATCTTTGAATCCTCTAATCGTCCACTCATTGCATAGCCTTTCACCATCAAATTATACAAAATCGAATTTTTCTCGGTGATTTTATTGAAAATCAACTCTGCATCTTCAATCATTCCCATTGATATACATCCCTCGATAAGAGAACTTGAAGCCCCTAAACATGGGTTACTAATTCCATCATAAACTCTCTTAGCCTCATCGATAGCTTCACAATCACAATAAAAATGAATCAATGCACCACCAATTGACGGATCAAATTCGAAACCACATTTTATCAAAATCCCATGAATAACCATCCCTTCGCTTAAATAACCAAGCCTGCCGCAAACCCGTACAACAGAGTCCAAGGTAAACTCATTAGGTACCACTTCATCACTCTTTCTCATCCATCGAAACAAATCCAAAGCCTTTTCACAACAATACTCACTCTTTCCATACCCTGAAATCAGCTTAGTCCACGAAACAATATCTTTTTTGGGCATTTTAGTAAATACATCATAAGCATCGCCCAGTAGCCCACACTGCACATAACCCACCAGCATCACACTCCACACTAGCGTATTCCTGTTACGCAATTCATCAAAAACCCGCTTGGCATCTTCAATCCGCGAACAATTTGCATAAAAATATAACAAAGCACTCCCTACGAGCTCAAAACTTTCACAACCGGATTTCAGAACAAGACAATGAATCTGCTTTCCATCAGAAGACGCTTGATCATGAGCACAGACGCTTAACATTGTAGTGAAAGTGGTCTCATTTAGTTTGATGTTGGTACGGTGCATCAAAGAAAGTAGATGAATAGACTCGTTGAATTTACCCCATATTGAGTAACCGGACATCATAGTGTTCCAAGAAACAACTGTTCGTTCAGGCATTTGATCAAACAGCTGTCGAGCAATCTTTAGTTGGCCCTCTTTCAGGCGTTGAGTTATGGCAGTGTTGACCGCCACTATCCGAGGGTCGTCGGTTCTTAGTCTTTGGCTATTGGTTGAATAGATTTTCACAAACTTCCATCGCCTGTAAATCCATTTCACAGGAATAAATTTGATAAACATTATGGATAATAGGAGGAGGAAGCAGAGAGAGTGATAAACCTTAAAACGCAACCATCACCGGACTTCTTCTCGTTGATACGAAATTACCATGATCGTTTCAGACTTTCAAATTTCAACACAAGTTGGAACCCGTTGAAGCCATTTGAGAAATCATAAGCTCTTTAATTTCTTTTTTTCATGAAAGGAAAAATCTCTCTAATTTCAATTAATATTTTTTTATATAATTATATCTAATCTTATTAAATTATTATAAATTTCTAATATGATTTTTTCTGAAGGTTAACTGTTAATTAAGATATATATCTTACAGTAACGTGCTAAAATTAATGTTAAGAAAAATTGAAAATACTTGTTTCAAATATTTTATTCAAATAGAATTATGAAAAGAAAAAAAAAACTGAATTTCATCTACAATCACTTAAATGATATAATATAATATCTATAAAAATATATATAATAATAAAATTTATAAAAGAATATAAATATTTAAATTATCCTTTAAATAATCTCTACTACTGTTCATTTAATATTATGTTTGTCAAAAATATTTTTAGAGAAAAAAAAATTCTTTTCAATATTTTAAATTTTGAAAACTATTTTGTAAATAAATAGTTAAATAAATTTTTTTCACATAACCAGATTTAAGAAAAAACAGTTTATAAAAAATTAAAAAAATCAATCAATAAAATTAAAAAATTTTAAAATATACTTTTTAAATATCTAACAATAATTACAAGACGAGCACCAAAAAATGTCAGATAAGAATCAGTTTCCATTTATCTTTTTAATTTTTTTCTTAAATTTTGAAGATTTTTTTTTTCTATGTTAAAAATGGATATGGATAATATTTTCGATTTATGCGGAAGACACGCCTAACAGACCAAAATTAATGTCACCAAAATATATTAGTTCTTAGTTTTAATTATATAACTTGATTAAATATATTCTTTAAAAGCATTTTGTTTGTTTGATTAAAAAAAAGGTTGCATTATTTATGAAGTAATTAAAAATCACAGTAAGATTTAAGATATGATACACGAAAGTCAAAGAAAAAAAAAATTTCATCATGATCATGAAGATTTTTTTAATTATCAAAGTTTCGTAATTAAAATAAAATTTTAAATATACAGGGAATTATTATTATTATTTTTCTTCATTTACTTTGAAAAATCTTTTTAAATTTCACAAGCTAAACATCATAAATAATAATCGAAAGCCACGTTTTCTAAAAAGAACTGCATGCAGAAGGACACGTAATCTTTCGACAACCTCTTCTCTCTCCGTTCTATTTATCACCCTCCACAGTCCAAGAACAACACTTCGAAAGAAACAAGCGATCAAGTTCGACACTTTGATCTTTGAAATCTTTAAAGGAAAACGGTGAAGCTAGCGTCAGCAAGAGAGAGCAGAATGTACGGACCCAAACTAGGTCGAAACGGAGCAGAATACATGAACGCAGGGCTTTATGTGTTTTCTACCATTTTGCTCATTGGTGGTTTTGCGGCTTTGTTTGATTCTTTTATTCACAGCATTGGCACTTATAATAGTGGTCAATCTCCATGATCTCATAGCCCATCTCGCCGGCATCGATTACCGGTTACCTTTGATGGAATTCGATACGCAGTTGGGACTTGTGGAGTTTGCGGTTCCTGTGGTTCAAACTTTAGGGGCTTTGCTTTTTTTTTCCTGGGGATCTTTTTTCTTTTACTTCAGGTTGCTCTGTTAATTTCTTGTTCTTCATGCTCTGTTTTATTTTATTTTATTTTATTGGTGTAAAATGCTCGTCATCTGGAGACATGACCATGTGGAAAAATGCAAGAAGAGAGAGGATATGGTTTCTGCAAATTAGAAAACCACGCGCTAAAATGCTAATTTCTGGACCGGTTTTATGGGTTGTTGGGTCGATCCACAACTCATGCCAAATTTACGAGAGAGCTGGTGGACATGTGCAAATCTTGCAAGAGAGTGTGCAGATCCCTTTTCTGATGGGAAGTTTGTTATTCTCGGTTGGTGCAGTTCTCAATATCCAAGAACAAACTGGGTTGGACCATCATGGGCTCCAACTATTGGTAATTAATTCATTAATCTTGCTTTTCTAGGTTTAATTTGCTTAATTTAAGTTTGATTTTTATAAGTGCATGAATTAATTAAGTGTAATCATATTGCAGGGTAGGAGATTTGTGTGGATGGCGATATGTGGGAGTTTACTGCTGTCGATTGGGGGGTTAGCAAATGTAGTAAAAGTGTTCAAGATGCAGCAAATAGATGGATTGAGGTTGGAGAAACTGAGAGGAGGGGGCTCAGGAACGTTTGATGAGAGAAAGAGAGGAGCAGATGCCTCTTGTAGTAGAAGAACCGAGGAGGAAGAAAATGGTATTAGAGGAAGCAAAAGCTGCACCTCTTACTGGTCCTCCTGCTCCCCCCTCCTTACAAAGATGTGCTTCTGAGCCAGACTTAATTAAGTTGATTCTTATTCAATCACTGATCTCTTGGTTCTCTTTTTCTTGTGTGTACTCAAATTTCTATATAGCCGATTAGCCATCTCCCTTCCCTTTTTTTTTTCTCCATTTGTCATGATTAATATTGTTGCTATTTACCTTGCGTTATACAGTTGATCTTCTTGTTTGTAATTCTTGTTTTTCCAGATGATATTTGCATACTTTTGATTATCGAAAGTCTTAATCTTTATAGAGAAATTTGACTTGATTAATAACTTTTTTCATGAGTTCTTATTCTTAAAGCTGAGGACTACTCATGTTATGTCATATCACCAACATGTATAATTGGAGCAACAATAGAGGAACGAAGTATAATAAAAATATTTCAATTTTCACAAATTTTTAATTTATATCAATGCCCTTTATTTATGTGCTTCATTAGATATAACTCCATTGTATGGACATGATTTAGATTTTTTTTATGCATTAATCTAATCATGATAAATTATATTTTTTTAATCAGAATTACAACATATTACATACATAAATTAATAATTTATATATAAATTATAAATTTATAAATATGTTTCTGGGATATATAGTGAATTGTGCAACGTTTATGCTTTCCTACTACTAGGTTCATTGCAGATGGCCCAAGGCTTAAAACAGTTATATCAAGATCTGGTCCAACTCATATGTGCTTAAAATAAATTAAGTCAATATGAGAATACGACCTCGGCCCGTTTGAGAAACTAACAACTTTCTGCTATCGCAAATAAATATAAATAATACGTCTGAACGCAGCAGGGCCTTTCTGCTGCTGGTCGCATACAGTCGTTCCTTTATAATTCTTTGTCACGCCTACCCGGATCCTATAGATAAGGTTCCTAAACCGCGACTTCAGGAAACCCGCAACCCTCGTTTCGGTTTTTATTTTTCTTATCTCTCTCGTTTTACGAACCCTAATTTTAACAACGACGCCAGTTCACGGTTTGGCTTTCTGAATCCCTCAGTTAATCAATTTGAGCTTCTTCTTCCTCTTCTTCTTATTTTCCCTAACTTGCTTTTGTATGCGTAACGTACACGAGACGCAATATAACCTTGTTTGTGTAAATTGCTTGATTTTGATATATATTTTTTGATGTGAAATTCACTCATCGGTAGACCTTTTTTGAATCTGTTTTGGTTTATGATAGCTGTAAGTTAGTAGGTGTGTTGCATGTATTACGGATTGATTCTGTTTGGCTAGGTAGGGGAATTCTCATATTGCAAATCTGTTCTGTTAATTATGGAGGAGGAGAATGAAATATATTTAGGGGCGGCTAGCTCAGTGGAGCTCATACGACTTTTTTTTTTTAATTCATGTCTGCGATGCTACTCTCAAAAATTTATTAATTTTTAACTTGGAGGTATTATTTTAAAGTTTTATTATTATTACTAATACTGCTATTACTACCACTAGAACTTCTGTTTCAAGATTTTCAGAAGGGTATATCTATTTTGGTGCTGATGATAACCTTACCTTATATCCAAATAGTGTCCCTTACCAAGAAAATCCATAGTGACGAAGAAAACCTTTTATATATTAGTGAAAGAGCATCTGAGGGACTATATAATTTTGGTTGTAGGTTGGAGTCGTGCGGAATGGCATCTATCTCCAGTCAGCCACAGTTCCGTCTGACCCAAACCCCATCTAAGGTATTGCACTTGAGAAACTTGCCGTGGGAGTGCACAGAGGAGGAATTGATTGAGCTTGGCAAACCATTTGGTAAAGTTGTCAACACAAAGTGCAATGTTGGAGCAAACAGAAATCAAGCTTTTATAGAGTTTGTGAGTGTATTTTCATCCCATATTTTGTTTGGTTTTTGAGGTGTGTTTCCTCTATAATGTTCCTGATTCCTTCTGTTTTCTAAATTTGTTTAGGCAGATATAAATCAAGCAATTGCAATGATATCATATTATGCTTCATCATCTGAGTCTGCTCAAGTACGGGGGAAGACAGTATATTTGCAGTATTCTAATGGGCAAGAAATAGTCAACAAGAAAACAACAGCGGATGTTGCTGGGAATATATTGTTGGTAACTATTGAAGGTGCAGATGCACGCCTCGTCAGCATTGATGTTTTACACATGGTAAGCAAATGGGACATTTCGTATGATGGTTAGCACAGGTAATTATATTTCTGAAGGGCTGTACCGATTCTATACTCAGGCTGTAGTTTGTCCTGCTTTGGAAAGCATCGTTTGACAATTGACATGAATGTAAATGGATCAGCAGGCCCATGTCAAAGGAATGTCTTCGATGGAAGCTTAGCATTGGGAGAAAGAGCGCATGTGTGTTTGTCTCCTTTCTCCTTTCCTTAACACTGCCTCTTTCTTCCCTACTTTTCCTCCTCAACTTCCTACTCCTACCGCTGAAATAGTTTAGGAAGTTTTCATTTCGGTTTTTGCTGTGCACCCTGCCATTTTAATTCTAATGATCTGTATACTATAGGGTATAGTTTGCGATGTAGTTATTATATCCTATGTTGGTGCTCTACTGTTTTATATCATACAATAACTAATATTCAATCAATGCAATACTTTATTCTGTAAAACCATGATCGATGTCCATTGGCTTTTCTGCTGGTGAAAACTTAAGGTTTCATAATATAATTTTTTCTTGAATATTTTAGTATTGATGGGATTCATTAGGAGGATTACTAATTTCACATGAACTTGATTTTTACTGCATTTCTGCCTTAAATGGATAACAGAATCTGCTACTTTGCACTGCTCTGTTGGACCATCATATTTGGATTTTTTTCCCATTGCAATGAAGATTCTGATTTTGAATGCTTCTTATATGTCTTTTTATATTTGTTAAAAATGGTTGATATAGGTGTTTTCTGCATTTGGATTCGTGCATAAGATTACTACCTTTGAGAAGACGGCTGGGTTCCAGGTATATATTTACAAGCTAATCTTTGATTTTAACTCAGGTGCCTGTTGGCCTTCGAACAGAAGCTCATTTTTGGCTTTGATGTTTTCAGGCATTGGTGCAATTTTCTGATTTGGAGACTGCCTCTTCTGCAAAAAATGCACTGGATGGAAGAAACATCCCTAGGTGACAGTTGTTTTAATTTTTTGACATGGTATTTAGTCCAACTTCCATGGATATATAGCTTTAGATGTGCGTACCCACTAATTTGAAATTAATACTTGCAAAGCCGTTTAGGAGGATATTTTGTGGTTTATAATTTCTGACAAGCTTTTGATGGACCATGACTTTCAATGCCCCACCTAATCTCATATGTTTAGTTTGGAGAATGCCACCATTGTTATTCTAATAGAGCTAGGGTTATAACCATGAAGTGATGGTTATCAGATAATCTGCCCCACTGATGCCATTCTTGTTTTTTTTTTTTTTGATCTTTTTGTTCATTTTATGTTTGTATTTGTTTTAAATATTTAATTTTATATGTCAGTTCTCTGAACTTCTGTTATCTGATATATCAGGTATCTCCTTGCTGAGCATATTGGAGCGTGCACCTTTAGGATCATTTATTCTGCTCATACAGATCTGAGTGTAAAATTCCAGAGCCACCGGAGCAGGTACTTGTGACATCTGCACCACATATACTTTGGAGAACGGGGTTACTACCTTTACAGATGTGTCTCCTCTCGTATGCCTGTCATTGTTTATTTGTAATTTTGTTTGACTCTTACATTGGGATCCAATCTGTCATTTTTACCTTAACCAGTTGTTGGAATCTCATTCTTCTCTCATTTGGTCATCAGTATGTGCTAATTTCTGGCAATTGCGCTCTTTGTGATTCAGGGATTACACCAATCCAGGCCTTCCTGTTGCACCTTCAGCTATAGATGGAGGTGGTCTGGTAAGGCGCTAGAATCAATATTATGGCTTCTAAAATGTGGCTTTCTGAGAACCTGTTGTAAAGACCTCTTGACTCGCATGTGTTGCATTTATGAGCCATTACACTGGCCAACATATGTTTGTTTTACTCTTGGAATGCTTATGTTTGATTATATTTATTAGTTTAGTTGTACTCTTTATATTGGAGCTAGAACTTGTTATGCATGTAGTCTCTTCTCTCTATGCACTGTAGCATAGGGTGGCAGCTTGACCATGGCCATGTGGACTGGACAAAATATCCATTTGGTTGCTTCCCTTAACTCCCATTATCACATATGATTGATTGTTGCTCTATTGATTTTATACCTTCAGTTAGATTAAATGCTACTTCTTTCATTGCAGTTCACTGTGGGTCTTGATGGGAAAAAACTGGAACCAGAGAGTAATGTTCTTCTTGCATCAATAGAGAACTTGCAATATGCTGTCACCTTGGATGTTATACACATGGTATTAGCAATCTCTAATGAATTTGAAGATTTTTTTTATCACTATATTTGCCTTTCTCAAACTAATAACTTTTTGTTCCCCATGCCTTTCTCAAACTAATAACTTTTTGTTCCCCAACTTTGTCCAAGGTTTTTTCTGCTTTTGGACCTGTCCAGAAGATTGCAATGTTTGATAAGAATGGTGGACTTCAGGCTTTAATTCAGTACCCTGGTACTATTCAAACTTATTTATATTCTATGTTAATGGAGCTCATAGGCATTGTTGATTTTTAGAAAGTATAGGTGGCAAGGATTGGCTATCTTTTGGTGGCCAATATCCATTCACTAACATTTGTTGTCAGGGGACCATTATCGTTCCATTCTGGTGTTAGTTTGACGCATTCTGGCAGCTGGCTCTTTGAGATACAGCTTTTAACTTCATCTGAAAAATAACTCTTTTCAGGGTATTCCATTTAAGCCCCTTCTTTATATTTCCCTGTTAACTGTATGGCCTTTTTAATAATCTAAGTAAAAAGATAGAAAACCCTTTTTTTATCCGCTGGAGTACTCTATTAGCTTTAATTTTGCCAAAAGTTAGGGGAAGCAGATATCCAAAGATAAAATTTTCTTCATCCTGCTGCAATCCATCAAAAAGGAGAATGGAAAGAGAGGGATTGGGTGGGGAGGAAGGGGGAGAAGAAAGCTAGTCTTTATTTTTCTTCTGTTCCTTTTAGACAGAGTTGAAACTCAGCATCATTGTCATTGTTCACGAATATATAAATTCTCACACTCAAAAAGTGCGTAAGCTTATCATTTAGTTGGCTGTATAAAGGAAAATGAATTTCGGAAATGTAAATTAGGGCTCTGATGATTCCATGGATTGCAGATATTCAAACTGCTGTTGTTGCCAAAGAAGCATTGGAAGGACACTGCATCTACGATGGAGGGTTTTGCAAACTTCACATCTCATTTTCACACCATAATGATCTTAGTATAAAGGTACCCAAAATCTTACTTTGGAAATTCAAGTTCAGTGTGTTTATTATTTCAGCAAGTTGTGTCTTGTTAGCCTAGAGAAAAAATTGTTTTATGATTGACCAATCCCTTGAAATCTGTAAGAAAGGTTTTTAATTGTAGATTTTGTTATAATGTGTTTTGATATTTTGATCAAAGACTCATTGATCATAGCTTGATATGCTGATTGCAGGTTAATAATGATCGGAGTAGAGATTATACACTCCCAAATATTGCTATGATGAACCCACGGCCTTCTATTCTTGGGCAACAGTCTGTTCCAACAGTTGGTCCTCCTCCTCATCCATATGGTCGAGGAGCTCCATTTGCTTCATCTACAGAGCATCCAGCAATGCCTCGACCTTCAGCTGGATGGGCTGCTGGCGTTCCCCCAGTACCCTATTCTATGCCTGCACAGATGAATAATCATCCTTACTTCCCACCTGGAACTATGCCACCACAAGTGGGCCCATGAATGATGCAAATGCCAGGCCATGCTGGTCTTCATCAGGCTGTCAGAATGCCTCCTTACAGACCTGGTCATATGCAATAGCATGTAGTTTCTTTAATTAGTAGTTTTATTTATCAGTTTCATGTTCAACAATCTGCAAAAATGGACTACGCCATTTAAAGGAGGGAGCCTGCAACCTGTGGAGATCTCTAGTTTGAGAGCTGAATTGGTTCAAAGTTTTTGTAATCTTTCAGCAAATTTTTAAGGTGCTATTACATATACGAGGGACATGAGAGCCTTTTATAGTTACAGCAATGTTCTGAACGTTGGATATTCATATTTTATGGTAGTGCGAATATTTATAATGCTCACTTATTGTTTCGCTTAACTTGCTAAATTGTCGATGCAGAATTGTCATCGTGGAAAATTGTATTATATAATTTTGGTATTCTTCTTTGAAGCTCAAGTAAACCCCTCGAGTTTTTTCATTTTGTAATAGTGGGGTCCTTTTATGATTGTGAATAAATTAGATTTCATACTATGCATAATATTGTTATATATGCCTTGATCGAGTCCAACAGCCAGCAGTTTTGCCCTTTTTTGATGCTTTTGCCTTTTGTCGTCTAATTTAGGTTTATATTTAATGTAACTTTTTACAGCAAATGAGAAATATGTAAAATTGAAGTTTCCCTGCCTTCCACGTCAAATGTTTCTGTATCTAACGATAGTAAGAGAATCTCAACTGGTATAATATATCCATCTCTATCTCTCTCCTGGAGGGGATTTTAATCTCCTTAAAACTGTTGATTTCATGTATTAATTAGCCCAGTTTCATTTGTTTTAATTCAAACAATGTGTTATAATTTATGTGCTGAAAGGACGAAAGGTTGGGGATTTCCAATTTCCAATTTTCATATCTTCTTCAGTTCTTGCAAAGCGAAGCCGAACAGCTGAACGCACTCGAAGTCATATATCATATATGCGGAATAAAAGACCAGGTAAATAGATAGAAACTGGGGGAGTAAATTTGAGAAGTTAAACGCGAAAAAGCCCAAACTTCGCATAAAAGTCAGAGTACCAGAAAGCCTGCGCCAATTTCAATCGAGATAAGATTAGATATTTAGATTACTCCTTCACTTTGTCTCTCTAATCCCCTCTCTTTGCTGTCTCTCTCACTCCCATCTTGTGGCTCTTAAACTCTCTTTTTCTTCTCTCTTCACGCTCAGAACAAGAGAGACAGAGAAGAGAGTGTGTGTGTGTGTTTGTTTGGATAGAGAAGAGAAGAGCTTCTCCTGATAAACCCTAACGAACAAAAAATGACTTTTTTTTTACAAGCTTCTCTTCTCTGCAAGCCTTCCCCTTCTCTCACTTGCTATTCTCCCTTTAAACAACAACGCCTTCACTCCTCTCTATCCTCTCCTCGTCGCCACCATCACCATCACCATCACCACCACCACCACCACCACCACCATTACCATTCTCTTCTCTATCTTTCTAATCTCTCCTTTTTTGCTTCTTTAAATTCAAGATTCCTTCTCCTTCCTCTCTCACTCCCTTGTACATTGCAACCACAAAATATAAATTTGAATCCTGATTTAACTTCTTCGGGATTTAATTCTAATTCTGATTCCACTGAATCAATAGTCAACGAGTTCAGCACTGGTGATACTTCTGTTGTTTCTAGCCTTGAAGGATCCAGAGTTGATGAACTTGGCGGCGGGAGTTCCGGAAAAGAGGATAGGGAGAATGTTGTGGAGAGCGAAGGGAGGACTGATAATTTATTGCAAAAAGAAGTAACTAGCAAATTACCGTTGCTGGTGTTTCTGATGGGCCTCTGGTCGACGACGAAGAGAGGATTGGAGAAGCTTTTGGCTTCTGATTGGTTGAGTTGGATGCCATTTTGGCACCAAGAGAAGCGATTGGAGCGCCTTATTGTTGAGGCTGATGCCAATCCCAGGGACGCAGAGAAGCAGAGCGCTCTCTTGGCCGAGCTCAATAAGCACAGGTTAGGCATTTATGTAAGTTTTTGAGCTTTTATGATCACTTAAATGTTTGCTTGCTGAGGAAGTGGTCAAGGAAATGAATTCAATTATTCTTTCTGTCTTATTTTTATTAGCCCTGAGTCTGTAATCAAGAGGTTTGAACAAAGAGAATATGCTGTGGACAGTAAGGGAGTTGCAGAATATCTTCGAGCGCTTGTGGTCACTAATGCTATTGCGGATTATCTTCCAGATAAACAGTCCGGAAAGCATTCCAGTCTTCCTGCCTTGGTAATTTAAAGTGCCATATAATGTTTCTAGACATATATCATTTGGCTTACTCAACTCTTTGTTTTCTATTTTAATATGATTGTCAAACATTCAACTGTTTCCAATTCTCACAAAGCTATACACCCATTTACATTGGTTTTCTCCTTTTAAAATTATACTTGCAGCCAATTCTATGGTATTTTGTTTTGCCTTATTCAGTTTTTTGTTGCTTTATTTTCTGACATGGTAGTTTGTATATTTTTACTTTTAGTTGCAAGAACTGAAGCAGCGTGCATCTGGAAACACAGATGAGCCGTTTATGAATCCTGGCATATCTGAAAAGCAACCATTACATGTGGTGATGGTGAGAATTAACAAGAAATCGTTATCCTGGTCACTCTGTTTGTGGAAGGATATTATTTAGCACGATGTACTTTGGTGTTAGAGAGTGAATAATAGTTTTTTAAAATATTAATTTTAGTTCTAATCTTTCATAGGTTGACCCTAAAGTGTCTAACAAGTCACGATTTGCTCAAGAGCTCATCTCAACTATATTATTCACTGTTGCGGTAGGATTGGTTTGGTATGACTTCTTCTGTTTTGGCAATTATATCCAATAGGAATTATCTTTATTTTACCTTTTTCTTTGTCTTGGAAATTTCACCCTTTCATGCACAAGCAGAATGGTTGCTTGTGCATTCTTGAGTCTGAACTCTTCTCATATACAGAAATTGTTTCCAGGGTAATGGGTGCAGCTGCACTTCAAAAGTATATTGGGGGACTGGGGGGAATAGGAACTTCAGGAGTGGGCTCAAGTTCTTCTTATGCACCTAAGGAGTTAAATAAAGAAGTTATGCCAGAGAAAGTAAGTATCAACACTTTCTGTAGTGTTTTATAATGTTGCCTCCTTCATGTTGCCAGATTACACTATTGTGTTTCCTGTGGGGGTACACAGAATAGAGATCAAATCGGATAAGTTTGAAATATCATGTTGGAATAACAGAGAAGCTAATAAATTTGTGTCTCGCATTGAAAGCATTTAATTGA
Source organism: Triadica sebifera (assembly GCA_023653625.1). Lineage (NCBI taxonomy): Eukaryota > Viridiplantae > Streptophyta > Magnoliopsida > Malpighiales > Euphorbiaceae > Triadica > Triadica sebifera. The sequence goes on from CM042906.1 coordinate 28,436,327, forward strand.
GTATGAAAATAAAACACATTGGTAAAATAGGAGAAACTCAGTGGTTATGATCTTAGCTTCCAAATTTTCTATAAGAGTGATATTTCACTTTGTAACTGATTACAATTTATAAATATTCAACCATAGGTAAAGAAAAATTAAACGCCGGACTTGTTTTGTTGCAGAATGTTAAAACCTTTAAGGATGTCAAAGGTTGTGATGATGCAAAACAGGAGCTTGAGGAAGTAGTGGAGTACCTCAAGAACCCAGCAAAATTTACTCGCCTTGGGGGAAAGTTGCCAAAGGTTTGTGCCAAACGTTCGTGATTACTCTAGTGTCTTAAACCAATTTCTTTCTCCAGAATTTAGACAAAACTCAAACCTTGTATGGTTTTCTAATTTAATTAAAGTATGCAATACAATGGATCAAGTTTATCTTCCTCTTACTTGCATGTCAAATCTGCCTTTGAAATTAAATGCTGCTTCTGGATAAATTTGAGGGTTATCAATGAATAATTTCTTCAGAATCTGGCAATTCTTCACATTAAAATGCCTTGAAATTTGGCAAAAGGAGTTCTGGAAGAAAGTAGAGATAAAACATGTATGGTTAATATGGATTTTCAGACATTGGCTGTAAATATTCTACATAGAGAATCCTCATCTAGGGGTGAAAAAATGAGTGATGTTAGATAATTTATTTGATATATATATATATATATATATATCAGATGCTCTTTTTTTGTTTTTTTCCCCACTGCATAGGATTGTTCAGGATCACTTTATTATTAGAAGTTAAAGGTTTGATGAATTGTTTGGGTCATTAGATATAATTGCCTCTATGCAAGAATAGCTCACACAAAGGCTCTGGAGGAAGGATATAGGCTAAGGGTTGGGATCCTAATTTGAGAAGCATAGTGTTTTGCTCTTCATATGTATAATTTCTAGAATGTGTTGCTGTACTTATCTTAATCATGTAGCTGCTAACTATGTATAATCATTTATGTTCCTTTATTTACATTTTTTAATGCTATTCATCATGTGCAGCTTGGAAATTAGGTTCTGATTGCATCAGCAAACATAGATTGCTCTGTCGTTTGATTTATCTGTTCGTTTCTGCTTAGTTTTTCTGAAATAATGCAAGTTAATTCCTACTGTTCAGGGAATTTTATTGACGGGAGCACCAGGGACAGGAAAAACATTACTTGCCAAGGTAAAGTATTTCCTTATATCTTATTGTGAATAGTTTGCCATCTAGTACTTCCTTATGCATTATTAGTTTTAAATCAGAGGTGTACTTTGAGTTATTAAAATTGAACGGCTTTAAAAGCTCCTAGATGGACAAAAGCTTGCTTTTTTAGATTTATATGTTTCACCACACTAAAATGAAGGTTTATAACAATGATAAAGATGTTATACAAACAAAGCTTTCATTAGGAAAAAAGTTAGCCTTACTCCGTCATTTCTCCTTTATGTATTGCACGAAAAGATTATTTAAACAAAACAATTATTTAGTCTATTTCTATTTTTACAGTTCCCTGGATCCATAGTTCATAAAAACTAATGTCTCTGTTTATTTTCCACGTGCATATTTTGATAATGGCTTTTTCCATTTTCCTAATTTTATGATTAATGTTAAGGCTATTGCTGGAGAAGCTGGTGTACCATTTTTCTATAGAGCAGGATCTGAATTTGAGGAAATGTAAGTCTTTCTCTTTTTTTTTTTCCTTTTCTTGGCGAACATTTTTTGTTAGGCAAAAAAAATTTTGGTCTACTCCAGATCTAACAAGAGAATCTAAGGGATGTAATCTTTTATGATTTTTATACGAATCAAATTCCTTACCTAACAAGCTGAGAACATTAAGAATTATTTAGGTTGTGCTGTGATGCACTAGCAATGCATCACTTATGTCATCCATTGTTCAACTTTAGTGCTCGTATATTGCTTTTATGTGGATATCACATAAGAACTTATTTCTATCCCTCATCATGAAGTAAAGTTATAATATAAATCTTTTCCTATTGATGCGTGTGTCACAATATTCTTTTTGTGGTCATAAGCATGCTACCTTTTCTTTAGCATGCTCATTACTGAAGTGTGCAGCCATTTAAAAAGGATAAATTGGAATGGAATTTTCTAGGCCTTATGTATGAGAAGCTTTTTGTATAATTTTGCTGTTGGCTTCATAATTGTACATGACTGAATTCTTGTCCTCCAATGTTAAAAAGTGGGGCGCAGCTTACCACCTGCTTGGGCTAAAGTTTGTTTCTCCCACATGTTGTCTATGTGAAGAATAAGTATGACAAAAACAATGAGGTGGTTGACCATTCAGGGATGCTTAAAAATGCCTTGCCAAGTTTTTCTTGCATACTGTTCTGCCACTCCTGGATATTGACTTGCCTCAGATTTGCTGAGTTCTTGATAAGAAAAGTTTGCAAGTTGCTTCTTACTTCATATAAATGTCAAAAGCCTTCCAATATGGAACCTCATTGCATGTGTGTCTATTGTGGGTGTTCATCTCTCCAGATACCTGTGATGAACTGATGGCACTTAGAATTAGTTTAAAAATACTTTGCTGGAGATGTTTTCTCTCATTTCAATACCTGCATTGCAGGTTCGTCGGAGTTGGTGCTCGCCGTGTGAGATCCTTATTTCAAGCAGCTAAAAAAAAGGTGTGCCATCTTCAGTGCTTTTTTTAACAATTCAGTGGGGGAAACAATAACTGAAGATGGAGAAGAAACGAATAAAATAAAATAAAACAAAGAAATAGATCTTATAATTCTCTTGACAAGCACAACAATTAGTATTTTGGTCAAATATTCTATAACTATTTTGATTGCTCATTTTCTGAATTGGTAGTGAACTCGTTTATACTGTTCCTCAACATTCTAATAATTCAAGAACAAAGTATATGGAAGGTGCAAACTTAATTTCCATGGTCACTTACATGTGGGCTCTTTTTTGTTAATATCTATTACCAAATATTGTCATCTCTTTTAAATTCTAATGCTATATTATTGATGGCATATGGTGATTTCTTAACATCCATTCTAATTTTATAGGCTCCTTGCATCATTTTTATTGATGAAATTGATGCAGTCGGATCTACAAGAAAGCAATGGGAAGGACATACAAAGAAAACGTTGCATCAACTACTAGTTGAAATGGATGGTTTTGAACAGAATGAGGTAGGTACATGTGACCAAGATTGAGAATTTCAGACTTTTTCACCATAAATGAGTTCAGTAGTGCAGTTATGAATTTTGTATAACTCCATGTACAGGGTATAATATTGATGGCTGCAACAAACTTGCCAGATATTCTTGATCCAGCTTTGACCAGGCCTGGTAGATTCGACCGGCATGTAAGTCCTTTTGTTGTCTAATCTCTTAATTTAAATTCTGGGTACTTACAAATTTTTGATATGAAATTCTTTTTCTGAATAATTGAACTGTTGATACTTCTTTCTTTGCTAATTGTCTTGTTGGTTGGTGTCCATATGGTTTATTTCAATAGATCCCGATCGATGTCTCTTGATACATTCTCCGAGTGATTAGACCTATCAGAGTGCTATCCTTTTAATATGTTTGGATATGCTATTGATGGTTTCTCCAAATTTTATTGGAAATATAACAGCCGCCTTTCTCAGATTGTTGTTCCAAATCCCGATGTGCGGGGTCGTCAAGAGATTTTAGAGCTATATCTACAAGATAAACCCTATGCAGATGATGTGGATGTCAAAGCAATTGCCCGTGGCACTCCAGGTTTCAACGGAGCAGGTGAGTCATTAAACTAAAAGTATAATGTGTTAGTTATATGATTTGTTTTTATACTTCCCAACATTCTATCAGAGTTTACTAATGAATTGTTCCTTTGGTTCTTTCTATTAGATCTTGCAAACCTAGTCAATATTGCTGCTATTAAAGCTGCTGTTGAAGGTGCTGAAAAGTTAACTGCTGCACAGTTAGAGTTTGCAAAAGACCGGATCATTATGGGTACTGAGCGCAAAACTATGTTCATATCAGAAGAATCAAAGAAGGTCCGTATATATAAATCATGCAGCCATTACTCTAGATTAGGATTTGTAGAATTGCCATAACCAGTGATGTTTCAAATCATACTTTAGAACCCATTGTTTTGTGCTCAATCTGTTGTGGCTTAAGCTGAAATAATTCTCAATTTTTTTCCTTTCTATTTCCCCTCCAGCATGCAGATGACAATTTATTCCCCAGCATAAACTCCTTACTCACTACAAATCATCTATTCAGATTCATTATTGTTAATTTTTTACATCACCACATCTTTTCAGTTGACTGCATATCATGAGAGTGGCCATGCCATTGTAGCCTTCAATACTGAAGGTGCACATCCAATCCACAAGGCCACAATAATGCCACGTGGATCTGCCTTAGGAATGGTCACCCAGCTACCTTCAAGTGATGAGACATCAATTAGCAAGCAGCAGCTATTAGCTCGTCTTGATGTTTGTATGGGGGGAAGAGTTGCAGAAGAGCTCATATTTGGTCAGGACCATATTACTACTGGAGCAAGTAGTGATCTTCATACAGCCACCGAGCTTGCCCATTATATGGTAAATACTTTTGCTAATGGGATTCTTTTCACTATCCAATAAAATTTATGGTTATACTTTTCACATACTTTCTTTTACCTTGCCAAAATATTCACTTCTTTTGCCTGGTAATAGCTTCAAAACAACGATAAATTTAAGTTAAAATCTTCAGTTATTTAGTCTGCCATGTTTTTAAAATTTCCACCCAGTTTATCTGCTAAATGTAGAAATCAAAAGGAAACAAATATCTAATTGCTTGATGTTGTTATTGTTCTAAGGTATCAAGTTGTGGGATGAGCGATGCAATAGGACCTGTCCATATCAAAGAGCGGCCAAGTTCAGAAATGCAATCACGGATCGATGCTGAAGTAAACTTTTAAATTTATACTCTTAGTTATGTTATAATTATGATAATTTTTTTAAATATCTTAAATTTTTTAATTATTTGTTTAGGTGGTTAAACTCCTAAGAGAGGCATATGGCCGTGTGAAAGCCCTACTGAAGAAGGTCTGTTTTTCAGATTCTCCACACTTGTTTTTTCTCGAACTCAAATCCCCAAACTTGTGTTCTATTATTCAGTTGAATCTTCATTGTAGATAGACATACTGCATAATCATGAATTATCTCATGAGCTTAGCTATGTCCTTGACTTGGGGGAAATCATCTCTGTTGCACTACAGCATTGCTGAAGTCAACGTTCTTTTGCATTTATTGATGTCAATGTATATTCTCGGAGTCACCAAGTTTCTTTTTGGCTTTTTCCAGCATGAGAAGGCATTACATGCATTAGCAAATGCTCTTTTGGAGTATGAAACACTTGGTGCAGAAGAGATAAAGCGTATTCTTCTTCCATACCGGGAAGGAAGGCTGGCTGAGCAACAAGAACAACAACAAGAAGAAGGGGATCTTGCGTTGGTTTAATCATGTAATCTAGTCAACCAGAGGGGAAGGCTCTGTACAGTGTATTTAAAGCAGTACAGGTGATTATTTATATAATTTTCTTCAAAATTTTCCCCTTTCATTGTGTCCATGTGGTGTGTAACAGAAATTCTATTGCGACACCTTAAGCATTCCTAAAGCAATCCGCTCTCCGTTTTAACAAACATCCAGAAATCTTGGAGAAATCATGTGCTATTTCAAAATTACATGTATTTTTGAACCTCGCTCCACTTAGGGTGGAATTTTGGACATATATCTAATGTTATAGGAATACCCATATATCATCATTCCTTAGACTGTTATTTTATTACAAAGCTGATTGTAGCAACTACTTTTTCATCGTTGCGGTCTATGATTTGGATTTTGGACATTAACCCCCCTGTAAAAGCAGTATTTTTCTGACTCCCCATTTATTTTATTGGCAAGACGAGTTGATTCTGGTAGTTCTTTTTGTTCGTTATCAGTTGTAATCAATCTTGGATATCTTTTTGTTCTTTATCAAGATGAAGTGGCATTTTGTTCACCCTTAAAAGCAACTATTTATTTATAGGAAATACGGCCTTTAGATCGATTAGACTTTAGATTTCCATACTATGTTTAGTACTTGAGGTCTACTATGAAAGTAGATGTTATGGAGAACAAATTCGTATGCAGCGAATGATGCAAGAAATGATTAAATAATAAATTCTGAGGTGTCGATTAAAGCAGCTGCATTGGCTGAAGCAGTTTCTAAGACATTCAATTTCCAAATTCCAACCTGTATGGCCATAAAATTAGGAACCAAACATCTTAGATTGTCCAAAAGGGAGTGCAAGAAGGGGGAATACAGAAAATACTCGCCATTTATGAATTCAAAAAAAAAAGATCTAAATTTATTATTAATGCAACCGTACAGCATACGCACACTTGAAACACCCGAGCATGAAAAATAAAATTCAAAAGCAACCAAATGCCGCTAAATTATTCAATTTTGTAGCACACGAGAACAGCAAATAAGACATCCAAGTACAAGAACATGGCAATATACATACCTCTCTATATTAGTTCAGGTTTTTGAACAAAAGTTCATTTAAGGCCCTAAGTATTTCATTAAACCAAACTTCTGAACCTGCACCTATGACTATAAAGGACAAAAGGGGAAATACAAAAATTAAAAAAAAATCCTTCCAGCACACATATACACAATATAAAATTACCATTATGGACAAAACGCTGGATATTATAAAGAGAGAACCTAGTTTTCAACTATCTTTTTTCACTACTCTTTTCATTCACAGGCACGATTAACCTTTTATGTTGGTGTGGTTCTTGAGCTACTAAAGATGATCAAACCCAGCAATCAATTTACGAAGTGAGAAAACATGATAACCAAAAGACAAGAGAGTGCAGCGGTGTTCAGAAGATGGAAGAAAGTACAACTGCCAGTCAGTATCCAGAACTTTTAACATACAAAAGTGCTGGAAGCTTCATCCTTTGACAACCATAGCCCTTCGCAACATCTCCACTTCCCAAGTCCTCAGATGCCATCAATCGGCTCAGTCCAGTCTTGCACTGCAAGCCGCTCTGAGACATCAGCTAGCGATTTCATATTGCACTTGATCAGAGCTTCAATAAAATAGCAAGTCTCGTCTTTGGTATTCCCATCGGGCACATCCACCACAAATGACTCAATCACCAGAGTCCCTGGTCGCCCATCAATGATCTCTGGGTGGAGGGAAATAACTGAAGAATAGTTCTGGGGGCAAAACAAAATATATTGCAAAATCAAATTGACAAGTTCAGGTTAAATGTCAAAAAAGAGAGAGAGAGAGAGAAGAATAAGAAAAACTCACAACTCTCAAGTTCCAGAATAAAATCTCGAACCTTCCATAGACACGATTTAATTACATCAAACAACCAATAAAATTCTATTAAGAAATGAGTTCACAAGACATTGGTAAAGAAAATACTAAATCAAATTGCATTTTTGGACTCCATCCAGGTCATTATACAACAAAGAAAACTGAAAAAAAAATTCCTTAAAATCTGGTTTCCAATGCCAAATATGTACTTTAATTACAACCACTTCAGTAGATACTCATTGTCGGTACTACATAAGCACACAAACTTACGAAGAGAAAAAGGCCAAAAAAGACTTGCAGTTTTCAGTAAGTTATAATGCTTTTAATGGAATTACTAATCATATATGAAAAAAATTAACAGTTACACGAGGCCAAAAAAAAAATAATGATGCCATACCTTAAGTCTATGATCCCCGCCAATAATCGTGATGCTGAGTATATGCTCATCATCATCGAGAAACTCCAATCTTTCAGTACTTGTAGTGGCAGGAAGGCCAGATTTTACATCGATTTCTCTAAGACTTCCAATCTGAAGATTCCCTTGAGCAACACACCTGCTAATGAAAGGCTTGTACTTCTGTGGTTGATCAAATCTCCTTACCAAAGACCAAACCTATTAATAAAATAAGACATGATTTAGAAATGATAAGCCACCCTCAATTTCACAAAAAACTAGAATCCATGATGATTCTTGAAGAACAAATTGTTTTCCATTCATTATGGATATTCTACTTCAACAAGGATTCTCCAATATTAACCAACTAGTAGATTGGCAAAACGAAAAAGATGATGAAATAAAAAATTTAGCTCATGTTTCATGCCATTCAGTTGTTAGACAATATAATGCAGAACTCAGCTAAATTGATAATGTGCACAATCATGCTGGAGCATGTTGCTTCCTACTAAATAGTGAATATCAAAACTAAAAATTTATAATAGTTCGCTTTCATTATTTCAGAAAAGTATACAATGGGCACTTTCAATAAGTGATAATAAAGTCATAACCGTTCCTCACAGAAACCACAAGAACTCTGAAATGCATGCAAGAAACTAAGGCAAAGAAAAGAATTATAATTTACCACTAACATTCATCCAATCTATGTTCAACTCCCTCATTTTCCTCCAGGGATGAAAACCAAAATAAGATTAGTAGCCTGCTCATCTCTAGTTCAAACTATATACTCAACTGAGCATAAGATTTATACCCCGACAGTAATTTTGGAAATACAAACCAATTACTTGTATGTATATGTATTTGATAAGTCCAAATCCTTATCCATCTTCTATTTTTCTCAAATTTATCTGCATGCAACCAGAAAATCAAAAGGGAAGTCCAATTGTCAAACATACACATAATAATATCAGTCTAGCACCAGATCATCTAAAGACTTAAGAGGGAGAGAGGACAAAAACCATAGATCGAGATCAAACACTCGCTACAAAAATGGATGATGAAATTAAAATTAAAAAAAAAAATCACACCATAACCTTGCACGCCAATTCCTCAATCACAATATCAAATATATCAAGGAACAGAAAACCCGGAAAAACTGTAATTGAACAAGGAGGAGAGATTTTACAAGAGGAACAGGGGCTTTGATATGCTTAACGAGAGCTGAGCTACACTGATGGTCAGAAGGATCATGTGTATGGTGTCTCCTAACGTATTCTCTCTCTACACTCCCCAATCCATTTCCCACCGCTATCCCATTACCTCGACCACTCATTTTTGGTTTTTTTGTTTTTCACTTTCGTTCGCTCTTGCTTTCTCTTCAAGCCAAACGCGTCTTTATCTTTCTCCCCGAGCAAGTAGAATCATTACACACACAAACACACACACAGAGAGGAAACAACGCACATCAACCGCTTTCCAAAACCCTCAATCGCCGGGATCGCTGCTCCGACCACCGGCCAACGATGATTCTCCGTTTGCCGAACGTTGTAATTAAAAAAAAACAGGAGCGAGTGATTTATTTGTTTGCGTGTATATATGTCTTTTATTATTACTATTTAAAAATTGAATAATAAAGAAAATAAAACAGGGGAGAGAGGAAGCGGTTCACCGCCATAGACGAACTTCCGCAAGCCTATTGAGTCTCTATCATCTAAATCTAACCATCTGAAATTAAATAAATAAATAAACCACAATTAAAATATATTCCATTTATAAAACTTCTATCTATAGTACTTACAGGTTTTTATTATTTTTATTTTTTGACACATATAGCCTTGGATTTGAATGTAATAACGAAAGAGCCATATTTTGTCGTTTTATTGATACTAATACTATTTATATGACGAAAGTACCCTTATTGTACCTACTCGCTTGCTTGTAAATCTTAATGAGCTTTTGTATTTTGATCGACAAAGAAAGTTTATACAACTGAACCAGCTTATTTTGTTTACCTTCAACACCCCCCCCCCCCAAAAAAAAAAACATTTGACTCTTTTTCAAATAAAAAAAATTTTAATTATCTATTATATATCAAATATAATATTATTTTTTTCATTTTTACAACAATTAAATAATAAAATTTGAATATATTTATAGAGAGATAATTTAGTCTTATTAAACCTTTTTTCCATAACTAAATCTATCAAATATTTTTTTAATTCAAGTGAAACACACAAAAACGTCAACTACATTGAAATTGAGGGAGTAATATATTAATGATAACATTTTTTATAAAAAAGGATACATAAATATCTGTTTGGTATATGTAATATGTACGTAATAAATAAATAATGAAGTTAGGACAACCTTTATTTTGGGGTTTTGAGGATAAAGTGGTCCGTCTATGGCATTGGTAGTCAATAAAGTTTGGGTCATTTTTATGGTTGTTGTGATGTGATAAAAGATGAGATGAGATGAGATGAGGTATCAATTGTCTTCACATTTGGTGAGTTCTTCTTATAATTAATAATTATTGGCTAATTCACAATTAATTACAGATTTAACAATCCATAATTTGAAAAAAAAAAAAAAAAAAAAACAACATTCGCAATTTTATCAGTAACATCCGAATTATCATTTTTATAGCTTATTAATATTCATTTACCTATGGTCTACGAGGTAGAGTTTCCATCCTCAAATTACTCAAATGGTGAACATAATACACCTTTTTTTACATACTATACAATTTAGTTATATTTCATTTTATTATTTTTTCATATTACAATTACATGGCTACATTAAATATTTTAAACAACTTTTATCTTTTTTTTAAACTATTTTTAGTACATATTAAATAAAAAAAAATTGTATTTTACATTTAAGACTATGATTTTACTTTCTGAGTTTAAACTTCAATAACATCACTTCCTTCAAAAAAAAACTCAGTTTTAGAATCTATTATTAAAAAAAAAAGGTGAGAATACATATCAATAACAGTCTTTCAATTGGCATCTACAAAATTTTTATAGTGATTGAAAATTTCCTTCGCCTAACCATAACATATGATTTGAAAATATAGGCTTAATCTAATTCGTGTGAAAAAAATAATTTTTAAAATAAATAAAATATGAAATATATAATATTATAAAAAAATTATTCAAAATCATTCATCCAATGAAAAAAAAAAAGGGTTGCGAGCTTCATCAATTGTCCACTTCAACTTTTGTGCACCCCAAAAAGGGCAAAAACGATAATATCTTTTTTTTTTGTAATGAAAAAACGATAATATTATTGTTAATGCGTATACATTCAATTTACTCGACAATTCCTTTTTTCTAAGAAACCGACAAATCAATTGCTTAAATAAGAAAATATGGAAAAAAAAAACATATTTAGTTATGACTTTTTACTACCGTTTGAGGCTTTTGAATTTTTTCAATGGGAGAAATCTTTATATAAATTCAGCCTATTTGACTGGTAATTAATAAAAATAAGATAATTAAATATATATTATTGTATAATTTGATTATGATAAACTAAATTTATTTAAAAATTTATCCATTACATAATAAATGAAACTAAAGATATATCTAATAAACTATTTATTTAAGTTAAACTTTTTATTTTTAAAAAATTGATTCCATAAAAAAATTTCAATATATTATTTATTTTTAAAATTTAGAATAGAATATGAGTTTAACTTCTATATTTAGATAGCTAAATTTCACTTTATAATTATTGTGTCTTCACTTTCTATACATATTTTATTTTTTTAATTGTGTTTTTCTAAAAAAAAATTCTTATAATAAAAGTTTTTCTTCTTCTGATAAATATTAATTTATATAGAATAAAGTAAAATGATGAGTAAAAATATAAAAAATTTATTAAAAAAATTTACTATTTATACTTAAAAATAATCTAAAATATTTTTCATTATATTAAAAATATTATTTAAAATAAAAAGTATTGCTATATATACTCTAACTTTGGTTGGTTAATCCAGTAGTTCATCAATGGTTAGCAAGTATGATGATTTTAATGGTGATTTGCATGTATTTTATGTGTATTTGAAAATTTTAAATAATAAAATTCTTTATTTATTAATTCACATCTCCGATCGAGAAGGGGGTAAAACTCCATAAAAGTGTTTTTTCTTTTCATTTTTAATTTTTTTAAATAATTGAAATTGATGTTTTCTTTTTTAATTTTAGTTTTTTGTTTGGATATGGGTTTCTTTAACTTTTTTTGATAAATAAATGAAGAAAAAAAAAGGAAAAGAAAAAATACGTTATACAGTGCACATAATTTATACTCATTCTGTATGAACATGTAAAATCGAACTGAAATAAAAAATCAAATAAAACCAAATTGAATCAAATTTAATTTATTCAATTTGATTTGCTCGATTTTCAGTGTAATAAGTTTGGTTATTCATTGAAAAATTGGTTTATTAGGTTCGATTTTGAATATTAAAAAATCGATTAAAATAAACCGATCAAATTATATATATATATATTATATTTTTTTAATAATTTATTCTAATTTTTAGATAAAAATTATAATTTATAATAATTTATTTTAATTTTTAATAGGATAAAGTCATGAATTATGAATATTTATTATAATTTATGTTAATTACGTACGATAATTGATTTTAATTTATAATAATTTATAAAGTTACGGTAATAAAATTTAATTTATGATAATTTATTTTAATTTATGATAATTATGTCAATTTATCATAATTTATGTTATTTTATATTAATTTATAAATTTATAGTATTAAAATTAATAAAATATAATAATAATTATAAGTTATATAAATTTAATTAGTTAATTAAGAAACCAATTAAACTGAACCAAACTGAAAATATTTTGATTCGGTTAGATTCAATTTTAAATATTATTCAGTTCGATTTTTATAAATAAATTTCGATTTGAATTTGGTTTGGTTATTAACCTAACTAATCAAATACTCACCCCTACTCCTTTGGTTTAAAAAAACAGAATTTACTTTTTTATATATTTTAAAAAGACAGTCCAATTTTTTTACTAAAAAAACAGTTCAATTTTTTTTCAAGAAGGTAAGCATATATCAACATTTTATTGTTTTTTAAAAAAGATTATTTATCGACTAATATATCAAAAAAAATATTATAACTAATAATTCTAATTGATAATATTGGTTAAATTTTTGAGGGACAACAAAATTCAAGTTTTGTCGTATAGTGGAATTGCAATTTGCACCGACTGGCTTCTACACACTTCTCGAATGTTCAATTATCTTTTTTTGTGGGACCCACTGGGGCCAACAAATTGAAAACCAAAAATGTTAGAGCCTACCGGAATTCAAAGGAGCGTGCATCTCAATATCTCACCTTCGCGTCTACTCTACCCCGGTACCATCAAAATGTGATACTTATGCCTTGTTTAGAAAGGAAAATTTGAAAAGAAAAATAAATTTATTTTTTTATTTTCCTTTCGGCAATTTTTTCTTAATAAAAAATAATATGAAAGAAAAATATTTTTTATTTTTTTTATTTTTTTCATCATATTTTGAATTGAAATAACATAAATAAAATGATGAAAAAGTTAAAAAATAAAGACTTATTATTTTTATCAAAATAGTTTTGTTGTTAGAAAAAAATTATATTATTACATATTTATTATTTTACACATCATTTTATAAAATAATAAATACATAATTACAATAATCAATTATCAAAAAAATAATTTATTAGTAATAGTTATATTTTTTATTCAATTTCTTATGTTTTTTTTATTTTGAAGAGAAAGTAAGGAATAAAAAATAAATGTTATTTTACTTCTCCTTCTTATTTTTTTTAATTCCAAAATAGAGTAAACATACTTTCACATTTTACCTTATTATTTTCCTCCATTCCATATTTTTCTTCCATCCAATCATATCAAGTCTGCCACTTTAGACCCCATCGATACACGTATTTCACGATTGGATGCGCCATACCGACAAAAAACTGAGAGCATTCGCAATTGGAACAAAGTCAATACAACTATAGTCTAAATTTAGATAATTATAAATGAGAAAATTGATTTCAAATTAGAACATGATATTGAATAAGTAAAATTTGAGGTGCAGTTCTGTAAAAATATCAAAAAACGTTATTTTTGTTCTGGTATTGTAATCGTGAAACCAAAAATGCAAGTGTATAATCAATTATTTCATGAATTTTAGTATATTTGATTGTAAGTGATTAAGTTGTTTCAGACTTGGAATTGAAAAAATTATGAATTATTATAAACTTTAAAATAATAATGATGATAATAAAATAACAATTAAAAAAAAAGATGAGTGATGTGCTGTCCACCCTATTTTTACATGTCAAAATGATGCTTAATTTGAGAAATTAAATGTCAAATATTGTAAGAAATAAGTATGGTCGACCACACCTCTTATTTCTCCTCCCAATGTATTATTTATTCTTTTTTTCCTTCTCTTCTTTTCTCCTTCATTTTATCCGTTTAGCTCCTTAGTTTCATTAGCTTTATTTTGTATTCTTATCCATCTTGGGCTATATTTCTTCAAATTCTCTCAAGTTTCTCTTAGCTTATTATTTCACAAATGCTATGTAACTAAAAAAAAAATAGTAACCTAAGACAAGTAATATCTCTCCCCCACAAATCCACATGAATCCGAGCTAAAAGTGAAGAATAAGGACTCGATCAAGCTTCATCTAGGGTAAAAAGATGTTGCATGTGAGTTTGGAAGTGAAAGAAATGCCAAAGGGAGGTTGATTAGTCACAAGTTTGAAAAATCTTTTTCAAACGTGAATATTCTAGCTTTGCATGTTGAATTGAATGGGTGAAAAATCAAAAAGGGAATCTTGAGACTCACAGGTTCAAATAGTTTCCAAAAGGTAAAACCTTTGTGTATTGATCGAGACCAATTTTTCTTCATTTTGTCTATTATTTGCTTTACATAAAAATGTGCATCTAAGAAATTTTCTTTGTAAAATTGTTGATTGATGGGTTTTTAAATTAGGATTTTCTTTCCTATTTGGTTCTTATGTATTACTAATCTTTCCATTTTTATCTCTCATATGCTCATCCTAAAGTTCTTACTTTAAGTTACTACATTATATTGATTGGATCAAAATTAGTGAAGGTGAGTTATATTGAAATCATGGCTTAGGATAAAACATGAAGTTAAATGTAAAATAAGGTTTAAACCATAACTAATATAAGAAAATTGAAAGTTGGACAATAAATTTGCCCAAAGCATATGCAGTGTAAATTGGTTGTAGTTGTAAGGAGCCAAAATAAGATGGAGATGGAATTGGAAAGTTAGTCAAAAGTAATGAAGACCCAAAATGAGATTATTAAATATAATTTGAACTGAAAAAATAAAAACCCAAAATGGAATTTGGGTGCATTGAAATGGATTTATAATATAAAATTTAATATTTTGACTGAGGCAAAAAATTGGACTAAGACAATAGAGCTAAATACAAACTTTTAATGCTAATATTTTGGGACCCAATATTAAAACAAAACCAATTGTATAATTTTAATATATTAACCAAATTAAAAAGGAATTTGAGACAAAAAATAATTTATACAGATAATAATTAAAACTAAATTTATGTCGAAAGTCGGACATGGCTCAATACATTTGAGAGGGGCATTAAGCTAATTTTAATAGGGGATAGTCTTTTAATGATTATAAGAATTATTATTTCTCCGAATATCTGATATTTAGTTATATATATTTTATTAAGCATATCTTTGATATATAAGCCTGTACCAGATAAAGAAAAAAGGTCGGCAGACGCCATAAATGACTAAACAGGTTTGTGAAAACTTTTATAGTAATAGCTAGATACATATTTAATTTTATTATTAAATTAAATATATATTGTGTTATGAAATTATTATTGAAATTTTGTTATTTTGTAACTATTTGAAATGATATGAAATGAGTTTTGAGATTTTATGATTTTAGCCTATATATTAGCCTAAAGGTGAACTAAAATTTTGTTGACATGCCAATAAGGTAATTATTATTTGACTATATAAAATTATTTTGGGTTATGTGATGGTATTGAATTATGTGAAATAGACTCTAGTTATGTGAATATTTTTAACCATGTGATTAATGCATTTATTATTTAATACCACTGTGATTTCTTAGGGGGGCAGTTTTATGATATCTTAATATATGAGTATGATGAAAAATTTATTAAGTGAATGATGTATTTTTCTTCAACAAATTTCTATAATTTATAATGTCATTGATGAAATGATTTTTAAAAATAATTGATTATATGTTATATGTATATGTAAAATTGATTCATTTGACATTCTGAAAAAAAAAAAGTTATTTATAATTGTTTCTTATTGTAAAACTTTATTGAAATGAATTATAATTTCAAATTATATTTTGAATAATTATTACTATAAGATTTGCATCACTGAGTTTAAACTCAGTGCGATAATTTATTTTTCTTTTATGCATGTATCAGGACAAAACTAGAGAGCGAAGAGTTAACTGAAATAGTAGTTAGACCTATGAGCCCTAAACATGACAATTTGGATTCGCCCCAAACGAGGTGGTTTTTTTAATAAAATATTTTTTCCGCCATGACTCAAAATTTTTTTGACAAATACGAGAGCGGGAATGATATATATATCTCGTGTCTCGATAACCGCCCCGATAATATATTTATATTATATATAATTATTATTTATATTTTAATATAATTAATATTTTAAAATAAAAATATAACACTTATTTTAAGTAAAAAATATTTTTTTATTTAAAAATTATATAATTAGCTTATTAATTAAAATTTAAAAATAAAAAATAATTTTAACATTAAAATAAAATAATTTTTTTAATAAAAACCGAAGAATGAGGCAAAATCAAAAATTCCTATTTTCGTGTTGTGAGGAGACAATAATCCAAAATTTTTTTTGATGGGGTAAAAGGTACGGGAGTGGGATATCGGGGTCGGAAAATTCTGTTCTATGGCCATTCCTAGTGAGCCATACTTATGGAAAAAAACAGTAATGACAACCACCCGAATAATATTAGTTTCTTTTTGTATCACATATATGTAAGTATATAAAATGTCAGTAAATGTTTTATAACATGTATTGGTTGCATAAAGTTATGAAAAAAACTATAAATCTATAAATTATAAATTTTTTTTATGTATATATAAGATGTGTATATATATTATATTATATATGAATTTGTGATTATATATATATATTCTCAAACATATTTAATATTGTTATACAAGTTTGATTTAACAAGACAATTATATGAACTTATCTAATTATTACCTAGGAGAGTAAGAAAGTTGTACAATTTTCCCTTCCCACTTCATTTTTCTTTATTTTCTAACAAAATAAAATAAAAATACCTCTTTATTTTACATTCTTATTTTCCTCTCAATGTGACCCTTCCAAATTTACGCTTACTTTTTTATGGAAAGCCGTACTCTGCTCATACGGCTTAGCCTCACTGTTTAAACTGTAAAGTGTCATCTATCAATTTTTAAATTATAAACTATATTAATAGTAAGATATTTCAAATTATATAAAGAAAGATATTAGTCATCTATTATAAAATAATTATGGGTAGTAATTATAAATTCAGTAAAACAGTTATTATATACAAATTAAAAAATAATAATTTTTTTCCTAACACAGTAACATTTAATCATTAATTAAGTCGGTAAAAGTAAAATTATGGATAAAGTCTCAACATTTGTTATTCAAGTCGCATATAGGGACAAATCCGAAAGTGCCATTAACGCGCAAAGGAAAGTGGTTAAATTTATGAGGGACAACAAAATTCCAGTTTTGTCGTGTAGTGGAATTTGCAATTTGCACGGTTGCACCAACACCAACTGGCTTCTACACACTTCTGGAATGTTCAATTATCTTTTTTTGTGGGACCCACTGAGCCCCAATAAACAGGAATCTAAAAATGTTAGAGCCGACATCTCTACGTAATTCAAGGGAGCGTGCATCTCACCCTTGCGACTACTCTACCGCGGTACCATGGGAAAACCGTATGCTGCTCCTACGGCTTAGCCTCACTGTTTAAACTGTGAAATATTTTAATAATAAGATATTTCAAATTATACATATAAACTAAAGATATTAGTCCATGTATTATAAAATAGATATGGATAGTAAAGCATGCGTCATAGTTGCATGAGGGGTTTAGCTTCTCAAAATAGACTTACATTCGAGATTCAGTAGAATAAAAAAATAATTATGGTCAGTAAACTATTAGTTATAAATTCAGTATAAAAAAATATTTTATGCAAATTAAAAAAAAAAAATTAGCCTTTCTTTCCTAGTACAGACATATAGTTAACATTTAATCATTAATTAAGTCGGTAAATAAAATTATGGATAAAATCTCAACATCTATTATCCAAGTCGCATATAGGGGCAAATCCGAAAGTGTCATTAACGCGCAAACGAAAGACTATTGCAGTATCGTGAAACTGCTTTTTGATTTTGTTTTTTTCCTCGCGAAATCGTATTTGGAAGGTAACTGGAAGGTGACACCAGAAACTATCCACTGTGTTTAGGTTCACTGATTTTTTTTTTCCCTTTTCTTCGGGCGTCAACGGTCAAGACTCACTATTTATTCACTCCTGCTTTTTTTTAGTTCTTAATTTATTATTAATTATAACATCATCCACTTTATTAGAAAAAACGTTGATCTTCCTCGAATTCTTTTATGATGATCCATTTATTTTAAGATTAAATTTTAAATTCGATCAATAGTAATTTTCATCATTATTTAAAAAAATTAACTAATATAATTTTTTTTTATAATTTTATAGATAAATATATACCAAAATTTATAATTAAAGTAAAAATAAGAAAAATCAACGGATGGATGATTTTAAAAAGTTGAAAATTAGATTTTAATTACTTAAATTTTATTTTAAAATCAACAGATTTTACGCCAAAAAAAGTTTAAATCCTTTAGGGACTAAATGATACATCATAGTATACATTCTGATATTTGGTATTTCAAATATAATTAGGTTCTTATATCATGATAGATGAAAAGTGTATTATCCTGACAAATTATGAAATTTTCTGGAAAAAAAATGAAAAAAAAAACTTAAAAATACTTTGGTAGTTTGCATTTTTATGAGTATTGATTAGTTTTGGGATATGTTGTCAATTTTTACAATGTAATAGTCTTAAATTTTTAGAATGTTTTTTTTTTCATTATGAGGTTTAGTAGGTCTTGGATTACATAATAGATACTGTCATTTATTTGTATCTATCGTATAAATATTAAACTCCTACCAATATTGATAAATAATAACAATAAAAACTTAAATATGAAATATCATCTAATTCCCACAAATAAAAATATAAATAAAGCAACTCCTCAAAAAATAATAATAATAAAGCAAAAAAAAGAAAGAAAACTAATCTCACCGTTTGATTTTTGAGAGTAGGTCTTGGATTACATAATATGAATAGTCATTTATTTGTATTCATCGTAAAAATATTAAATTTCTACAAATGATTACAATAAAAATTTTAATACGAGATATTATTCAATTCTCATAAGTAAAATCCTCGAAAAATAATAATAATAAAGCAAAAAATAGAAAATAACAAAATAAATCTCACCGTTTGATTTTTGAGACATATAATAAAATGAGTGTATAGAGTAAAATTAAAAAAAAATGACGTAGAGAAAATGCATTGAATCTGAACAAATTATGCAAATGAGCAAACTCATGGTTATTGTATGTTTATGGAAATTAAAGATGTGATTTTGCTACTCACCTGAAGAAGCCCATAAAAATCCACCTCCACATCCACGTGTTAATCCTATGCCAAGTATGTACAAAAACAAATATTTTAATGTAAAATCAATTATCCACGCATAAAAAAATAAATTTATTTATTTACTGCAGGTTCAAAAATTTGTGTATTAGCACCTAAAATTTATATAGATATTAAAATATCCTATTCATCATTCGTAATTTCTAGCTAACAAAATAACATATTAGAACTAAATATGATGGATCCCATAATCCTAATAAGTAAATAATACTTTAGTTAGGTTTCATTGGCAGATTATCAGTAAGTAAATAATACTTTTGTTAGACTTTACTTATATATTTATTCATAATTAGACATTTAATTTATTATTATGTAAATAAATATTTTTTACTTATTTCAGGAAATTGAGGAATAATTTCGCAAAATGCCAAAAGGTAAAATTCATTTTTAGGTCCCTATTGTTTAACGAAATATTTGATTATATCTCTAATTTTTTATTTTATTTGATTGAGTCCCTTAACTTTGATTTTTGTTTAATTTTATACTTAAATATTTTATTTTTTCCACTTTTTTTCAATATTTTTTTGTACACTTATTTTATAATTTTTTTCACATTATTAATTTTAATTTATTATATAAAAAATAAATTTTGTAAATTAAAATTTTGAGATGTGGACCAATTACAAAATAAATATTCAAAAAAATGTTAAAAAAAATATTGATAACATTTCTCTTAAATAATATTTATTCAGATCCTATTCATATCAAACCAAATAAATAACAAATTAATTGTGTTTTAAAAAATTGAACTCGTGATTTAACGAAGAATTCTAGTATTATTGAGTAAAAAGAAAAAATTCAATAAATTTTAAGTTTAATTTAATTAAATTAACCTCTAGCAATCATTTTAAATCTAGTTTAGTTTATTAATTAAAATTGCTCTTGCACAAATTCTATTCTTAATATTTTAAAATTAAATTAATTTCGCAACAAACTGGAAAAAAAAAGAAGGAATTCCGTCCGTCCCTTCAAATTTCCATCAAGAAGAATATAAGCGTTTTCTTCCCTTAAATCTCCATTTTTGATGTTGTTTTTTTCAATTTTGGATCCCTTTCCACTATTTCGGCATGCATAGAACTAGAAGAGATTTAGGTTGGAATTTCATGAAAAATGGACCCAAAAAACAAAAACACAAACACGTATACATGATCTGCAACTACAACTGCAATATCCTATTTTTCTTCTATTTTTTTATTTTTTTCCATGCAATTTTTGCTTTCAAATCTCCTCTATAATGCTTATTTGCAAGCCCAATTTTCTATTTTCTACTTTGCATTTTTTTTTAATAGCCCAAGTTGAAAATTGAAAACTAGCAGCGGAATGTCCAATATTAATGTGAGGCAGTGGTTCGGTAACCTACCTCCAACAGTTCAGCAGAGAGTTTCAGACAGTTTTTTCAGCTCCATCTCCACCGCTTGGCCTTCGTGGCTTAAAAAACTCCCATTATTTGGTGCTTTTGCATTCTTTGGTTCTTTTGTTTTGTTGAAGGGTAATGAGTTAGTTATTAGTTTAGGGTGCAATTTTGAATATTTTTTTCAGTTATCCTCATTGATGAAGCGATTACTGTTGTTTGTGTGATGGAGTTTTATTGATTTCTCGATTTTTCTTATTGATAAACACAAATTATAGTGCATCTATTTCAATGCCGGTAGTTCAGAAATATTTGAGTTAATTTTTTAATTAAAAATGCCAGAGATATATATTCGCTGACATGGCATGTTATGTTACTTTTTCGGCACTGAAGTATTGACTTTTTCATTTTTTTTTAATTTTTCAATTTTTTTCATATTTATATTTTTTAATATTAAGAATGCATGAGATTTATCCTTTTATAAAACTAGACGAAAAATATAAAATAATTTAAAAATATATATTTATATTAAAAAAATAAAATATATTTAAATATATAATAGAAATCCAAAATAATAAACAACAACTAAAAATAATAAAAAAATTGCATATTCCGTGTCAAAAATTAAAAATTAAATGATACAATATGTCATTTGACCCAAAAAATAAGAGTATAAAAGAAAAAAAGTTATAATATATTAGTTTTTTTGAACGTTAATCTACTATTTTTGTTGAGATTATAATCTAATTTTTTTTTCCAAATAATCTACTTTACCAAACACAATTTATTTGTCAAACTAAATTATTTTTATAGTTAAACTATATTATAATATAATTTTATATTACCAAACAATATCAACAAGAGAGCAATATATAACAATATATTGCTAACCAAATACTGAAAAATATTTTTTTAAGTATTTTTTAGTGTTGCAATTAAATATAAAAAATATTTTTTAAAGACAAATTATTTTCTGCACACAAAAAAAAAACCTTTATTTTCTTTTAGTAATCCAAACATTGAAAAATCAGGACTGAAAAAATATATTCTTCAGATAAACGGAGCTTAATATTTAAGAGTTACGTGAACCGAAATTCAGGACAATAGGTAAAATTAACCCAAAATATTCATGGTGAGATCTATTTAATCTGGATATAATGTTTTTTTTATTATTATTGATGATGACAATAAAATGAGATTGTTGGTTTTAACTTCAAATTCTGGATTATGATGTAAAATACTTGATTCCCTTTTAATTTCATAAAAGTCTTTGTTTCTTTTATTTATTTTTTATAACTTAACTAGCAGATTGAATTTAAGAAGTTATTGGCACAATGCCTTCTTGCCTTATCCTTTATTAACAGTATCCATTTTTTTGTTCTTTTTGGAGCATTTGTTGTCTTCCCTTTGTGCAACTACTGCATCTCATTGGTTATATATTTTTATTAGCCGTCATAGTTGTTGAAAATGTAAATTAAAAAAAATAAAAATTATTTTGTCTACCGTTATCTATCTCTCCCTAAATTTACACCAATATTTTATCAACATTTGAAAATTTTTACAATAAATTTCTACCAAATTTTAAATTTGATGTAAATGTTATGCCTATAAAAGACATAAATGTTTGATGCTTTATTGTATAGTAAGGGAGAGATAAGTGAGAGAGAAATCCCAAAGTGAGAGAAAATAAAGATTAGAGAATTTTTGTTATTCTCTTAATTTTTATGAGATATTATATCTATTTTCTCCATAATTATTAGAGAGAATATATAATATCATATTTCTTTCATAGTGAAATTATTATATCATTGTCGATAGTTTTTCTTGATTTGTTTGAAAGTTTTTCACATAAAATATGTGTATTCTATTTTATTTTTAATTTTTTCAAATTATTAGCTGCGTCTCTATTTTATCCGGTCATTTTCTAACAAGTAGTATTAAAGTTTGGTTTTGGTGTTAATATCTATTTATCATATGCTCTGTGGTTACCATTAATAAGTAGATCATTTATATTAAAAAATAAGTTTTATTATTATTTACCCTTAAAAGTTGTTATAGAAACAATAACAATAAAATTTGAGATTGATAAATACAATAAGAGTAAATTCTCGTGATGAAAATTAAAGATGAAAGTTATTTTGATAAAAAATAATTGTTTGACTGCTATTAGTAATAAGCCGACGGAATACAAAAATAATATTAAGTGGAATGAGATGAATGAAAATGTTATTGCAAATCTTTATTTTGCATTAGCAGATGGAGTATTATCAAGCATAGAGGAGAAGAAAATTGTAAAAAAGATTTGAGATCATCTTACAAAACTGTACGAGATCAAATCACTTTGCAACAAATTTTTTCTTAAAAGAAAATTATATATTATGATAGAGCACATCAATGTGTTTAATATTTTATTTTCTCAACTCACATCACTAAGTTATAAAATAAAGTCAACTAAACGTGTTTAACTTCTTATTCAAAGTTTACCAGATTCGTATAATCAACTCATTATCAATATAACAAATAATATCCTCACATACATTTTGAGTTTTGACGATATTGCAACTATCATTTTTGAAGAAAAAAATCGATGTAAAAACAAAAAGGATAGATTGGTAAGTTCGCAACAAGCGGAGGTCTTAACGGTGATGATAGAGAGATCAATGGAACGTGACTCAAGTGAGAGTCAAGATCAAGGTAGATCAGAGTCTAAAAGCAAAAAGAATCTGAAATACTATCATTGTGGCAAAAATGGTCACTTGAAGAAGGATTGTTGGAGTTTAAACAAGAAAAACTTTAATCCTCAATGAAATATTGCAAGCACATCCAACGAAAAGTGGTGCT
Organism: Triadica sebifera; assembly: GCA_023653625.1. Lineage (NCBI taxonomy): Eukaryota > Viridiplantae > Streptophyta > Magnoliopsida > Malpighiales > Euphorbiaceae > Triadica > Triadica sebifera. Next base: position 28,460,119 of record CM042906.1, read on the forward strand.
TTATGTTGTGAAGCTGCAACAACTAGTGAAGGCAGAAAGACATTTGTTGATGTATGGTTCATTGACTTGAGAGTCATATTTCACACCACCTCTCGAAGATAATGATTTCATCAATATCAAGAGAGAATGAAGATGTTTCAAGTACTGTATGCATCAGTAGTGAGAAGTTTAATGTTTGCTATAATTTGTGCAAGATCAGACATTGCACAAGCAGTGACAGAGTTTAGTCAATACATGATGAATTCTGATAAAGAGCATTGGAATGCACTGAAAAAAGTCATAAGATATATTAAGGGGATAAAAAATATTGTATTGTGTTATGGGGGATCAGACTTTTATTGTTAGATGATATGTTGATTCAGATTATTCATGTGATCTTAATAAAAACAAATCTACCACTAGATATATGTTTATACTTGCTAGCGGAGTTGTAAGTTGAGTTTCAAAACGACAGTCAGTTGTAACTACGTCAACAAAAGAAATACACAAATATTGTATTATATTATAGGGGATCAGACTTTTATTGTTAGATGATATGTTGATTCGGATTATGCATGTAATTTTAATAAAAGCAAATTTACCGCTGGATATGTGTTTATACTTGCTAACAGAGTTGTAAGTTGCGTTTCAAAACTGCAATCAGTTGTAGCTACGTTAACAGAATAAATAAAATATGCAGTAACTACTCAAGTTAGTAAAGAAACAATTTGGTTGAAAATGATATTGAAGGAACTCATGCATGAACAAGATAAAATTTCTCTATTTTATGACAGTCAGAGTGTTTTGTATCTTACAAAGAATCAAATTTTTCATTCAAGGATAAAATACATTCGAATGTAATACAATTTCATTTATGAGAAAGTAGAGAAAAAAACAGTGGATATACAAAAAATTCATATAGAAAATTCATATAGAAGACAACGTAACAAATTTTTTAACTAAAACAGTTAGTACTGATAAATTTATTTGGAGTCGATTTTCTAATGGTATAACAGAAATATAAGCGACATGAAATGACAGGAAAGAAATAATAATGTGAATATATGATTGACCAATCATATATTTAAGTACCAGATTTGTTGAAAATTTAAATTAAAAAAAGCCAAAATTATTTTGCCTACCACCACATTTCTCTCACTAAATCTATACCAATATTTTATCAACATTTGAAAATTTTCACCACCACATCAAATTTTTACCAAACTTTGAATTTGATGTAAATATTATGTCTATAAAAAACATAGATGGTTGATGGTTTATTGCATAGCAAGGGAGAGCCAAGTGAGAGAGAAATTCTAAAGTGAGAAAAAATAAATATTAGATAATTTTTGTTATTCTCCCAATTTTTATGAGAGATTATATTTATTTTTTTTTTGTAATTATTAGAGAGAATATGTAATCTCTTATTTGTTTTGTAGTGAAATCATTTTATTTTTATTTGTGGTTTTTATTCAAATTTGTTTGAGGTTTTTTTAAGTAAAATCTGTGTGTTCTATTTTATTTTTAATTTTATCAAATTATTAGCTGCAATTCTATTATATCATATTCTTATTTTTCTAACAATAGTTATATAAGAAAATTGAAAATTGAGTTAAATAGCAAAGATAAATAAAAGGACTTAAATGGAGAGATTGAATGAATAAAAAAAGTTACTATTGTGTTAATAAACACATTGGAAACATGACCCTTTAATAGCTTTACATGGAAATCCCTCTGCACATATATATCACTTTGGAAGCCTTCATAAGGACTACTTGATAGGCCAAAACATGGAACTTGACCAACATGTACCTACAAATATTAATTAGATGTGGCTATTTATTGCTCTTAAATTACAATACAACTTTTATTTAGCAATGGAATAAATTTATTCTCAAAATATTGCTTTATCCACATTTTCTATATTTTATTATTATTTTTTCATTTATTTTTTTACCTTCTCAGGTTTTCATTTTTATATTTTCCAGGTGTGTTAGAAGAAGAAGTACAAAATATAGTTTGATTAGATTGTTAGAACCTATATTTTATACTATTATTTATATAGAAGCACAAAATTGATTGAAAAAACAAGGTCATTCTCTCTTAATACTATTTATGTATATGTATTTTTTTTATATTTCCATATTTTTAAAATTCTTTTTGTAGATTTTATTAGTTATATTTTAGTAGTGCTACTTTTTAGTAATAATATTTTAAACATTAATCACTTTATTTTTTCATCCGCACCATGAAACGCTAGTGTACAATAAGTTAGAAAGACATTTGACATTACAATTTTGTATCAAAAAAATAAATTTAATTTTTTTATTTAATTGATTGATTTTTTTAATTTATTATAAACTGTTTTTCTTAAACATATTTCTAAAAAAAATTATTTATTTACTTCTTTCCAAAAATAATTTTTAATACTCAAAAAATTAATAATAATTTTTTTATCCAATGTAGTACCAAACATCAACTTATTTAATAACACCAAATCTTTGCGTATTGTTGTAAGCGAGCAAGTGCAACACAATAAAATGATCTTTCTATTCATTTTGAAGTAGCAAATTAATTTTTTTACTAATGTAATATATTATTTTAATTATATTTTCTCATGTTAATACTTATGTTATAAAAATAGTTATTAATAAATCATGCAATATTTCTTATCTTACTATATATAATGGTATATACGAAAAGATTACGAGTGTTACAAAATCTTTATAATAATTTGCTTAATTGTTGAATAGTATTATAAAATATGAAAGATAAAAAAACTTGCTATCATTATAAATAAAATTTTTATTTTATTCATATATCATACGTGATAATTTGATACAAAAATATATAATTTCCAAATGTTGTTACAAACAAGATATAGAAAAAGTTAAAAAGAAAAAGTTTATTTTTATCGGTAACCTAAAAATATTATTTTGATTGAAATAATTTTTTATTTTCTTAAATAATATTTTGATTGAACCAAGGAAGTAATAATTTCCTCAATTGAAGTATTGAAAATTGACAAACTCATTATGACATATGGGGCATCACCTATCATATATATATTAACATTTTTTTCTCTTTAATTAGATTTTTATTAAGCTCTCAATCAAAACTTTGTGAATAAAGGTGAAAATTTATGTTTTATCATGTCTCAATCACATATAATACGATTAATTAATTATATTAAAAATTTTAAATATGGATATAACATAATTAAAATTTGTATTAACATAACACGACACGATTAAGTATAATTAACTTAATATATCTAAACGTATACAAATTATACGATACGACACACACTATTATATTAGATTTACTTAATATATTTAAATGAGTACAACTCATAAAACACAAATATGCATGAATATTAAATTAAATTTTTTTTCTATTTACACTCTATATTTTTTTCTTATAGTATTAATTAATATAATTTAAAAATTGGTGTAAAATAATTATTTATTTAATATATATTAATTCATCTAAACATAAGTTTGGTAAATATATTAATATAGTATTAATTAATATAATATAAAAATAACCGCTATATAATTAATTTATTAATATTTATTTGCATATACTAATATCATGTATTATAAATTTATTTATATATAAATATGTACTATATATATAATATTATAATGTATATTTGAACTTTTTTTATAGTTTGAATTTTGAGTAACACTAAAATAAGTAGATATATTTTTATAATTGATTTAATGGTATCTTAATAAGTTAAGCAGATAAATTTTATTTATAACACAACAGTTTTTTGCATCATAATCAACACGATTATAACCAATATTCATTTAACTTAAATTCATATATATTTTATTTTGTATCATTTAATCGTATTATATAAAAAATTGTCATATCTACATGTGGATATGCGAGATTAATTAAATCTCTCAAATAATATTTTTATATGAAACTCGTGTAAAAAAAATATTTTGTTTCTTAATTTACATAATAAGCACTCTTTTTTTTTTCAAATTTAGAAAATTTCCCACTAGCTAGAAAAAGACATTTGTTTTTTTTCTTAATAAGCTTAGTTAATTCTCTTTGGACGCAATGACAAGAGCTCACTCGAATGAAATCATGCTGATGCTCAGTGTTTATGCCGTGTACATTGAGAATTATTGAATGAGAATGGATGGTTTTCATACGTGTATATATGAACTTTTTTTTCTGAAAATCATTTAGAAAATACAGCCAATTATATAATAAAAAATTTGAAATTGTCTATGGTTAATAATTTTTTTTTATTGCAATCATTATTTTCCATAGGAGGTGGAATCATTATACTCAATTTCCAATTTTTGGTGGAATTACTTATAAATTTTTTTTAATATGATAAAAACTTTAAAAATTAAATTTATAAAGGACAAAATAAAAATCTAAGCAATTAAGGGTGTTATATTTTAATGGTTTAAAATCTGACAAGATTTATCAGTTTACCTCTTATATAGTTCCTATTAAATTAATTAATTTAATCAATTATGATAAATTGCTTTGATTTTGATTTTTTTTTTTAAAATGTTTATAAGGCGCTTTTAGACTTTATTGGAACAGCTGAGACTGTTCCACTACTCTTTTTGCAATTTAATAGGTGAGATTAATTGATCCCTTAACCTCTTATAATTTTACAGAAAATTAAATGTTTAAGATGTTACTAACGTGTATGTAACATTAAAATTATTTTTTTACAGAATTAGCTCATTCTATATTGAGTTACATGGAGTGAATAATAATTCAATCGTGCTTCATTTACTTGAACTAATTCTAACAATGTCACTAATTATTTTTATTGGTAACGATAACTTTTTTTTTTCCTCATAAAAATTTTATAGATTAATTTAATAATAATTTATCATGCATATATTACATATATACTCACTCCAGCAAAACACAGTTTTGAAAATTCAATACGTGGGATTAAATTGTGAAGAACACTAGCTAGATCCACATAAATCTTTTTTCATTTTAAAAAAATAATATAATATAATATAATACATCGTTATCAAATTAGATATAAATATGTTTTGGTTTATATTCTTTATATTTTTTTCAATAATTAAAAGGGATGGATTCCTTCTTTCTGATTAAAAGGTTGAATATACTTTCTTGGGGAATCTCCATTTTTAGGTTCCTGTCTTGATAATAATAAGAGAAAGTATTCCCAATATTCTGTTTAAAGAAATCCAATCTTTTACTGTTGATGACGGAAAATGATAATGTAAAATAGAAAAAAGAATAAAAACATTTACACATATATACACACACATTTATTTACCATGAAAAATTCCATATGTTCAGGACTAAACAGGTAGGTATTTAAAAAGTAATTTTTAATTTAATTAATATGTTTTTTTTTTAATTTACAGCCAACTTATAATATTTTATTCTGAAAAACACATTTTTTACCTTTAAATTTTTTCAATTAATTGTCATGTATTTTTATTGTGATCTTGTAGAAATCAAATTTACAATAAAAGAAAAAATTAAAAAAAAACGAGAAATAGCATTTCTCAGAATGAAATGACAATTATGAGATAAAATTTTCAGAATTGGAAATTATGTATTAATAAAAATAGAAAATTAAATTTGGTATAAAGTCATCATCATGAAATAAAAGTTCGAAGTGGTAAATCCATTTCCATCCTTCGTCCAAAACATTTACTTACACTTATGAGATATGGGGCAGAGGAGAAATCAATAGTGTTGATTGGATATTACAAGGCCCAATTGAAGCAGGCCACTTTGCTACAAGGAACTCAGGGCTTGTTCAAAGAAGCCCATCTATCCATCATCTCCTTCTCATTAATGCTTTTGCTGTGTGTTGATTGCTATTATCTGTTTGATCAAACTCAGTTTAAACAAGAACAAAATTAAAACATTCTTGTCCAAAAGAGTAATGCTAAATTCTTTTGGTGAGGAAGACACTTTTAAACTCTTCTTCCCCCTCCTTCCTTTTTGTTTTTCTGTGTATCAAATTTTGAATCCTGATTTAGGTGCAGGAAGCATAATTTGCAGAACACCTTATAACTATGACTAAAAATATCCCTTTCCCCTCCCCCCTGACCTCACCCTCTCTATTCTCTTTATTTATTTAGCCCTACATGTTTATGTGCAGTACAAAAACTTAATTTCAACTACCTACACCCCAGATTTGAGTGAGTGGTCTACTTGAAGTAGAAGACTTCCTCCACCTTGCTAGACGTAGTAAGAATGTTAAGACTTCCGATGGGTCACTTAGAGAGAATATTGCTTCGGTATTCTTTGGACTAGAAGTTACAATTATTGGGTATCCTTGGCCCCTGCTTTTTATTACCTGCAAAATCCATTTGGGACTAATTAAGCAACCAATATCACTGACCATGAACGAAACATCCCAATCTTATAAGCAGCAAACAAGGTTCTGATATCATTAATTATTAGTAAATTCAAAACCGAACAGTACCTTAAATGCATCCTCGTCTGTTCGATCATCTCCAATGTAGACTGGTAGAACATCATTGGAGTCGCTTAATCCTAGAGTGTCCAGTAAATATTCGAGGGCGTGACCTTTATCCCACGCTATTGCTGGTCGTATTTCCATAACCTTTAAATGAATTTGGGCAAACTTACTAGTTACAGACTTGCAGACATAAAAAGGTTGAAAGATTTAATTATTGCTACCTTTTTACCCCAACTTAAGTGGAACTCCGGATAATGTTTAAGGACAGACTTCACCTGCTCCTCTAATATTTCATAATCCTGAAATTAACAACAATTTCTATGTTATAATTGTTTCTCTTCTGATAAATATAAACAAAATTGTGTGCTCTAAGCTTTTCAAAAATTGCTTAACTAACTAGGTTTCACAAATTAAAAGAACAAGGAAGAATTTAATTTAGGTATCTTCTCTTTATGATTCAAAAAAATTGACTGGTAATGATGATTAGCTAGAGATCTAGTGATCTACCATAGATATTTTTATATTAATGTTGGCCCTATTAATTACCTCTTCTTTGACCTGTCTGAAATGTACAGAGATGCAAAACCTGTTGTCCTCTACCCTTGCACCTTGTACTTTCATGACTTTCTCCTTCAATGCTGTGAGTATCTGTAATAAACACGTGACGTGATTCTTCTTATTACAAGATAAGCAGCAGCAGCCATGAAGATAACGTAATTCAAGTAAATTCTGTTTGTTACGTGGCATAGATTGGATATTCTTAATGGGAGAATATCCATAAAAAAAATTGTGGCTAATTACCTCAATTAATACACAATACATGCCTAGATTCAGTTCATGATACAGAAAGCCATGCAAGTAATATTTTGTTATTAACTTATCCATTATGGACTGGGTCAAGAAATTTCCACGTGTAAACATAAATATCATGGAATAAAATTGGGCTTGACTTGGTCTCTGTAAGGACAAAAGATTGCCTTCAATTTGCGAAGGCAGGCTCACCTTCTGAATTGCAGGCAAAAATTTTCCAGCAGGTTGAAATAGAACTTCATTCCCCTGCCAAATTGAACAAGACATGTTAGTTAATTGGAAGAATTCTTCCCTTTTTGCCTACAAAACTCCTGCTTAATTCTCATAGTTCTAGAAAAAGAAAGTAATCGACAGAACTCTTTGAGTTATACTGTCATTATTTTTTTTCTATTTTTTATATTATGTCTACCTTTTTTTCAAGGGCTATGGTGTGGCATTTCCCATCACAGGACTTAACTGGCCTTGGTGGTGCCATAATGTCCATGCCATGACTTCCAGCATAATATACAGTACTTAACTTTACAAATTCTTTTACCTGCACCAAATTAGAGTGCATATCTATCAACAATTCATGAATTAGGCTCACAATGCAATCCCTTTAAAGGCTGCAAACAGAGAAATAAAACAAAATAAAATGGACAGAAACCAAAACGACTTTCAGTTGTTACCTTGTCTCTGCTTCTACCACTGATTATAGCCGTGGGAAAATATTTTGCTACTTCACGTACCACTGCACGCATCTGCAAGAAAAGACATGCAATCAATATTTAATAGCTGAGCAAGAAAAATGATATAGCTTAAAAATGTGGACATGTATTCATAAATGTTACTAAAGTTCAATTACCTCATCAGACATGAAGGCAAGATCAGGATTATCTACAATCGGTGAAAGAGTACCGTCATAATCTAAAAATACGGCAATCTTCTTCCCCTTTGCTTCTTTCATCATCTGATCAAAAGAACTTAATGCCGAAGGATGTTCCACCTGATATGTTTCGAAATTAAGATTTAAGTGTTTTTATTGTTCATAATGATGTCTAATACAATGATGACAAATTACCATCCATGAATTATAAGTTGCATCTCTGGGATTAGGAAGATGAATTAAATTTGATGCTTTTGCATTTACTGAGCGATCGCTACCAGGCTGCACCTTTTGCTTATGGGAAGATGATCTCTGAAATCCCATAGCTTGATTCAACTTGATCAGACTTCTCTTCAACATTTCTACATTTAAAGGTTAAAATTTGAATGATGTTTAGCACCACAAATTATGAAAAATGTAATATCGGCTTGAATTAATTAAAATATAAATTATGTTAAAACATAAAATCAGGTTAGAACTAAGTGATGGTGAAACTCATTGATTTTTTTTTTGTAAACTCCATTCAGCCATAGTCATTTCATCTCATTCTTAAGAAAAATAATTAGCTAAATCATTAAATTAATTAATATTGAAGATCACCTTTTTGGGTGCAACTAAAATCAATTAAATTTACCTGAGAAATTAAATTCACTGATTCGCAGGCTGAGTTAAACTAGTAAAACCTGTGAGTGCTTCGCTACTTCAGCTGCTTACCTGCAACGAGACTAACTTATCAAGCACATAATTTCTGACAAAATTATGCCTAGAAAAGGGGAAACAAACAAGCACATGATCCTCAAAAGAGATGGTGAAAGGCATACAAAATAACCCAACAACGCAAAGCACTTGGAAGTTTAAAAACATTGTTGTCCAAGTCTACCAAAATGAACAAAACTAAGTGCATGAGTTAGAAATGTTTTCAAAATTTTCATATAAAATTACATGGACACGCATCCTTTTCAATCGCCAAGTACCCATGGAACCCATTGCGAGATAGCTCCCAGCCTTCCATAGAAATAATGTATCAAAATTATTTATAATATTACCTATTGCTTTCATTCATATTCATCATCATAATCATGACTGAGTCATCATCGTTGTTTCTGAGAAGGAATGTTAGTATGCTTACTGAACTTTTTTTAAATTATTTTTTTTATTAGCGAGAGATTCTCTTTATATTTGTGAAGTTGCCGTAGTAAAAAGAATTTCTTAAAGTGGGTGAAAAACACTACTGCCAAACAAATATGACAGTATATCCTGAATTCTCATGTCCAAAATTACTCCATAATGCAAAATATCCTAATTTTGTTCTGCAGATTTTTTTTTCTATTTTCAATGAGCTTAATTATCCCAATTGACAAAATTTTCGAAAATAAAATCCTTTAATAAGTCATTATCAAACGTTTACTGTAAAATCATCACGTAACAAGTGTTATAAAGCAATACAATGGCTGTTCATTCAAATCAGATAGACAGATAGTTTAAGAAAGGTCTTTTTCAGAATTAAAAATCTTTTTTCTTCTAAATCCAAGAAACAAGAAAAAAACAGAAGGTACAAAATAATCAACAGAATAAATCAGATTTAATTAATAAGCATGCATGGGTCCATCTTTGAGAGGTTGTTAATTAAGTAGGGTTGCCATCAGCCGATTCATCTGATACTGACATGAGCTAGATTCTAAATGTTCAAGACAGACGAATAATACAATGCATATTGTTTCTCAATATTGCACCACTTCTAACTATCATCTCACCTCAGTCCAACACCCATATCCTACCGTCTTTGATTTATTATAAGCTGATCTAGATAAATATTGACACACCAAAATTTATAAAGAAGTTAATTTATTATGATCATTTCTAGATAAATATTGCCACACAAACTAATTTAAGGATTCATAATTAATCTAAATTTCATAAGATCAAGGATTAAAACCTTCAAATTCGATACTCAATTAATTTATTTTCGATAAATTATAAAAGAAATATGAAGATTGGTACAGCATTATATTAAAATTTAGAAGTTAATATTTTAATCTATGTAGTTGGATGTCCTCCTAATTTCCTGTCCCCAGTGAAAAGGAAATCCTATAACCAATTTGACACTTCCAAGAATTTTAGTAGTATAAGTTTTCTTCTCAACATTGGCTCAGCTTTAGCAACGTGATGACTACTTGAGACACACTAATTACCTATTTACCTTAATCAGCTACTTACACTTAATTAATTATATCAGACAGGACAACTAAATAAAATAAATAGAAATGTACCGAAATAAAGAAGTTTTCAATCTCAAATTAACTTAGCCTACTTTAAAAAATCATTCCGGATTATAAAATTAGTTAAGAAAAAAGGTCGGCATACGGGATCATGTTGCAGCTGGCTTGTGTTCCCATTTTCTCAAACTCCAACTCTATGCCGCCTCGTCCGAGGACACATGTAACTTCGAAAACCATAAATTTTTATCTACTGAGTATAATAATATTAGGAAAACAACAAAATGAAAGAAAAACGATCCCAATTGACTTTTGAAACCGAAATTGTTAACAGTAACTGAAAAAGGAAAAATAATTTAATTAATTAATTAATTAAATGAGACAGCAAGTTTAAAAAGACCAATATGACGTGTCGAAAGGTGAATTTTTTCATCATAAAGATTTTGACATCTGGTTAATGTGACTGGAACATAAACACATCTAGCTACACATGGTTATGGAACTGTTAAATTAAATAATAATAATAATAATAATAATAATAATAATAATAATAATAATAATAATAATAATAATAATAATAATAAAGACTCATTGTGCGACCAGACAATGGATACGACGAAGTGTCTTAGTCTTAAAGAAACTACCCAGAACTGGTAATGAAACTTAGTTTAACTAACAACTGTTTGATGAGCAAAAACTAATATTTTATGGGACAGAGCATGACTTTGTTAATGAAAGTTTTGATGGGCTAATAGTAAGTATATATGATGACTTTTGTGTATTTTGAGTTAGTTGATCATGTTGGGTCCAATATTTAGCAGTCTATTAATTAGTCTATCAATTCTTCGAACTATGCTAAGAAAATCAAAGTTATAAGCATGATTAAAGGCTGGGTTTTTTAAGATTGTTGGTTAGTACTTAATGTTTTCGAGATTAATTAGGAGATATAATTAAATTAATAATTACAACCTACAGCTGAGGCATGCATGTGCACTACCAGACCTTATTTTACTGATGATACCTTAATTTATCAGCTCTATTCCTAATTACTGTGGCTAATTTATATTAGGAAAATTGATGACTAGCTATTCATAAGGTGTTAATTAAAGGCCTATAATCCAAAAATAATTAAAGGCACATTTCAAAAAAAATATTTTTAAGTTTTAAAAAAAAGATAAATTATAGATGGTTTTTTTTAAAAGTATATTTAAAAAACACAATTTATAAAAATTAAAAAAATCAGTTAATTAAATAAAAAAAATTCTAAATATATTTTTTTACCCTAAACTCAACAGTAATTCCAATTGCCGCTATATTAATCTATTAATCTATTAGTGGAGCAACTCATCACCTACTTCCCCTCTAAATCCATAACCGTTTTTTAGGTAGATGTCTATTATTTTAAAATTAAAAAAAAAAAGGAAAAAAAGAGAGGCTTCTGCTGGGCCCACCATATCATACCATACAACCCCAACCTCCTCATGCCCAAACAACTGGATCTTTTACCGGGGGGATAGGGCGACTAAGTCAGTGGACCCTACACTTTCTACCCCACACGTGGCATATCACCATCTGACAACTGAAGCTTCTAAAATGTTCAGATGGTTGATTAAAACCTATAGTTTTTTTTTTTTTTAACTACCATGTAGGGTCCAATGAGCCTCCAGGCCCATTCCACTCATGGGCCCTATGAGCTGCGTGTTCGGACCAGATGCCATGCTTTTCTACCGATCTTCTCTAAAACGGAAAAGAGGAAAAAAGTAACTGAAAAAGTTAATAGACCTGGTAAAAGTAGAAATTTTATAGGCGCGTGAGAAACAACGTTTCTGCAGACTGCTGATGGTGAACCGTGAACTTCACCTCCATGCAGATGGCGTAGTAGAAACACAGGGTGTTTATGTAGGGAAAAAAAAAACTACCATCAACTGCTTTTTCATTTTATTCGCAGTGTTTCTCGCGATATTGCAACTTTAAAAGCAGAATAAGAAAAAAGAAAAACAAATTGAATGATCCCGTGGCGGTTGTAATTATTAATAATTGTTTTCTGAAAAAAAAAAAACTACTATGCGGAGGGCTTCTATAAGATTACCGGTTCTTCCGGTTGAAGCGAAGAAGGTGTAAACTATCTATATATATGCATGGGATTAACAAATAAAGAAGGCAACTTGCTTTAATATTTTCCGGTGACATTTCATCCAGAGGAAAGCAACCCGAAATCAGAGAAAGAACACATGCACGAAAGTGAAAAAAAAAGAAGAAGCTATCTTCTTGAATGAAAGCAATGGAAATATAGACATGCAAAATACAGATAAAGAAAAGAAAAAAATAAAGTAAAGTAAAAGGCTTACCAAATTTAGGGACTTTCTTGAACTAGGCAAGGAGCTTCACAAGGACAAGTATGGGAGAAAACGAGAGAGTGAAATGGGAGGGGAAGGGAAAGGTAATGGTGATTTGAGAGGAGAGCTGGGGATATATTTATAGGTAAAAGAGAGAGAAATTAAAGAAAAAGGGTTTTCTATCTACTAAAAGAAAAAAGAAAAAGAAAAAGAAAAAAGGTTTTAGGGATTTTGGAAGTTAGCGAAGAAGGTGATTCATAATCATGGATCCCATTGCATCATAACTTCCTAACTTTTTACTGCTACTGGTTTTGAAAATTTTCACAGATGGTGACATCTGCATTGACCAAAATGGGTCTGTGCATGTAGTTTTTTCTCTTAACGTATGTTTCCTGCAATAAATTTTTGGTCAAACCCATCCTCCACAATTTTTATTTGCCAGGTTCTTCTATTTTATTTATTTTTCTGGTACCCATAAAATAAAATGAAAGGAAAATTAATTGTACTTTAATAAATTAGTATATGTAAAGAGCAATTGAAAAAAAAAGGAGTATAGATAAAAAAAAAATACAAAAATGTGGCACATACAGAGAGGGTGACCAATGATTTAAGCCTAATTAATATTATATGTTGGTGGTTATATTTTTTTAATTTTTATATATTTTGTTGATATATATTTCTTTTTATCAATAATTAAGTATTTTGTCGATAATTTATTACCGCTTCCATGTTAAAGACAAATTGCAGTGTCGTACCCTTTCCTGTGATTTTCTTTTCTTAATTCAATAAACTAATGTATGAATATCCCCTTTCCAAGGTTTGACATGTCGACAACATTTCTTTTTAGTTATTTGGAAGTTTTATAATTATTTACATTATTGAAGGCCCATTGGATTGAGATTCCAATGTACACACCTATGACTTAACACGAGTCTTTTATTTAAAGAACAATTAAATTTTATTATTTGCAATTGCACTTATTTACAAGCAACTTTGAGATGTTGTTGCTAATTAATGAATTATTAGGAGTAAAATCGTTAATTGTAATTGTATTAAAAAAAATTACTTCTTAAATAAGAAAAAAAAGGACGGAAAATATATGTACACAACCAACAATTGCATGAAAAGCTGTAGTCTTGTACAAAAACAGCCCTAATAGAATAGGTATTTATTAGGGGAGGCAAATTTGTTCCCTTTAACACTGCATGGAGGCTGCCCCTCCGTCAGTTCCCTGTCACAGACAGCATAAAATAATCCTGACCAACAAAACATAAATAAATAAAAATGGTTGAGAGTTTCTCTTGCAGTAATTTCTCTGATAATTCCATGAACCTGACCCATAACAAGAAAAGAATTGTCGTTTGCCCATGAAACTTCTTCGAAGTTCGTATCAAGTGACATGGGTTCTGTTCTAAAGAAAAATATTAACTTACATGGGTCTTTGTTGCCGTTTGCAAATTAATAAATAAAGAAAAAACACGTACAGTTTTTGACTCCTGATCAAGTGTGTGTATATATATATATATTATTTATTGAGTCATTAAATTTTTATTAATCCACACTAAGCTTATCAATTTTTTATTTGTCAACACTAAACCCTTATATTAATCATAAATAACGTGAGAAAAAAAAAATCAAAATTTGAAGGTCTAATTTTTGATAAAATAAAAGTTTGAACATAGATATATTTTGGCTATTTTCGAAAAAAAAGTTTGAGGGTAGATCTAATACAAAAATATGAATAGTTCAAAGGCCAAATTATGCATTATATAGTTGCTCTTAATATAAGATTCTCCGTCCTCTTTAGGCTGGTCAATCTTTCTCTGCATAATGTCTTTAGGGAGGCACGCAGTAATTAACAAATAAGAATAATGTAATTTCATTTAAAAAAAGGAAAAAAAACAAATAAGAATGTAATTTAATATAGCTAATTAATAACTAATTATTAGGAGAAAAACCTATTACTCCATGTTCCAATATAGACTTCATTTTTATTTTTCTTTAAAGGCCAATGTGTACATCGTCCTTTGATGACCATGTGAATTTGTTCAGATTCTCTTTTTTCTTTTTTGTCCTCCTTTTTTTGAGATTTTATTCGGATTCAGTGAAGTGAGAAGAGAACTCTCGTGGGGAAAAAAAAATTGAATGTGAAACACTCATTCTTGTTTGGATTCTAAAATAGTGCAAGAGAAGAAAAGGAAATTATGTAAATGAATAATATTTACATCAGCCAATTAGAACACATGAAATAGTAGTATTTTATATAAAAATATGAGTTAAAAAGTGCACCTTTGTCAATTTAAATTTCTGACTGATTTAGTGCATGACTAGAGGTTAGAACCCATATATCCGATGCAGAATTTAAAAGAGAATAATTGAAAACAATTTTTTTTTCTTTAGATGTAAATAGAAGAAAATTGAATTTATTTCCTACAATTCTCTGAGAAATACAATTTCTATTCGCAGATAGATGAAGATTATTTATGTCAAATGAATTTAAATTTTGATTTATTTGTTTCTTTTAAAAGGTCTTGAAACAAAATTAGGACAGCAGATTTCCCTTTTCCAATTCTCTCTGTCCAATCAAACTGAGAGTATCATTACAATCCCACTGAAAAAAAAAAAGGAAAAAAACAAAAGAAGAAGAAGACATGCTCTTCCTGATATGGAGATCTGACATTACGTGGCCCAGCGGGCTTACGACATGTTAGCCTTCTAGCCCAATCCCACGCCGGTTGGTTAAAAACTGCCAATTAGCAATCAAATATTTCGATGTTATTACTTCCTATTTCTCGACGGAGCTGAAGCACCTACCACATGGTAAAATTACAACAGAAGAAATCCATTGAACTCACAACTTCTGTGAGCAGAGAATTCAGCTGCAGCAGAAAACCTTCATGGCTGCTATTACAGTGTTCCAACCTGACAAGGTAAATCAGGAATATGGTATAGTAGAAATACGAAGAGCTGGCATCTTGAAATGAATCAACAAAGCCAGCATTAAAGGAATATTTGTATGGCAGCTGGTCCTGTCACGTTATTACTAAATAGCAGATGAGACAATATAAACTATATGGTTGCTGCTATCAAACTTGATTCAATCAACAAAGCCAGCAGCAATGAAATATTTGCATGGCAGCTGATTCACAGTCATATCGTTGCTAAATAGCAGGGAGAGACACTGTGATAACACACAAACATAAGCTATATAAATATGGGCTGCTGCCAGCAAACTTGATCATGGTCAGCCATTAGTTTTTTTATACCCAGATTCAACTTTCCCAAAAATTATACAGTCACAAAAGCCAAAAAAGGAAAAGGAGAGATTGGTGTGGGTTTGCAGATCAAGGTGCAAAAAAGCATCTACAGTTTTTCGATCGGCTTTACAAAAGAAAAAAACTTACCTATAGTGGTGTATGTTGAGCAGTTTCCATAGCTAATTTCTCCGCCTTTTCCAGAATCATCTACAACATTGACTTCCCCAGTCACCTATGTACCCAATCTCATTTGACATCTTTAGATAGTTCATGGCTTTCCATCATCTCACCCTCCTTGGCTTTTAGGGCATTCTCCACCATCTGATCCACGTTACTTTCTGTAAAATTTAATGCTATTTCCTCAGTTTTCCCAGTGTCCATCATTTTTGCCTCATTGGCTTCAGTAATTATCTGAAGAAGTTCCAAAGGAGTAGCTGCTGGATCCAACTCCCGACAACCCTTAGGAGCATTATGAGCTTCTTCACCAGTAAGTAGATGATCTGGGACCTGATGAGAGAAGCGAAACATCTCCTCTTTTGGAATCTTCCTGACTTCATTGTGGTCCATGTGACTATGAAAAACTGTCTTGAAACCAGCAACCTTAACAAGAGGAGCAACAGGTACACCTTGTTCTTCATTATAATCATCAAGCACCTCCACCATGTCATATTGGTGTATCACCCTATCTGGAGTATTCTCATTCCAATCTGGGGACCAGTTTCTGTAAAGAGCCCAAATATCTCCTTTCCTTGGAAGTATGCGAATGAGCCCACGCATGCCTTTCATCCATCTAACCTTGTGTGAGAACGAATTCAACCTTTGGCTGATCTCATATTTGCCTGCCCTGAAATCCCCACAAGTCTTCAGGAAACCAGAACCTACCCAATCTATCGAGCTGAATTCACGGCTGCTTCTAGAGTTAAGCCAACTGATTTGCATCTTGAATGGCCTCAAAGAGATTACCTTTTTAATTCGAGCATAGTATCGAGGCATCCCGTCGTCATCATCATATGCAGCCCAAACCTGGTCTTCTCCAAATGAACTTTCAGTTCGATCCAAATCAAAATTATGAAAATCAGAATCTGGAACATTAATTGATATTGGTGCAGATGTAAGATCAGGGAATGACTTTCTGTTTTGGTTTCTTTCATTTGTAACAGCAGAGTTATCATGCTTGATAGGACCATTTCCGTGATTTTTTACGATGCTCTTCAACTTTTTATTTTCTTTCAGCTTCTCTTGATCTGAGCTCCATTCTTGGAGCTTTCTACTAATATCCAGTCGTGCTTTGTCCATCAACATGTTTCGGAGCTCAAAAGGTGACAACTCTGGCTTGCTGATGGACTTAATGTTAATGCCAGAAAAGCCATAGGCTCTTTCTGTCTCAAAAGTGCCTCTTCTTTGTTCAGATGCACTTCCAAAGCCTGCTCTTCCATTCACCACACTAGCTCCATAAGAATTCCAGTGAGTTTCATCAAATCTTCTTCTTTTAAAAAATTGGTCACTGCCCAAACCAAATTTACCAGTTTTCGATTCAGAGGCTGCCTTTTCTTCCTCGTGCTCTCTCTTCACTCGTTGATGTGCCTGCTGAACAACACTTGCAGCAGCGGAAGGTGGTGCAACTGAACCCCCAACACCAGCCATTCTGGAAAGATGATTCCACTGGAGGTCTGGGGACTTGGAATTCACTCCAAAACCCTCAGGTCCAGGGCTTTTAGCTACTCCACAATTTCCACCAACATTAAACAAGTTGTTATTTGCAGCACGGTTTCTTGAGCTCTGATGCTTTTGGCGAGAAGAATTGTTGGATGACCTCATAACATTTGGAGGCGGAGCTTTCTCCACAGCAAGAAAAGCCTCGTGACAGTTTGGGCATAAAAGGGTGTGATTTAGATAAATCCTCATATACTCATACTGTGTCTTACATCTGTTGCAGATAGTCCAAAAAGTATCAGATTTTTGATAGGAAGGAGATGGAACTGACGTTGGCACTGTCCGAGTATTCTTGTTCTGAGTCCTTGCATCTGAATTTACAGAACTGCTGCTGTTATAAAAGCCATTAGCAGTGGGCTGTGTTGACGGAATCTTAGTCTGGGATGAAACTCTCTGTTGAAATCCTATCACATTCAGTTTCTCATTATATGCTAATCTCTTGGCCTTATCAGATAATAAACTCCATGCTTCTGACACCAGTTTAAAGGCACCATCTGCACCCAATGATTTGTTTTTATCAGGGTGAAGCATGAGAGCCAGTTTCCGGTATTGTTTCTTGATTGTGTCATCATCAGCCCAGGAGTTTACACCAAGCACACAATACCAATCAACCTCACCAGTAATTGTCCGTTTCTCTGTTGAGGCATACACTTCTAAGGTCACCAACATCTGAGATAGACCCTCAAGCTCAGGATACAAGTTTTGAGCCTTCAAAGCAAATTTCTTAGCCCCTGCAAAATCTCTCTCTGTAAATTTCCTCTCAGCAATTTCCTTTGCCCTGACTGCTTCATCTTTATTGCACTCCATATCTGCCAACGTATAACAATAGGCTTATCTCCCCTTGTATAATATTATATTATCCAAATTTCAACTGCAAGCATGTGTACGTAGAATTGCTTGCCACCTGCTCAAAGAGAATATACCTATCTTAATGAAAAAATAATTAAATAGGAAGAGCGTTAAGTAAATCCTGATGTAATTACAATCTTACATCTGCAGAAGACAATATGACCTTTATTTCAAATCAACGTTATGCAAATACAAGGTTTAGATTCATTTTGGAAATTGATATAATAATTTCATGATGCTTCATTTGACTCTAGAATAGTATCATAGTTGTGGAAATAAATTAGGATTAAATTTAACTATTTTGAGCTGAAAGTGAATCCACATACACTTGTAATTAAAGAACTAGATGTCAACAATGATAGCAGCTCAATTTGCACTGGATTTCGATATAAGCATTCAAGAACTTGGAAAACACCCATCACCCTCACATAATATTATTTCTTATACATATAAAAGCATAGAACACATTAGAACAGTCTACAATAATTTCTTGCCAAAAAAATTCTTTAATCCTTTCTACCAACTACTTTTTTTTATCCCCACACGGTCATGTCAATATAATAGTAGAAATTTTCCCTGCACATAAAATATTAGGCACATCATTCTGTAATTAAATATTCTACACCTTTAACAATATAAGTAATATCAATAAACTCAGGGATGAAAGGAAAAAGATATAGGACCACCCTGAACTTAAATTACTATATGTAAAACATCTTAATGCTTAGTTCCTGCATTGAACTATACCTGATACAATGAGTTTCAGAGAAAGCAAAATTCACAGAAGATCTTATTTGGAAATTGAGTATATTTATAAACTGAAATAGAGTCAATGGCATATTAATATGAAAAATATGCAATATAAGTAAATATTTACAGATTACATAAAAAAGAGAGGATAAAATTATTTTCCTCATATTTGTATGAATCAAGAAATATATGAAGTTGAAAGCATACAAAATTCAATATTCATGCAAAATAAGAAAGAAATGAAACAATGTAAACTATTACATTTCTTGTAATTTGTTCCTTGACTTAACATAATCAAAGTTTTATTTCCTTTAAAATGACACAAAAGTTACATGATTAATGAGGCCAATTATCTTCCCTCTTGTTCACTTCATGAAGATGGAGACTATCACTTTGTATATATGCCACATTGAAGCAAAGCTATATTTCGGACTATAGTAAATACATAAAGTAACTAAGGCAAAGGGAGGGAAAAATTATCCTCCAAATGCCATGTAGGTAGGAGCTATTCTATTTCAGATTAGAATTAAGATACATGAACAAATAAATGTAAGAAAGTGTATAAATCTCATTCTTTGTGAGATGCTTGTCTATCTTGCATAATCTACAAAATAATCATATTCTATCTCCACAAAAGATCTCAACTGGATCAGATAATTCAGGAAAAAAAAATGAAAAGATTATATGAATTGAGAATGCACGCTATTGCAAGAAAATTAAGAGTCTAAACAGGATATCTACATTCCAAAAAGAGTTTTCAGAGTCTATTTTTTAGTTTTTTGTATGAACAAAGAAATTAATGGAGGTGTGAGCAACGAATAAGCATAACAAATTCTAATATTACTACACAAAAACCAAATATTCTTCTTTTTATCTTAACAAAAAATACACATGGTTTTATTCCTAACGTGAATTTTATTCTGCTTCAAAGTTCAGCATATTTAGGAATATCTAGGTTATGTACATAAACAGAAACTTGAGAGCGTTTTCAGGATAAATTACACTTGATTAAAATATTTTAAACTCCAATTCACCTCTCAGTACAATGCATTCAACAATTACTCTCTAATTATCTACGTACTTAATCTAGCTAAAACTCTAAAATTAAGAAAGAAAACAACTTTCAGGACTTCAAAATGAATACAGAATCAAATAAACTATGATAATACGGTGATTACAAATCAAGCATCAATTTTATTCATGGATCTACAGTGGGAAAAGTTTGAAGGGGAACCCGTAGCGGCAATTATTGACCATTTGAATAATCTAATTCAGTTTAAACTGGAAACCCTAGATTCATCATCTTAAAAAAAAAAAAAAAGGGTACCCCAATTAACACTTGAGACAAAAAATAATGCTGTTGTAAGAGCAAAAGATTGAGGGTTGGCAAAGAGAATTTGAATAATTACCTATTAAAAGGAAGCCTCTTCAGGTGAAGGAATTTGAAATCTGAAAGACCTGCATCAATCATCATTTGTCACAAATCCATATAAGAACTTGAGAAGAATCCTCAAAGCTGTCCAAAATTTTGAAAACTACAAAAATAAATGACTGAATAAAAAAGAAGAAGAAGAAGAAAAAAAAAAGCAAGCATGAGTTTGGTCCATATTTCACTATTTTATTAACCCAAAATACTACTTTTTATTACTAGGGCTAACTATGGGTCAACTTAACTCTTGAATTGGGTTAGCAATGTGCCGAGTAACTATGGTTACTTTTTAACTCAAGGGTTGAGTTAATGGTGAAATTGCATAAGCATTTATTGTGAATTTGAAATTTCTATGGAATTAATGACAATTATTAATTTATTATTGATAATTACTTGCTCATTGATTGTTCTCTCCCCGTCTCCTCTTCATTTTTTTTATTTTGCTCATTGATTGTTCTCATTAATTTTATTTTGGTATACAAAATATAAAATTTTTGTTAATATAGTTGTGCGTTCAAATATACCCCTATATTAATTAAAATATATTAAAAAATAAAAAATAATATTTATTAATAAAATAATACATTAAATATGAACATAAATTTTAATATAAAATTAACAAATGGATTATATTTTTAAAAATAAAAGTGGTTTATATATTTGAGGCAAATAAAAAATTATATTATTTTTTTTGAGATATCGAGGGAGTATCAATTAAAATGAAATTTTATTTGTAAAATTAGAAATAACAATTCGACACCAGCTCCAATTCTTTTTCAAAAAGAACTTGAATCAAATTTGATTTGACATCTTAAGAAATCAGAATGAGTCAACTCAAAGTCAATTCCAATTTAAATTTTATTTAATTTTCGCTTTTAAAAAATGAATGACTGAATAACTAACTGATAAAACCGATTCAAAAGAAATAAATGACTCGAACAATTAAAATAGTCCAATCCAACTCAATTGTAAAATTTAGACAAAAAATAAATAATTCAATAAATTATCATTAAGAAATAATCATAATTAAACATCCCTACATTTGCATAAAAGTGGTTAAATTGTATTTGTTTATAATTTGGTTAAACAATATACCACCTATTAGCCTCTCCGATGCAAATATTGATAAACTAATAACTAATCAAATTATTTTCCGACTATTGTTTAATTATGTAACTTCTTGAATTATACTACTGAGTTTTTTTTTTCTTTTTTTACATTATAAAAAAAATTGTGAAAGTGTTGAATTGTATATAAATAATTGGAAACTTATACTCATCTTATTACTTATTTATTTCTTGAAATAAAAATTCTGCATCACTGATATTTTAAAAAAAAAGAACGACACATAATTATGGAATTTATTCTAAAAAGATTCAAGTTTGAAACAATAACATAATGCAACTATTAGAGTTGGATGCTTGATCAACGGTACATGGGAATTGCAAAGTAAATTTGATTATGAATATTGGCAAACAATAGTTGATTTTAATTTTACAGAGAAATTTGAGCGTGGGAGATCATCAGGGACTGTCTTAGACTCTTAGTCTCTTATCTGGTGTCGCATTGTTGCTACACTATTCTCCGGCTATTCACTTCTCCAATTGAGTAACTCTTTCTCCGTTTCTTCTATTTACTAATTACCCTTTGCTCGCAAAACTTTCTGTTTCAAATGTTTAATTGATTGCATTTCATGGGATTTAATGGATATGAATTATAATTTTCAAACCTATCAAATCACATAATACTGTTGACATACTTAAAAATTCCCATCAACAGTTTTGTGGGTATTTGTGTTTGTGTGTGAAAATTAATCAAAATTTGTCGAAGAACAATTATTATTGACAACTATACTAGATAGACAATATTTCTAGTTAGGAATGCGATTTCCTCTATCCCTACTCAAATAGGAGTTTACTTGGATTTTCTTCTATATAGTTTTCGCATTCTTCATAATAAGGATACCATCTCCAGGTTATGCTGTTGGAACATATTGCATCCCAAGGGAATGTTATACTCAAGCACAAGTAATTAAGTCTAAAATGAGAATAATCTATTCTCTAGTTGATTGCAAACGTTATGCCTCATCTTATAATACAAATGAGATTCTTATTATAAATTTCAATTTGGTATCTTATATTGAGATAAAATATTTAAGAATATGATTCTGATTCTTGTATATATAGGATAGTTCCTAACATTTTAGATTTGTTGATATTTGAAATCTTTCTCCGTATTTTTTTAAATAAAACATTTTATATTTTCATAAATAATAATAACTTATGATAATATAGACCAATAGAATTTATTTTTGAATTTTATTTTTTTTATTTATAGAATCACACTAAACATATGAAATTATAAATAGAATTTCAATTCATATTTATATCAACATAATAAAAAAATATATTGGAATTCTTAAACACTAATTTACAAATAGAGCGTTTCTCAAACAATTCTCATAGAGATTTAAGTTAGATGACGTCCACTATCAGGTCCACAGCCCAAAAGACGCCACTATTTCGAATAAATTATATATAACCGCTGTTTAATTTGCACAGCTCAGTTCAGCTTCTTCACTGTTAAGCTTCAGATTTTAGCTTTTATTTTGCATTTGTTAGCTAAGGAAATGCGGGAAACGGAAAGGAATTGAACGTTCAAGACTCTCATTTAAAGCTGTGTTATAGTTTTGGTGAGTTATAAATAATTTTGAAAAAACGGGACTAGCATTCTATGTTAATTAATTCATCTTTTTATTGCTAATTTTACTTCAATTTCCTGGAATCTTTAATTCTATAAACAGAGATTCAGGAGCTGAGTGAATGCAGTAGCACTTCCTCGAATCAAAGATTTGACTAACGTTGTATTTGGAAAGTGTACTTTTTTGGAATTGATCAAGTATTTGAGTACCTTAGTCAAAAAATCTTAATGAATTCAGGAAGCTGAGCCCTTCTTGCCCTGACATATCGAGATGTCAATTGTATTGACAGCACTTCTAGGATTTTGAAATAATAATAACTTGCTTTTGCTTTATGTGAAACTGGTTTGTGCAGGTTCAGCAGGCTTTGAACTCAGACTCGATTGGTGCCTTCCGGATCTTACAAAGCTGAGCAAAAGTGTGCATAGCATTGAATTTGAAATGAAGGTGTTGCATGTTTTGATTTTTTTTTTCTTTTTCCCTTTGTGAAAGGGTTCAAATCAGACTATTTTGAAACAACGAATAGTAACCACTAACCAGTTGCAAATATATCAATTGCTTATGTCTGATAGAGTCAACTCTTCTAATTAGAAATTTAACAATGCGAATTAATTAACAATCCTTCACAATTTAAAAACTTCTCTTTGCCTGGATTCCTCTAAATTTGTGAATTTATTAGATCACTATTAACATTGTGATGTCCTCTTTTTTGGTTTTAGTAACTGACTTCAGAACCCTAACAGTATTCACAGGATCCAGCTGAAATAAAATCATCATCGATACAAACATCACAAGAGTCACCAAGCAATGGAAAAATAGTTACATATATTGACAATGTAAGACATTTGATATGATATCTGTTTGCACAAGTATGATCGTGCTATTTTAGTAAACAAATCTGAACGAAATTGTAATTGTTACTTTTTTTTTTTGGGTATAAATTGGATTATAGGTCCATAATCTGATTGAGAGGTGTCGTCAACTGTATATGAACAGAAATGAGATGGTAGATTTCCTTTCACATAAAGCCGGAATTGAGCCTAGCTTTATAACCTTGGGTAAGCCATTATGTTTCTTATTATTACCTTCCTAAAGGTCTCCTGAACTTTCTTCAGATAAATGGCAGTATGCTGTTAATTTATCACCTTTCAATCCTCAGCAATCATTTAGGAGGTTTCAACCGATTCGTGCTGGTCATTCAGAAGTTGTGATAACTTTCCTGTACTCTCTTGAGTCCTGTCGTGCAAATTGTATGAGCACACTCAAGAGCATTTGGATTGTTTTACATGACCGTCAAAATTCGATTTTTCTAGAAATATTATTTACTTCTAGCTCATCCAATTTAGTGCTGTTTCTTTGTTGCTTGTATTTTGAGAAAAATGCAAATAGGAACTGCGAATAAATGTTGCATATTAAATTGTGTTTATCAGAGGGTTTCTTATTAAGTAGTTATCGCCTGTGATTTAGTGTGGCAAAAACTAGAAGAAAATGCAGAATTTTTCAAACCCTATTACATGTGAAGAAACTAATTATTTTGTTCAATCAGTTACTTGAGCATCAATACCATCTGGTGAAGTCCTCTCCACTGTCAAGAGTTCCATTAGTTCCAATACAGAATGGGATTCAATGCATTCGGGGTAAGTTATGCCTTCCACTATCTTTAAGACATAATGATGTTGAAAAGATAAATAGAATGTAATCAATTCACTGCACTGTCCCATAATATAAAGGCATCTAGTTGTGCATGTATTAATTATCATCCTACATTAATTAGGCTACTTTTCTTTCCATGTGGTTCAGTTTACAACCTACCTCTGGGATACTCCGTTCAGCAACAGCTTTCAGTTCCATCAACAGTTCAGGCCGACTCTGTAAGCAGTGTACCTAGCTGTCCTGCCGATGGAATCCTTGAATCTGGCCATTTCGATCAAATACAAACAAATTCTTGGGTAGAGGGAGTTCGTTTGCTCTTTACCTTTTATGCTTTACTTTATTTACTGTTTCATGCTCAAGTGTCTAGTGACTTGTGCTAGAACATGAAGGCAATCTGAAAGAATTGCTAAATGGACTCTTCTCAGGAAAAAGACCATTATTCCTCTTTGTTTTGTTCATTTTGTATGCTGCTTTTTCTAGAACATCAAAATAATTTGACTTCTATGCAATCAGAGCTATAGATTTTGCTCCATATTTGAAAGTGCTCTGCGCATGCATTCGCTTTTAGTCCCTTCATTGTCATGTGACTATTAATCCAACTATAAGAAATGCTTTCCAAATTCAAGCAACACTTAAGAGGCAATAGATACAATATCCAACACTGCCGTGAACAAACATGAGAGAGAAGTACCGAGTTTTTTTTTTAACCTGTTACCTGACATCAGTAGCAATAATTATGAGGGTTTGACAAAGGACACCACCTGCAAATGCACATACGTACATGTGACGGGTATTTTCCTGTTATTTTTGCTATTTTACGTGACTCAAATTTTGTGACAATCTGAATTATGACTTGAGTCGAAATATTTTGGGAGTTCGACCTGAAATACTTTTGTATGTGGGTATTTGAGATAAGCTTTGTACTTGACAGTTGAAATCAATAAAATTTCTTACTCTGCCCGTGGACGTAGGTCACATAGGTCCAAGCACGTAAATCTCTGTGTTTGTGATTTTTCTTGTTTATTTTTTCTTCTGTTTATGTTGTTGTATCCGTAACATACATCCAAATCTTACAGCATTTCCATCAGTGTCATTTGTGAATTTTGCTAGAGAATGAATCTTCAACGTCTAGATAATGCTACCTAATAGATAATTTAGCTGGAGTAAATGAAAATATATATGCAACTGCTGCAAGCTAACTGCTTTACTGTTTGTTGAACTAATACGAGTAGAAGCCCAGCTGACGCAGTATTTGCTGTCCCTGCTTGCCCGTCAGAGATGGCTATTAGTCCTGCATCAGATTCCAATGGATAAAATTTCTCATCAACCCAGGTCCCCAGCAGATATATCTGACTTGGGAGTGGATGCATCAGCCTTTGACTCTGCATATGCATCTCATATGAATAGTCTAGAGGGGATGCAGCTTGGACCTGAATGTGGAACTGACAGTCTTAAGGAATCTATCGAACCATTTTGCCAACTGCCTTGGAATTTTAGCTTCTCGTACCTACATCAGAATTAGCAAATGAGGAAGGTGAAAGACAACTCAGAGTTCACAACTAGATGAGGCTTCAGCTTGTACCCTTTGATGGCGTATTTCAAACATCTCGAAAGTTTCTCTAAATATTTTTTCTTGCGGTTACGCGGATGTGGCAATGACCACTAATGTTCATTTTAGGTGCTTTCTGAAATAAAATTAAGAAATCACTATCCTCTTTATGTTAACGTTGTAACTTTTTACCTTATATTTCCAGAAGAGGCACATATGGGAAATTATTCAGATTCTGATATATTACTTGATTCTTCAGAGCAAAAAAAATATAGGTAATATCACCATCTCTTCTCTCTTTTAACGATTTGTGTCAGATCTTTGGTTCTCCTGCAAATCGGGATGAAAGTGTCTCACGTTCTTGTGTCAGTTGAGGAATTTTTTGTTGACACTTGACACTTTTCCAGCCCTCTGTCCTCACACACAAAAATAATCTGCGACTCTGGAGTCGTCAGCAACGTGGATATCAATATATGAATTAGAAAACTCAGCAAGTCAAAATTAACGCAGGCATAAGTTAGTTCTCAATTACAATTAGTTCATCTTTACTTCTTATGTAATTATAGAATATAGAAACCGGTTTGGCCCGTTTTCCATAATGTAAAATACGAGTGATTAATGATGTGCAGATCCCCCCTTGTGCCGGACGTGATTTTGCTTTCTTTGCTTGTAGAATTATAGTTTTCACTTTCTATTAAGGGGGGCAAAATTTCACTCTTATATTAATTGATATATTTCAGTTAGAGGATTTTTTGTATTTTTTTGAATTGAACCAAAAAACTAAAAAAAATTTCAATTGACTATAACTCAGTTGTATTATGCTATTAACTTTAATTTTGATAAATCTGTATTTTTTAGTAATATTCATACTGAAAACCGCGTCAAATTGAATTGTATTGAAAAAAAATATTTAAATATTTATAATTTTACTATATATAATAATTCATAATAAAGAAATAATTTATATATAATATTATTTATAATTTTTATAGCATTATTATATAAATATAATAAACTTAAACTTATAATTATATATACTTTAATACATAAAATAAAATATATTTATTATTTAACAAAATTTATATAACATTTATAATAGTAATGAATGCAAATAATTAAAAATTTTATATGTTAAAAATAATTTTATATGATAAAGTTTTATGATGGTATTGTAAAAAATTGAACTCAAAATTTCCATATAAGTTTAAGATAAGCTTATTATCAAATCAATCAACTATTTTTGTTATTAATATGTAAATAAAAAAAATATTTGCAATATATTGCCAGTTTTATTTTTAATTATAATTTTTTTTATCACTAATTATATTTTTTAACATTTATAATTTATTTTTATATAATAAATGTAAATTATATTAATTATTTGGTAAATTAATTTAAGTGAATCAATTGTAAAGCAACCTACTTTATATTAAATGTATTATAATTATATAATAAATTATTATAAATTATTATTTGTTTTAATTATATTATATGATTTTTTATCAAAATAATTTCATTATTTTAAATTTAAATACTAATATATATTATATTATTAAATAAAAATATATAATTGATATACTTATTAAATTTTTATATACTTTATAATTAATTAAGACATTGTAGTTATATATATAGTCATAAACTTACATATTTTATAATTATATACTTATATTTTATATTTATGAGTTTATATACCTAATAGTTTAAATTATATATATATATATATATATATATATATATATATATATATATATATATTACTATGTATCACATATAATTTTTTTTATCAAAATAATTATATTATATTAAATTTATGTAATAATATAAATTATATTAATAAATAAAACACATATATAACCGATTATATACTTAATAAACTTATATATTTTATAATTAATATACAAACTATATATATATATATATATTAAATAATCACAAATATACGTACTTATATTTTATAATTATATATTTATAATTGTACACTTATAAGTTTATATACCTAATAATTTAAATTTTAAATATTACTATATGCATAGCTTACTATATATTATATTATTATTTTTTTTATCAAAACAATTATATTATATTAAACATATATACTAATCTAAATTATATTATACTTAATAAATTTATATAATTATATATTTTATAATTAATGTAAACACTATAGTCATATATATATTTTAAATAATCACAAACTTATATATTTATATTTTATAATTAAATTTGTTTAATTCATTAATCTTTTATATAATAAAAGGCTGTATTTTTTAATTTTAATTTAATGTTTCAAAAGAGAATATTCTTATGAATTTTTTTTACTCTTTAAAGATTAATCGTTTATTAAAAGTATTTTAATATGATGATTGTAGATTTCTTTTAATACTACTAAGTATTAACTCAGTCAAATATATTTAAATTTTAAGTATTTTTTATTTAGTTCAAAGTACCTAAATACTGAATTATTTTATATTATATTATTTAGAACTGAAAAAACTCAAAAATCATATTGAATTATCACAAATTTTTAAAATAATACAATACGAATATTTTTTCTTTTTAATATAATACAAAACTTAGATTTATAAATTTTCAATTCTCCAAGATAATACCGAAAATTTTTTAATTCTCAAATTGGACCGAACCATATACACCCCTAATTTTGATGAATTTGTACACAATTATTACTATTATTTTTTATTTTGTGACTATCTTATGTGACTTTATGCAGGAAACCATTATCTTTTCATTTTATTGATTTTAAAATGATAGACTAAAAGAGGAAGTTTATCTCATCTAGATAGCCCATTTCAAGACGCTGTAGGCTGGAAATTTAGTTAGATTAGATATTCCAATTTTGGGTTCACTATGAACATTCAATAAATAAATTAAACTCAAAATGGATGGTCCAAATGTTTTCAATCTTGATGAATTCATTAAGCCAAATTAATCCACATGTATTCTGGTTTTGGATGTGATATTATAATTTTTAATTTTTTTTTTTATGTATTTAGCCCTATTTTTTCATATAAACAATAGCTGAATTAATAATTAAAATACCTATTTTTTAGTAGCAATAGAATTTAATAGTTTTATCTCAAATTCTCAACCATGATGTGAAATTACAAATTTGTTTATTGCTTTTGATTTTAGCAAATACTAGCTTAGCTATTTGGGGTTCAAATTTGGTGTGAATTATGACACTTGGATTCTAATACTACTTTTAAAGAGAGTGTTGTACTTTTGTTGTTTTGTTAGGAAGGATTGAGATATACTTAAGGACCCTTTTAAAAGATGGAATGATAATCCACTATGTAAGGGTTGGAATAATTAATATAGAAGTGATTTCATATTCGATGGTTGCAAAGACTTGGATTGGAGTTATGTAAGATGATTTAGAAATTAGAAGCAATTTATCAAGTATTTGCTGATTGCATACTTGAATACTGTAAGAGAAGAGGATTTACAAGCTGCTATCTAGTATGTACCTTGAATACCATGAAACTCCTTATTTCCATTTATATATATGATTTGTTGAAATTTAATTTTCATGCAGCTTCATGGTTCTATAGGGCAAATAATTGAAATAGGAGCAAGGATATTTAAAATGGAATGCTTTTGGTTTAATAAAATTAGTTTGTTGGTTTCTCATGTGCTAAGATATTTGTATGTTAAATTATCTTGAAATTATTGTATTAATTGCTATTGACATGTTTGCACAAAGAGGGCACCAGAGCTCGCTTGAGATGATGTCTATGTTCTTCGTGTTAATAATATTATCAGTGTTGAGTTAATTGATTCCCATATTCTATTTTTTATATTAATTGATGATTTTGCTCCAATTTTGTTTTGTTATATAAATATATATATTGGACAATTATGCTAAAATGAATTTTTAACTGCTTGATTCTGTGAATTTTGTACTATAAATTTTTTTTTTTCTGAAATTTTAAATAAATCTTCTCGAATTTAATTACAGATTTGGCAACCCATATATCGAGAAGAAACACAAAGTTAATATACTCTTTGTTTATAAGTCCAATTTTTTTCTAAGTTCAATTTTTAGTCCAGATTTTATTATCTTTTTTTAGCATTTTATCTGAATTAAAACTAATTTTTAAATAAAAAAATTATTGAATATTTTAATATATTTACAGTAGATTATTGATCTAAAAGGAAAGTGAAAATACAATTTTTTTCTATTTATTTATGTAAATAAATATATTTTTGTAAAAAAAAAAAGGATTGAACTTATATATATATATATATATATATATATATATATATTGAAAAACTGGATAAATTGCAAAGGAAAGAAAAAGAAAAAAGATAAGTGCAGCCTGAAAAAAGAAGTTTAAAATTGATGTTTGGGCCCAATCATAAGGGTCAAAATAATACTTCAATTTATTTGCTCATACAATCAATCCAACCCAATTCAATATTCAACCGACTATCTAATATAAATCTATTAGGGTGGGTCAATTTTTAGTGAATAAACTATCTAGTGGTGGATTGAATTGGATCTGTATCAATTTTGACCAAATTTGACATATGAACAGCCCTACTTTTCGAACTAAAAAGACAATGCAAGAGTAAGGAATCGTATGGTTTTAAGGAATCGTATGGTTTATTACAGCCAGATGCATACCTTTTTAATGAAATGCAATCAAATAGCTAAGTTCTGACCAGTGGATGCGGAACATTTATTTTTAGTCGAAAAAGAAAAGAGCAGTTTTCAGCACTAAAAATGCAACCAAGTAGTAAGAAACAGATCACGAGAAAAATTTGGTCGAGAAATGCCACAGGGCTCTATTGGGCGTTAACTCAAGTCTATCAGCTTAACTGGATCATTCGGTACACTAAATACCCTTATTAGACAAAGATCAAAATCGGCAAGACACAGGTGTATGAACAACTTCAGAAGGAAACTTAAAGACTACGTTTTTAATACACGAGCAAATTGATTAACAAAAGAAAACAATGAATTAACAAATGGACTCGTCCATATGCACATTCAGCCATCACGCATGCACAGATTACAAAATTAGATTCACCTAGGCATCAATTAATCTACACATGCGACACAAATTGCATAATTCTAATTATCCTGGGGATTGGCTGGTTCTGCCTGGTCATGATGGAATCTCACCACAATGCATGTTATGTTATCGGCACTGCCACGCGTAAAAGCGGCTTCTGTTAATTTTCTAGCTGCTGCTTCGGGTTCTTCTTCTGTTTGAGCAAGTGAGACAGCATCCTAGAAATAATGCATGCCTAGTAAGCAAACAGATTAAGGAAAACCTAAAAATAACGCCTATGCAGTAGAACCGGGAATACCATCCATCCTCATTAGACCAACCAGACACATATGACAGAAGAATCAAATGTCTACTATCATTCCTCAAACACAATTTTGAACATGTGCCATTACGAGTGCAAACATGTGCTTTTTCAATGTGAGGTAGAGAAAGAAAATGCAGATAGAGACTTGAAGCTAGGCCCGCTTACCTCATTGGTTACCACATCCCACAGTCCATCACTAGCAAGCACAAGCAATTCAAATTCTTCATCTATTTGCTGTTCCTGGAGGGGCAAAGAAGAAAACAATTTTGCTAATTAATGTTTGGTAAATTGTC
This sequence comes from Triadica sebifera, assembly GCA_023653625.1. Lineage (NCBI taxonomy): Eukaryota > Viridiplantae > Streptophyta > Magnoliopsida > Malpighiales > Euphorbiaceae > Triadica > Triadica sebifera. The sequence goes on from CM042906.1 coordinate 28,492,322, forward strand.
ATTAGCAAAAAAGCATATGCAGTTTGAATCATGACGTGTAAGGACCCAGAATCAACCTCCTATAAATAAACACACCAAGTAAGCTACAGTATTCGGAATTTTAATGAAAGCCTGCCAGAAGCTCCAATATTGTCAGCTGAAAGTAGAACATTCGACAAGAGCACTTCCCAGGCAGCATAGGCAGGCCTTTCCTACCCCTTAAACCTCCCACTGTACTGAGGGTAGAAAATTCAGTCCCTATGTTTAGATATATAGCAAGAGATTTTTTAATCTTAAATGGTTGGCGCCTACATTTATTAATGTCATAGTTTAATATTTGTGAAAGGGCAGGGATTCTATCGATTCAGTTATAGGAAGTTGAAAACCTAGAGGAATAAAAACCAATCACAGATCATAGACAAAAAGCCCACAACACAAGGTAACATTTATTTAATTCTCTCCCCTTTTCAGGCCAGTTTTCACAAAACTGAGGAAGATCATGTGCAGGCATGGCACATTCGGCAGAACTGCAAAACCAACAGAAATTTTCCATTTCTTCATTGACATGAAGCTATTGACTTTCCCAGCATCATAACTATTGACTGCTTAAACATAAAGGAGGAAATTTATTAACAAACCAAAATTTTAGGAAATTTATTAACAAACCAAAATTTTCTGCTACAAATTAAAATGATGGGAAACTTGTGATGTTTGACAATATACAGTATTAGAGGTTACCTGGATATCAGGCTCTGCAACAACAAATTGCTTTAACATGCGGTTACCAAAGGCACGCGACATAGCTAATACACCTCCAACTCGCCAGGTGCCTAACACGAAAGCAAAAGCAGCATTCTGAATTTGGCTTTGAGAAGCAATTGCCTCAAACTTATCCTAATTCATAGCATATGTGCTAAAAATAAAAGAAAAAAATTACAACTGTTATCTCCAAATAGATAGATATTCATGAGGATGAACATGGTGGCTTGAATAGGTCAATTATTAAATGGACAGGGTCAGGATTCTCGGATCGTGCTTAGGGAGAGTCATTGGTCAGGGATAGGATCACGGGACAATTGACAGATTTTCTGACTTCTTCAGATTTGCAGCTGTCTTGGTTGGGAGCCAAATCTTTGGGTGAAAGATCCACATCCAAAATTCATATTTGTGCTAGTTACTATGAAGTAGCCTCAAGATCACTCCTACACATTGAAAACTTGCGCAAGATGTTAAATTGTTGAAAACATCTACAATCATCATCTAGAATATAAGATAACCTAGCAGTAAGTGAGAGCTTGTTCGGAGGACATCACCCCATTACTTGGACTGTCTCATATCTATCATACCAAGCTCTAAACCAATTAGATGATTCTTCACATCCTAACCATCCATGATAGTTACTATTCAAAATTATCAAAAGTAAGATACATTATAGGGTCCGTTTGACATTGAATTTGGGAAAAGCGTTTTTAGAGAAAAAAAATTATTTTTAATTTTTTTGAGTTTTGAAACTGTTTTTGGAGATAAACAGTTAAATAGATGTTTTTTCCAAATGCAGATTTGAGAAAAATAATTTATAAAAAATTTAAAAAATCAGTCAATTAAATCAAAAAAATTCTAAACCTACTTTTTGAACACCCAACGCAATCCCAAACACCCCCCATAATACAATTTGTGAACACTAGCTTCTTAGCTGAAATCCAGCCTAGAGTTAAAAGTTATATTCAAAACAAAAGAGTAGTATAAGGGAAACACCCAATTTGAAAATATTTACCAGCCCACATTATTACACCTCCAGCATTTTCAATTCTCTTCCGTTCATCGCTTCTATTTGGTTTATGATCCTCAGAAAGAGGTATTGCTGTTCATGGGGAAAAAATAATCAGATATTAGAACTTAATAATCAGAAGCGTAAGTACATGAGTAGCAATTTGATAATCTCAAGCCATCCAGATTCATAAACATAATTCACAAGCGCATAGCTCTTAATCATAATATCAAGAGCATATTGTAGTGTTTATTTATACATCAAAACTGAAGAGAAGAAAAAGTCAAATTAAAATCTTTCCATGCAAAAATATACAAAAACATCAGACAATTCCTTACAGACATGCAATTTACTTGTTCATTATAAGCAGGCACCACCTACATAGCAGAGATCCTGTGTCCAACATAGCCTTTCAATTAGCACTGATACTAGTATATGCGGATGATACCTAAATGTCTACATATATTATCAATTATTTGCCTTTCAGTCAGGAGCCTAAAAATTTGATAATTCAACGAAAGCTGTTCCATGAAATGGTTTGATTGTTTATCTTATAACTAGCTACTATTTAAGTGCAGAAAACCAGCAAACAACTATGAATTAGAATGCCATTCCACTACAATAGTTTGAAAACTCATGACAACCAATAGAACTGGAACAAAATATACAGTGCAAGCAAATACCTTTTCCAGACTTTGATATCACAGTTCGTGAATCTCCAACATTGGCAACATATAGATGGTTATCAACTAACACTGCTGTTGAAGCAGTAGAACCATCATCTCTGTAGGAATCCTTTTCAGAGTCCAGAAAGTCCACATCAGTTTTTTGATATGTTTCACCTGCACACTTGATAAGGTTATCATATGAAAATCTGTTCCATGCAAGATTCCACAACCTATACACAGGAAATGACATGCTAGGACACCATCTACAGAAGATGTGTAATATGACAATGGTGCTGCATAGTAGTGACAAATCTGGCGGAAGTTCAAGAACATATCCATTTTCATGTAGCTTTTTCCACAAGCTGTGTCTTTTCTTTTGATTTGTTTGAGCATCAGGGGTTTTTGTATGTGATCATTTTACTGCCATTTTTAAGTTAATATCATTAAAATGGAAGTTATTAGTATCTAAAGGATCCCAAATAATAATAGAGCATCATTCATATGGCCCATGCATAAATGACCAAATCGCATAATATAGGTATCATGCTAGTAATGTTATTCAGACTACAAGTATATTATTTTTAAACAATAGCACAGACAAAATTTTTCCTCTTCTAGGCATATAATCATATTGCCAATAAAGCATTTGCTTTGATATAATGACTTCTTTTCCACCACTACTTTAGCGGCTTAAATTTTCATTATATCAGTCATAACATTGCTAAAGTGACAACAGGTGAAAATAATAATTACTATAACATAGACTAAATCACAACCTCCAAGGTGAAAGGAAATCAACTTAAATTTTCCAGAATATGATACAATGACATGATCCTTTTGATGGTAAATGGTCACAAAAAAAGAACATCAAAGAACTTGAACGTACTTATTGTCAATTTGGTGTTTGCCATGAATTCAGGATGCTTCATTAGATTATCAAATAGGTGCTCCTTCAAATATTCTGCCGCACGGGAACCACCATGACCTTGAATGATGCATTAAATTTAATAAACACAAAATGCAAAGAGTAAAAAAGAAAGAGAGAAAACAGTCCTTAACACTAAAATAGTAATCCAACTTATTCAAAGCTGAAATGTCCCAGTTTAAACTACACAAATTGATGAGCACTTACAATTTTCTTCTTTTCATTTCTCGATGATCCTACCCTAATTGGAACCTATGGCAAGTTATATCCCAATGCATTAATCTATTATTTGTTTATGCAAGTTCTTAGCCACAAATAATTGATAGCTATAACTGCACTTGGAAACAAAAATAGACGAATATGTTAATTTCACGTGATTATACATTCCATTCTCTTGCACAATCATAGTTACAACATGCATGATAGTGAACCACGTGGACATTGATAAGTGAATGAAACATTAGTTCTCATGCAAGAGTTCCACCTTCCCACATCACTTTTGTATTGCACCATCCAACTCTAGTAATAATATAATTATGTTGACACTAATAATTTGGTAAGTTTAAGTCAGCGAGATTAGAGAATCAAACCATCAAATATTCCAAACATGCAGATTGTTTTCCCATCAATTTTGGTATTTTTAGCATCATAGAAGTCCTCCATAGTAGCTCTCTTTCCTCGGAAACTTGAATACCCACAGCTCAATTTGCCATCTTCACTGTCAACAACATAATATTGGAAATGCCTTGACTTGTTAAATTAGATGACAGCATGAGTAAAAGCAATATTCAGAGGCAACTGAAACTGCTTCCTTTTTACTATTTTCGAAAACAAAAATTAGTTTTTCTATTTAAAAAAAAAAATTCCTAAAGTTGTACTTATGATTGCTAATTTCTAAAAGTTTCTTTTCATTTCAGACTGATCAAAATCAGTCATGGAGAAACTCTGAGTTATGAAGTAATATCATCCCTTTCATGTATCTGAAAGATTAGCCAACAGCATACGCATCAAAAAATCTGCAATAAGCTCGCTAGGACATATGCGTTTTCTTGCGTGGTACAAAACACCATGTAAAACTGTATCATTGCATGCAATAGACACAAAGAACATTTAATCATTGCAACCTCAAAACTTATATACCAACACAAAGTTAAAAGTCTATATATCTGATGCAAGGTAGATATTAACCAGCGTAAAGGCAAAAACCATAACAGATTTACTTTTAGCTAATTTACATAGTGAATATTTTCTAAACCTTGAGCGAATTATTCATAAAAAAAAAAGGGAGAACTCATAATCACCTTTTCCACCCTCCACTAACATATCCACCATCATCATCTTTCTCTGGAAGCACATCAACAGTGGATCCCCGTTTTGCATTAGAGCTCAAATCCACCATCATATTTACATTCATTGACGATTCACAGTTCAACTTGTGATTTGGGTAGAGATCCGCATAAAAATGCCTGCGGATATTGCTTATGGGGAAGGGTAACCTTGTTCTGGATAGTATTCCACCTTAAGCAACTACATTCCTGATGCAGTTGTTGCATATCATCTAAATAGAATACACTAGCCTCCAATGCCGGATTTATCGTACGGAAATAACTGCCCAACAACATGAAATCTACTTATTATAATCAAATTCTCCCCGTATAAGTATGACTTCAAAAAATTAGTTCATGGATTCAAGTGTTCCCAATTTTACAAGTAGAAAAGAGGATGAAAACGAAAGGAACAAGTATATTTCCTAATTTGAAATGTTCATTCATTGCTAGAACCAACATTTTTCTTCTCAAACAATAAAAAGATCATCAAATTATACTGCACGTCCATTAATGATAATCAAATGAAATGACATGATTGGTGCCAATTAGCATAATTGAGCGGCATTATATTCACATTTAATTGAATTGCAAGCACCGGTGTATAAATAATTTTCAAAAATTTTGAATTATTTTTCTTTCGCATAAGATTTTCCCTGTTTCCGTCAGCTAAAAATTGGAACGGAATACAATAAATAAATAGATAAGAGGCCGAAAAAGGAAACAAAAAAATCATAAAATATCCCTACGTTAACAAAAAAAAAAAAAAAGAGTCTTACCTTCAATCTAGTAGAGTCATAAGAGCGGATAAATCAAGGAAACAGAGAAGGAGTTCTCCCGAAATAAAGATGGAAAAATATTCAAAAAAAATACGGATCTCAGGTTGAAAATTCTCGAGTTTTCATCTGATCTGGATGGAAAACGAAGGATCTGAATTTCCTTTCTTTGAATCAGCTAAAAAATATTTCCCTCTTTCGAAAACAAAGGGAATATGAAAACCAAGAAAGAGGGAATGTGACAGAAGAGAAGGATGAAGACATGAGGAGATGGTGTAGGGAGAGAGATATGGCAGTGGAAGTACCAGTATATAGAGGGGGCAGAGATAGAGAGAGAGTGGGAGAGAGAGAGCTGGCTTTTTGTAGCTTGGCGCCGAAGAGAAGTGGCAACGTGTCACGCTTCATGCATCCACTTTAGCAATTATCCTCTGCATGAGCGTCTACTTTGGAGTTTACGGTCCAAGGAAAGCCCTACCCTACCCATGCCTTAGATGACGGATCCACTGAAAACAAGCTCTCAAAATAATAGACTAATCATAATTCCTATGTTTAGGTTTACTTATTTGTGGAAAAAATAATTTGCAGCTATTAAATTTTTATATCTTATTTTACTAAATCCTTTTAGATTTTTTTTTGAAATAATGAATTTTTATTTTAGTAAGTTATTTAACTTTAAACCTATTAATATTGAAACAAATAAAAAATTTTATTTTTATATATGAATTTATTATATTAGGCCCTCAAAAGTCATCAATATTAATTAAATTCAAAGTGAAAATTTAAAAAGTTTATCAGAACTGAACTTAAGTGAGGAACTCAATTTATAAAGTTTATCAGAACAAAATTTCAGAAAGCTATATATAAATTTTGTTTTCATAAGTGAGAGATAAAAATTTAATCTCCCATTAAAAAGGTAATATTGAAGTTAATTAAGTAATTTTTTGAATAATATACAATTTTTAATTTTCAATTTATTATATTGCTTCCATTTTTATGGATGTATAATTTTACTTTTTATCTATTTTGTATCAATATGAAAAATCATTTCAAAAAAATTAATTTGCCAATTTTAAATATCATTCAACACTGTTCATAATTAAAAAAAAACTAAGCCTAAATTTATATATGTAGATAAAAATGTAGTGTAGGACTTTTTCCTTAATTTGAACTTCTTCAAACAAATTAAGTAAAGCTTGTAAAATATATATATATATATATATATATATATAAAAGCATTATCAAATGGATATGATTTACTTGATGAATTATAGTATTATTATTATACCCAATAAGCTAATAATGTAGATGATAATAAATGTAAAATTTTGCAATAAAATCAATGTTTTGCCAAAATTTAATTAATGAAATAAGACAAATAATAGATCTCAAACTGGTGTTTGCTGACCGGGAAAAGGGAAGGTACTTTAGAAATTTGAATGCTTGAAATTTTATGTCAGGTGGAACAATATATATATATATATATATATATATATATATATATATATATATATATATATACCATAGCCAAACTCGTAATTAATGAATCAAAAGAAAAAGGTAAAAGATTTAACAAATTTATCCAAAAGTAAAGCAGACATGACTGGGAGTCTCTATTTAAGTTCTCCTTTTTATTAGTAAATGATGCATAGGCGTATTGATTGGTAGAATGGAAGCCAATGAATTAGCGAGTCATGAGCAATGTTAGTCGGACACTTAAAAAATAAGATATTTTTTTATTTTTGAAGTGTCCGAGGTTCTGAGTCGGATTCCATTCCAGTTGAGGTTGATGAGTCACAAGCAAGGAAAAAGGATGGGAAAATAAAAAGCTAAACGGTACGTATAAAAGGAGAAAAGCGTGGCGTATGGTTGTGGCCCTTTTTCTTCTATCAATTATTAAATTTGGATTATATTATACGCCCACTTTCACTATAGGCTATACTCCATGAAATTGCAAAACTTGAACCAATTACTTTGTATTGTTCCCTTTATTTATTTATTTATTTTCCAACAGTTTATTCATTAAAAATAATTTTACCCATTTCGGATAGGTTCCAAATGACAACAAACCTGTCCTTCAAAAATTTTAATATAATTATGTATATACAGATTGAAATTAATTTTATTTATACAAGATATAATCTAAATAATAATAAAATATTTTTTAAAAATTTTAAAATAATTATATTTATATAATTGGGTTCGAACTTGATGGATGTGATTATAAAACCTAATTCATGAAGTAGAACTAGGTCCGCTTAGAACTTTTTTTTTTATAACCATACATATATATAACAACAACTTTAAATATCAGATAACTCTGGGTTGATGAGGTCAGGCAGACAGAGCAATTAATCTTTCGTAGATAAGTCGATGATTTCAAGTTCCTTGTTCGAAGATTTCTGCTATTTTTATTACTGATACTTCATTAGTACTTGTCAAATGATAGCTATTCAAATTGTATTCTGATTGATTTTATCCTACTTTTTTCAAAAATATATAAAGTATAAAATTTGCAAAATTGAAATTTTTGGATCTTTCTTAACAGTTGTCAACTTTATAATAAAAAAAACAACAGCATTATCTTCCAAATTCCACACATGTCGAGTTTCTATTCAGTAACTAGTCGAATATCACAATTATTTCTTACACTATATATATATATATATATATATATATATATATATATATATATTGTATAATTGTATTTGTAAGAAATAAATTTTTATTTTTGAAGGGTACATGATAATTTGTGAGTGGATTCAAATCTGTTTGAAATTTCAAAATGATTCAATTTATTTTGACTAATAGAGATGACTTGATCCAACTTGAAGTCAAATCCACTCAACCCGATTTAGTTGCCACCTCTAGAGCTGGTTAGAGAACTATAATTTGAGCCGAACTAATTAGAGACCATATGAACTAACCGAGCAAAGCAAAGGGGCTATTCGTATGGCTAATTATGTCATCTAATTAATTAACTAATATCAAGCTTAGTGAGTTAATTAATTAGCTTAATTTTGCTGTTATTCAGTCCTAGCTTTGTTGAGTATGTGAAGTATTAGTTTCCATATCATGATTAAGCTAATTAGTTATTTGTGCTCAATTAATTGTGGGATGTTCCAATTTTCATATTTTTTAGTTGAGGATCTAATTGAGGAATAGGAGGAACTTTTGAATTTTTTAAAAAAAAAAGTACCACCGACATTTAATATATGCTTTTTTTAATTATAAATTCACTTTGTTTTAATCATATTGGAGTTTGCCAAAACTTGAACCATCGATGTGCTGCATTGTAAAACAGAAATTCGGTCACCAAATTACTTTGCTGAGTGACTTATAAATTCACTATTTCATCCCCAGCTCAAAATTAATAAATAAGGAAAAAAATCCATTATGCCTTTTAAATATAAATCTTCAAAATCCATGTCGCTTTAAACCGGTTGATATGTGGCGTTGGCAAAATTATATAGAATTATCAATAAATAAAAAAATTCCACAAATATAGCATATGAGGTATCGCATAGTTATACTTCATGTCAACGAAAATTAATCCGTGTGCGAAATTTTATATTGTGTTACGTATCAGAGAGACGCTACAATCAACGGTCATCATCATGTGCAATATTTTAACCGTGAATGAGAATCCTAAAGACACAAAACAAAATCATTAGTGACGATAAACCACAACCAAGAAAAAATCTCTGCCGCTCGGATTGACTGGAGTACAAAAAACGGTAGCAATGACTAATCCCACTTGCCGCTCTTCAGGGCGTCCGCTCCTCCGCTTTATGCCATAGTTTAAATTCATCCGGTTCGGTCATATAAAAAGTTATAAAAAGCCACGCGCCAGGTTCGGATAAAAAGTATGTCCAAATTCAAAAATAAAAAATAAATCGGTCAAACTCAGACCGGGCGGGTTTTCCTTTCCGAAATCAAGGCCAGGTATACTTGTCACCCATTATTTTATTTTTACTGTTACAGTTCGCCACAAATCGACAGTTAAATTAAATAAGTGGCGCGCTCTTTTGCAGTACAGCAGGGAAAAGCAAAATGTGGGTCCCAGTATCACAAGAATTTCTCTCTCATCTTATCCTGCTCATCCTTTGACACAACTGTTTAGGACAGACAGTCTTTGACTCTGTTTGTCTGCTTTAATTTATTTTAAAAAAAGGACTGTAGAGCCAATCTCTGCCCTAGACATTTCCTCGAAGTTTCCCTCTTACGGTTTCTCTCTCTCCCACGAGAAAATGGAGAAAGGGAAAGAAAAGTCTCTACTTCTGTAAGAACTAAAAGAAGCCCAGTCGTCGGTCAATCACTGAAATTTTTCTTCCTTGGCATGCTTTACTTTCTCTCTTATCAACTATCATAATCACTTTCTTCTTCATCTTTCTGCTTATTCCCTTTCGTCCCTGAATTTCTTCGGTTTCAATTTACTGAGCTGTACGTATCAGTTTCTCTTTCTAAAATCTGAATTTTTGAGGTATAATTTTGAATCGAGTCAATAAATGTTCTCATCAAAGCAAAAGAGGGAAGTTTTTGTCTAGGAATTCTTTGGAATGGTAATTTTTCTTGTAATTTCTACTCCAACACAGAGGTTTTCAATTTTTTAGGTATATACGGATTCATGAAAGCATCTCTGTACCTAAATAGATGTTTGTACATTTTATGTTGCTCGTGGAGATATTTTTGTAATGATATTGTTGGCATATTTGCAATTTGGTATATTTTGTGAAATCACGCCAAATGTCAGTCTCATTTAATTATCATTTCAATAAATCTTTGGATTGTTTTTTTTAGATGATGTACTGTGATTTCCAATGAGCTTTCTGTATTTCTATAATGTTTGGAGAAGGGTTCATGAATTTGTTTTTTTTTTCAATGTTTCTACCGATGGCAGAACTAGTGTTTCAAGAAGAAATTTGTTGTTTTTAACGTCCATTAAATTATTATTTGCTGTAGTTTTTAAGTGTGCTTTGATGTTAACGGACTGCAGCGATTTTATTTTGGGTTGGTTTGAAGGAGGAGCATCCTAATATCAATTCTCAATTTTTTTATTACAGGGCTTGGCATTTGACAACTTTGCAGTGCATGAAGAATTTTATTTGTGTGTATTATATTGGTCAAAGGCGGATTATTCAATAAGTATAGTACCTTGAATAAGCTACAGTCATGAATTATCCGCAGGAGAAGTTTGTAAGGTTAGTTCCTAACAACTGCATCCATTAGTTTGAAATGTTCGTTAACTTTTTGTGTTTGTGTTTGTCTTTAAATTTCTAATTCCTTCTTGCTAGCATTGTATTCCTGAAGTTAAGACTCTGTTCTGGCATTTTAGAAGATTATTTTGATTATACGTGCTCCCTCTTTGTAGTCAAAGCAAATATATTAAATTGTTTCTCATAGAGAAGTAGATTCTTTCTTTCCTTTTGAAAATTTAATTCTAGTCACACCTTTTTTTTGTTATTGTGGGAACATCTGCTGCAGCCCTTGTCAAGTCGTCAAAGTAGTAGAATTGACCCACTCCATAGCCTCCAAGCATAATGCAATTTGTAATAACAAAACTTCCATTTCTTTTTTTCTTTTTTCTTTTTTTTTTTAAATCACAATATTTTTGGCTGTTTGCACAGCTACTAGTTTGTCTCTCTACCTGGTCTGATCAATATCAATGTTGCTCTGGATTAGATATTTTAGCCGGTATTGAACTGATGTTTTAGATGTTCTTTATAATCTTTGATACTTTTCATGTTTCTTATCATTGTTTTGCACATTGGGTTTTTCAAATTAATTGGTTGGTGTAAAGTGAACTTTCTTGTTGATAATGTGTTGTTCAGGTTTCAGGACTGGAAGTCGGACAAAAGTACTGAAGCGCAATATTCTGTGGGTAGTGAGATAAATTCAGGAAAAATTAGGATGACTGTTAGATCTGTTTCTGAGAAGTTTCAAAGAGGATTAGAATCTGGCTCTGAAAGCATAAGAAGGATTAGGAAATCATTAAAATCTTATTCTTTCAGCAGTAAAGTTGCCAAAGGCTTGAATTCCAGGAACAGAATTCTTGACCCACAGGGGTCATTCCTCCAAAAGTGGAATAAGATATTTGTATTATCGTGTGTGATTGCTGTTTCACTGGATCCTTTATTCTTTTATGTCCCTGTGATTGATGATCATACAAAGTGCCTTGATTTGGACGATAAGATGGAGATTACAGCTAGTGTTTTGCGTTGGTTCACAGATATTTTTTATATAATTCACATTATTTTTCAGTTTCGGACTGGTTTTATTGCTCCATCTTCTCGAGTATTTGGAAGAGGTGTTTTAGTTGAGGATACTTGGGCAATAGCTAAGAGGTATCTGTCATCGTATTTCTTAATTGACATTCTTGCGGTCCTTCCACTCCCACAGGTGAGGAAACTGCTCTACCCTGGCTGTATATTTTTTCTGATATTCCTATTTTTGCAGACTTATTACTAGCTGCATTTTATTAGAGCTCAATGCTCTTATTAATAGCCTGTTTGTTTTAGTAAGGTGGTGATGAATAGCCTATGGCATAATTTTTTGTACTTCTAAAATTTCCCTTGTGGCATAAACTGAGGTGTGTCTGAAATATCCAAATAAAAAATGGTTGATATTTAATGCTAAAAATTTGGCTTTTTTTCCATGTTTTGTAAGAACCCCTATATTCTCAAAATTGCTGTACTCTAGCTTTTACAGGTCAATATTTTTTTTTCTAAATTTTTGTATTATGTGGTTTTGATATAAGATACTAATTTCTGTTTATATTGTAGTTTGATAATTTTAGCTGATCTCTATCTGTTCTGTGCCAGGTCGTAATTTTAATTATCATTCCAAAAATGAAAGGCTCAAGATCTTTGAATACGAAGGATTTGTTGAAGTTTGTGGTTTTCTTCCAGTATATACCAAGGCTTATGCGGATTTACCCATTGTACAAAGAAGTCACAAGAACTTCTGGCATACTTACAGAAACTGCATGGGCTGGAGCTGCATTTAATCTGTTTCTTTACATGCTTGCCAGTCATGTAAGTTTAATTCTAGGTTCTTGTTTTATGATAAAATAAATGAGAGCCTTGTACAGCATTTATGCAATGTTTTCATCAATTATCCTGATGATAGATAAGTACATGTAGTTATTATTAGTAGTTTGAGGCAGTAGTTAGCAGAACTAGTTGTAATGTTCCAACTAAATCTGCTATATTTGTGGTAAGTCTCAGAACGTGAAGTTGTCACTGACCTTGACATGTACACAGATTTACTTCATTGTCTCTCTCTGACAGTTTTTATTTTGACTGATTTTAATGATAATAATGTTTTATCGTACTGGTAGATAATTGAAAAGTTATGCAGAGTTTTGGTCTTGCTTAAATTTTTGGATTTCTGGGGTTGCTTGATATTTAGTTTTGACTTGATATTTTTTGTAGGTACTTGGAGCCTTTTGGTACTTGTTTTCCATAGAGAGAGAAACAACATGCTGGAAAAGAGCCTGTGATAGAAATAACTGTCATCGTGATTCTTTGTATTGTGGTTCTCATGAAGCTAACTCTTCACCTAAAACGTTTCTGGATAGCTTTTGCCCTGTACAATCACCAAATACAACAGCTTTCAATTTTGGAATATTCCTTGATGCTCTTCAATCTGGTGTTGTGGCATCTAATGATTTTCCAAAGAAGTTCTTTTACTGTTTTTGGTGGGGCCTGCGAAATTTGAGGTGTGTATCTAATGTTGTCCTCTTTACAAGTCCGACAGTAACAATTCTATATGATTTCTGCTGGTAAAATATGTTATGCTTTGATATATAGAATGCACTGATTGTAGTGCTTGTCATATCTGCTAGTGTGGTTCGCTTGTGGCATCTTAGTCCGATGTGTAATTTTTTCTCTGATCCCTCTGAATCTGATATGTGTGTTGTCTCTCTCTGCTTCTAATGAAGAGTTTCTTGTTTGCAATTTTGAAAGGGCTGTGTAATATTTTGTATGTTATTCCTTTTTGCAGCTCTCTTGGTCAAAACCTTGAAACAAGTACCTACGTCTGGGAAATCTGCTTTGCAGTTTTCATTTCCATCTGGGGCTTGGTACTATTTTCCCTTCTCATTGGAAATATGCAGGTTGGTAATATATTTGTTTTGTGGTTCTTCTTCATGGAATTATGTTTTAAGAAATATAAATAGAACTAGTTTCTCTAGGTACTTCATCTTCCATTTACTATTTTTGTTTCTCATTGGAAATATGCAGGTTGGCAATGTATTAGTTTTGTGGTTCTTATCCATGGAATTATGTTTGAAGGAACATAAATAGAACTAGTTTCTCTAGGCACTTCATCTTCCATTTAGTTATTGGATTATCCATCTTCCCAACTTTATACCAGGAACCAAACTCCTGGTTGGTTGTCCAAGGTCCTCACAGTTGATAATGGCATTATCCTGATCATGAATATTTTGATTAGTAATAAAATGAAACTTAAGTATAAGTTGCACCTGATGCCATTTGGATGGTTATTCTGATTATCCAATGGAAATCTCTTATTAACAATAACCTTCCCTCTCTCCCCCTCTTTTTTATTCTTTTTTTCTTCTTTTAAATAAAATTGAATTTTAAATTGTTCACTTTGCAAATATTTCTTGGTGTCTACATGTGTGCTTGTGCATGCTGATGATATACTTTGCAGAGATTATATGGGATGCATGTGTATTATAATTTTCCGGACATTCTAGAATCATGGATTCTTGAATATTTATAATGGTTAATTTTCCAAGTATGTTTGCGCTCCTAGGTCTTGATGAATTAAAGTTTCTATGAAACAGACATATTTACAATCTACAACCACAAGATTGGAGGAGATGAGAGTGAAGAGGCGAGATGCAGAGCAGTGGATGTCTCACCGCTTGCTTCCTGAAAATCTGAGGGAGCGGATCAGGAAACATGAACAATACAAATGGCAAGAAACCAGAGGTGTTGATGAAGAGAATCTGGTCCAAAATCTTCCCAGAGACCTTAGAAGGGACATAAAACGTCATCTCTGCTTGGCCTTGCTTATGAGGGTAAGTTCTTTCTCCTTTTATTTCCTGGATATTGTGTGCAGCAATTATTTTTTTTTCCTTTTTAATTAATTTACCGACATAATGTGGATATTTTCACCATTGTTTGTTGTTATACTCTTCTTTTTCACGTGCTTTCAAACACGTTTACAGAAGAAAATAAGGAAATATATTTTTGCTATTAGGAGTATCTATTGGACTATCCATGCCTTGGCCCCTGATTTTAATAATAAATAATCAGAGAACTGATGAAATTGACTTGTAGTTGCTAATGAAGATCATTAAAGTTTCTGAGAATAATGTAGTTTTTTTAAATTTTTTTGGAGATCACAGTTTAGCTACTTCGTTTTTCAATCTTTAAAAAGAACTGCTAACTATTTGAAGTTAAAATTTTCAGTGCTCACATAACTCTTCGCCTGTAAACAATATCTAGACTAATAATGTTAATATTCCAATGCGTCCCACATGGGAAAAAAGACAAAGCTACTCATTGAGTTGAATTTCTGTCCATCTTTCATAATCCGTAGATATATTACTAATTCCTCATTTACTGCATGCATTGTTAAAGGTGCCAATGTTTGAAAAAATGGACGATCAACTACTAGATGCTCTGTGTGACCGTCTCAAGCCAATACTCTACACAGAGGAAAGCTACATCGTTAGGGAAGGAGACCCAGTTGATGAGATGTTATTCATCATGCGAGGCAAGCTACTAACCATGACCACCAATGGTGGAAGAACTGGATTCTTCAACTCTGAGTACCTCAAGGCTGGTGATTTCTGTGGAGAGGAACTGCTAACATGGGCCCTAGATCCCCACTCCTCAACGAACCTTCCTATTTCAACCAGAACTGTTCGAACCCTCACTGAAGTTGAAGCGTTTGCTCTAATGGCTGATGATTTGAAATTTGTTGCATCTCAATTCCGGCGGCTTCACAGTAAGCAGCTCCGCCACACATTTAGGTTTTACTCACAGCAGTGGAGGACATGGGCAGCATGCTTCATACAAGCTGCATGGCGCCGGTATAGTAAAAAGAAACTTGAAGAGTCTCTCCGACAAGAGGAGGACAGGTTGCAGGATGCATTAGCCAAGACGAGTGGCAGCTCGCCAAGTTTAGGTGCCACCATATATGCTTCGCGATTTGCTGCTAATGCACTACGTGCTCTACGACGTACTAGTACACGCAAGGCAAGATTGCTGGAGAGGGTTCCACCAATGCTTCTTCAGAAGCCTGCAGAACCTGATTTTGCAGCTGAAGAAAGATATATATAGAGTTTCTATTTTTATTTTTTGTATTTGATTGTTATGTAAAAAGTGAAATTAAGAAGTGAAAGTAGAGGTTAGATGGAAGGGGTGGACAGCATATGGTTGGGTCACTTTCTGTTGTCACGAGAGGCTTGTGTAGCACAATATTATGTTGTATATGGCGATCTTTAATTGTAATTTTTTTGAGCTCTTCAGCATTTTTTCATAAGCTAGTCAGTGACTCCGTATTCATCATATGTTGGAAGGGAACAAAAACGAGAATAATTAAGCAACAAGTCATAGAATTAAGCTATACAAAATAGAATTGTCCATTGTCTTGGATTGGTTATGCAGAATGGCTGAAGGGGTTGTCATGAAAAGAACATGGGATTTTGTACTGCACCAAAACTTTACTATCCTCAAAAACTCCTTACGCACGCAAGCTTGCTCGTTTTCGCGATCTCGAAGCTGTGGAGTTCTTGGTTTTTTTGCAGGATAAATAATATACTTTGCTGAGAGACCCTTTACATTGCTTTTTTTTTTTTTAAATTTATTTATTAACGTTATGGAAAAGTTAAGTTGGTTGAGAAGACCATTGAGTTTTTTAATAGATTAACCTATTTTAACTGTGCTCGCTATCTTCAGTTTTTCAATTCCCTGCTAAATGTTCTCGATGATAATGATAGATTACTCTGAGCAATAGAGTTATTCGGTAAATCTTCTGCAATGGTTTTTTCGTTTGAATTCGGTTCCGTTCAATATTATCTTTAAAGAATGGCTTGAAAAGGGTGAAAGGGATGAGCTTGCAAGGTGCATCATGAAATGCTTGAGAGAAAGGTGGAATCGACTGTTGTTACTTATTAGTCGTATAGGTTATTTGTATAAAAATGGTGAGTTATATAAAGCGAAAGATTTGTTTGAGGGCATGATTAGGGGAATTAAATACCCGAGTAATGTACATATGCGTTTTTAGTGGAGGTTTTGTGTATGAGGGTGAACATAAGGAGGATCGAAAATGTTGGGAGCGAGGAAGGGGTGGATCTCTTCAAATGCTGGTGATATTACGGGCCATTGGAAATCCAAAGAAATCAGGTGCTTGTTGACATTTGCCTTTTTTCTTTTCTTTTTTTTTCCCCCATTCAGCATGGAGCTTTAATTCCTTGATGGCTAAATTAACTGATGTTAAAAAGTCAATTTTCAAATGTTTAGGCATTTAGGAACACAATTAAAAAAAAAACAAAAAGATAAGGGATAAAATTAAGAAATTTCCCAAAGCATTTTTGTATCTTATTCCATGCACGAAATATTTTTGTCTTAGATTAGTTTATATGTTGATTACTTATTATTCCCTCCGCGTTAACTCCGATATTTAGATTATTGACAAGAAAAGGTTATATTTCACAACCAATAACAGTGAAACAAAGTTGAATACAAATATGTCAAATGTGATTAAATTATTTGAAAAACCAAAGTGAATCAACCAAAATTGACCATGGACATATGTCTCCAGACTTGTCTTTTGGTTTCGTGTGTTGAAATATGACAATCCCACATCGGAAAGAGATGATTTTTCCACCATAGCATTAGGCTATAAAAGGACTTCATCCCTCTTAACAATTCATCCCAAAAACCACCAATCTCTCTACTTCTAAGATTGGTTGTATTTTTCCTTTCTCTCTTGTAATATTTCACTTTGTAATATTTCTTTGAAATAGTGAAATATTATTTTAGTAGTGTCCGAGGACGTAGGCATAATTGGCCGAACCTCGTTAAATTCTGGTGTTCCTTTTATTTCTATTTAATAGCTATTGTCGGGTCTTTTACTTTGTGATATATTGTGCTTTAAATTATCTTAGAAAAATTCTGTCACCAAGACTCAAGAGTCTAAGAAAGTTGGTTTTTAAGGGAGACCATTTGTGACTCCACCAACTACCTGGGAATTTTTCTTTGTCTTAATTTTTGGCACAATTATTCATTTTGGTGGAAACTAACCCGATTTCCACAACAATTGGTATCAGAGCCAAGGTTACTGAGTTATATGCTCTGTGGTTGCGGCGTAAGCTGATCTTCCACATCAGAAAGGTTTCCTTGGATTCTTGGGTATTCCGCATTTGAAAGCTATTAAATAGTCTTAAAAGGGAAATGGCAAGAGACGGACAAAAATCCACAATGGACACAACATCTTCTACTTCATCAATTTTGGCGAGAACTGCTGTGGCAAATACGAGAATTACAGTGGAGATTTTTGATGGTACAGGCCATTTCGGCATGTGGCAAGGTGAAGTTCTAGACGCCTTATTTCAGCAAGGCTTAGACATTGCCATTGAGGGAGAAAAGCCAGAAGGTGCAGATGAGAAGGAATGGAAGACAATCAATCGTTTGGCATGTGGTACAATTCGATCGTGCCTGTCCAGAGAGCAGAAGTATGACTTTTGTAAAGAAACTTCTGCAAGTAAATTGTGGAAGGCACTGGAGGAAAAATTCTTGAAAAAGAACAGTCAAAATAAGCTTCATATGAAGAAAAGACTGTTCAGATTCACATATGTTCCTGGTACCACGATGAATGATCACATCACCAATTTCAATCAACTTGTAGCAGATCTGATGAACTTGGATGTGACATTTGAAGATGAAGATTTGGCCCTAATGCTGTTGGGATCCCTTCCTGAGGAGTTTGAGTTTCTAGAAACTACTCTACTCCATGGGAAAGCTGAGGTGTCTCTTAGTGAAGTATGTGCTGCACTATACAGTTATGAATTGAGGAGAAAAGACAAGAAGGATAGCACCAGTGGAGCAGCTGAAGCTTTGATAGTAAGAGGCCGTTCGAAAAATAAGAACAGGGGAAAGAAAGACAGATCAAAGTCCAGAGTGGGCAAAGATGAATGTGCCTTTTGTCGAGAAAAAGGGCACTGGAAGAAAGATTGTCCTAAGTTGAGAAGCAAATCTGGCAAAGGCAAGGCTGTTGCAGATTCAAATGTAGCTGAATGTGATGATTCAGATTTTTCATTAGCATTGATGCCATCAATAAGCAGTTCGACTGCTTGGATCCTGGATTCAGGCTGTAGCCACCATATGTGTCCCAATCGGGAATGGTTTTTCGATTTTAAAGAAATTGAAGGTGGAGTTGTCTATACAGCAAATGACAGCCCTTGCAAAACAACTGGAATTGGTTCAATCCAATTGAGGAATCGTGATGGATCAATCAGAACTCTGACAGACGTAAGATATGTGCCCAGTCTGACGAAAAACCTCATTTCTATGGGAATCCTTGGGAGAAAGGGTTTCACTATAATCATTAAAAATGAAGTAATGAAGGTTATATCTGGAGCACTTGTGGTGATGAAAGGAGTTCAAAGGAGCAACAACTTGTATTACTATGAAGGCAATACAGTTGTTGGAACAACAGCAGCAGTTTCTAGTGATGACCATGAGCTAGAAATAACCAGATTGTGGCATATGAGCTTGAGGCATGCAGGCGAAAAATCCTTGAAACTTCTGGCGAATCAAGGATTATTGCAAGGAGTGCGAACCTGCAAATTAGACTTCTGTGAGCATTGCATCAAAGGGAAGCAGACGAGAGTGAAGTTTGGCACTGCAATCCATGATACCAAGGGTATTCTGGATTATGTTCACTCAGATATATGGGGTCCTTCCAAAACTGCTTCAAGGGGAGGTAAACACTACTATGTTACATTTGTTGATGATTGTTCAAGAAGAGTATGGGTGTATACAATGAAGACAAAGGATGAAGTGTTGGAAGTTTTTCTCATCTGGAAGAAGATGGTAGAAACTCAGACGGGCAGAAAGATCAAGTGTCTTTGAACAGACAATGGCGGAGAGTACACAAGTGATCCCTTCATGAAAGTTTGCAGAAATGAAGGAATTGTTCGACATTTCACTGTCAGAAATACACCACAACAGAATGGGGTGGCTGAACGCATGAACCAAACTCTACTGGAGAAAGTTCAGTGTATGTTGTCTAATGCTGGATTAGGCAGACAGTTTTGGGCTGAGGCTGTAACATACGCATGTCATCTCATTAATCGTTTGCCATCAACTGCTATCAATGGCAAAACACCTTTGGAGGTGTGGTATGGAAAACCTGCTACAGATTATAATTCCTTACATGTGTTTGGTTCCACTGCATACTATCATGTTAAGGAATCAAAGTTAGATCCAAGGGCAAAGAAAGCTATCTTTATGGGGATATCCTCTGGTATCAAAGGATATCGACTATGGTGCCCAGAGACGAAGAAAATAATATTTAGTAGAGATGTTACCTTTGATGAGTCTACCATGTTAAAGGTAACAAAGGAGCAGACGGATGGTTCTCCACAGCAGGTGGAGGAAACTCCCAAACAGGTGGAGTTTGATAGAAGAAGAATTGTTGATCCAACAATTGTAAAGTCTGATAAAATTACTCCTACGGAAGAAGAGGAGATAATGGTAAAAAATGGATCAGATGAGGAAGCAGAGGTTTCAGCACAAGAATCTCCTCAGCAACTTGAGCCAATTGCACTACGAAAGCCGAAAAGGAATATTAAAAAACCTGCTCGACTTGAAGATATGACTAATTATACATCTTCAGTAGATGATGAGATTCCTTCCACTTATTGTGAAGCTATTCAAAGCTCAGAAGAAGAAAAGTGGAGAAAGGCTATGGAAGAAGAGATGCAGTCCCTTGAAAAGAATCAGACATGGAAGCTAGCAAGTCTGCCAAAGGGAAAGAAAGCGATTGGCTGTAAATGGGTTTATGCAAAGAAAGACGGATTTCCTGATAAGAATGATATCCGCTACAAGGCAAGATTGGTAGCTAAAGGCTACGCTCAGAAGGAGGGAATTGATTATAATGAAGTATTTTCTCCAGTTGTAAAACATTCCTCCATAAGAATACTGCTGGCTTTGGTAGCACAATTTGATCTGGAACTAGTTCAGCTCGATGTAAAAACTGCATTTTTACATGGAGACTTAGAAGAAGAAATCTACATGACTCAGCCAGAAGGATTTAAAGTTGCTGGAAAAGAAAATTTGGCGTGCAAGTTGAGCAAATCGTTGTATGGATTGAAGCAATCTCCAAGACAGTGGTACAAACGATTTGACAAGTTTATGATAAGGCAGAAATACACAAGAAGCAAATATGATCATTGTGTATATTTACGCAAGCTACGGGATGGTTCCTTTATCTATCTCCTCCTTTATGTTGATGATATGCTGATAGCTTCAAAAGATGAAGGAGAGATTCAGAAGTTAAAAGCTCAACTAAATCAGGAATTTGAAATGAAGGATTTAGGGGAAGCTAAGAAGATTCTCGGTATGGAGATATGCAGAGACAAAAAATTGGGGAGACTTTGTTTGACTCAGAAACAATATCTGAGAAAAGTACTAAAGCGTTTTGGGATAAATGAGAATACAAAACCAGTTAGTACTCCACTTGCTCCTCATTTTAAGCTCAGTGCATCTTTATCTCCGAAAAGTGATGAAGAACGAGAATATATGTCAAAGGTTCCATATGCAAATGCTGTTGGTAGCTTGATGTATGCAATGGTGTGTACGAGGCCTGACATTTCACAAGCAGTTGGAGTTGTGAGCAGGTACATGCATGATCCTGGCAAAGGACATTGGCAAGCTGTGAAATGGATTCTACGGTATATTCAGAATACTGTAGATGTTGGTATAATGTTTGAGCGGGATGAGAAAAGTGGTCAGTATATAGTTGGATATTGTGATTCCGACTATGCAGGTAATTTAGACAAACGTCGATCTACTACCGGTTATGTGTTCACACTTGCAAAGGCACCGGTTAGTTGGAAGTCCACCTTACAGTCAACAGTTGCTTTGTCTACAACAGAGGCAAAGTACATGGCAGTTTCAGAAGCTGTTAAGGAGGCAATTTGGCTTCAGGGGTTGTTGAATGACTTAGGAATTGGTCAGAAGCATGTCAAAGTGCATTGTGACAGTCAAAGTGCTATTTGTTTAGCAAAGAATCAAGTTTATCATACAAGGACGAAGCATATCGATGTTCGATATCATTTTGTACGGGAAATTCTTGAAGATGGTGGGATACTACTTCAGAAGATTTTGACTGCTGAAAATCCCGCAGATATGGCAACGAAAGTTGTGACAGGTGTCAAGTTCCAACATTGTTTGGACTTGATAAATGTTATTAAAATTTGAAATTGGGCGCTTTGAAGCGCATTTGGAGACATTACTGAAATTTATAATATAAGAGTTTAGAGGATGTTTGTTTGGAATTGTGAGATTGTCAAGGTGGAGATTTGTTGAAATATGACAATCCCACATCGGAAAGAGATGATTTTTCCACCATAGCATTAGGCTATAAAAGGACTTCATCCCCTCTTAACAATTCATCCCAAAAACCACCAATCTCTCTACTTCTAAGATTGGTTGTATTTTTCCTTTCTCTCTTGTAATATTTCACTTTGTAATATTTCTTTGAAATAGTGAAATATTATTTTAGTAGTGTCCGAGGACGTAGGCATAATTGGCCGAACCTCGTTAAATTCTGGTGTTCCTTTTATTTCTATTTAATAGCTATTGTCGGGTCTTTTACTTTGTGATATATTGTGCTTTAAATTATCTTAGAAAAATTCTGTCACCAAGACTCAAGAGTCTAAGAAAGTTGGTTTTTAAGGGAGACCATTTGTGACTCCACCAACTACCTGGGAATTTTTCTTTGTCTTAATTTTTGGCACAATTATTCATTTTGGTGGAAACTAACCCGATTTCCACAACATCGTGGAACCAAGCTAGAATGCAGGAATCCTTTCCTTTGAAATAACAACAAGAGGAAATGAAATGTCTCCACCAGCAGTAGATCAACATCACTAATTTTTCTCTTTGTACGTATCATTAACACTTGGAACTTTAATCCATAGGTTTCCTTTTTCAATCATTTCCAACTTGAACAGTTGCTTGCAATTAAACTATTTTTATATGTGAAATAACTTAATTTTGCATGTTTCCTCCTATTTTATGGAGTCCACTTCGCACATTATCGATAATCTTCAGCAAAGGGCTTCTGGGAAGTTGCAGACTTGTAGTTTTAAGGTTTGTTCCTTTTCACTTGCAGTATTGCATCAGTGACTTCTGTAATGGCTATGTCTAACCTTAATTGTTATATACTTCTGTTTAAACCGGAAAATGCCTACTGTAACTATCTTTAGACTCCATTGATTAAGAGCTGCAGTGATAACATTTAAAGTGCAAGCCTTTACCCCTTGTAGATGTAACTCGTTTTCTATGAATTTTATCTTTTGATTCATGTCATAATGGAATTAAAAATTGCATCGTTAGCAGTTCAAGTGTTCAACTCACAATTTTTTACTCAAGTTATGGAAGCTCTATTTTTTTTTTTTCCAATTTCTTCATCATCCTTTAGTTTTATTACTATTTAATTGCGGCTCTCTGTATTTTCGTCAATCGAATCACCGGAAGCCACTGAAAAGTAGGCCGAAATCTTGATTTTTAGCTTGGATGGTTATAAGTTTCCGCATTACGGACCCAATTATATAAATAACTTTATCCTTTTTGTCTTCTTTGATTAGGAACGCATTTATAATCGTATATTTATGTCAATTCTGGAGATTCTACACATTTAATTCTATGAATACGGTATGATATTTCTGGCAGTGAGAGAGTTTTTCACCCAGAGGAGCCATTTCTGCAAAGGTGGAACAAAATATTTGTACTCTTGTGTTGGTTTGCAGTGGCATTAGATCCTTTGTTCTTTTATGTCCCTGGAATAGATGAAGCTAGAAAATGCCTTGGATTGAGCTTAACCTTGGAAAAAAAATGGCTATTATATTACGTTCCGTTGTGGTTATTATATTACGTCCAAGTACAAGCATTGGTCTAGGGGTTCGATGTCTCAATCTTTAAGCACTTAGTTATAACTATGTAAATTTGGGTAAAACCAACAAAGGAAAGGCGTTTGAATTTAAGCTACGTCAAATATAACTTGAGAGGATATGAACCTTAGAAATTTGAGAAAAAATATACTAGAAAGCATATCTACATCTTGGAATTGGAACATACATAGATCTACATGCCTTTAATTCGCATGATTTCTTTTTAGGTTCTTGGTGCAGTTTGGTTCTTGTTTTCTATAGAACGAGAAACGGTTTGCTCGCAAGTTAGCCTCTTCTGTCCACCCTCACTGTGATCAGAACAAATTATATTGCAGTGGATATTTTCGAGATGAAGCCCAACTAAACAATCAAAGTTTTTTTTTGGATAATATATTCTATTTTGGCTCGTTCATGCCCATAACTCTGGCATACTGGAGTCAACAAGTCTTCCTCAGAAGTTCCTTCTACTGTTTTTGGTGGGCTCTGCAAAATTTGAGGTTTGCAAAATACAAAATTTATTCTTCATTGTCGTCGCTTATCTTCAATGCTTTCTAAATTCTACCTCTAAGCTGACCTCTTACGTATTACATTTCATTATGTTTAGTTAAGGCTTAAATGAGTTCAAAAGACAGTCAAGGCATAAATTCTTCAGTTCTAGTTTTAGACAATCATTCTATAAAGCTTATACGGATGTTTGTGTGCAGGAATTTAGGTCAGAACCTCAAAACAAGCACATATCCGTTGGAGATCTGCTTCGTTAGCAATTTCATTTGTGGCTTGATGCTCTTTTCATGCGTCATTGTTATTATACAGGTAGGTGGCTGTAAAATATATATATGTGTGTGTATTGTTAATGCATAATTTTTGAATTCCTTTTGAATTAAAATGCACGGTCTCTTGGGGATCCCTTGTAATATAGTGGGTTGTAGACTTTTAAGAGTCACCCAAGTGATCTAGGTTCGAATACGCCCTCTTTCTCTCTGATAAGTGCTTGATCAAAAAAAAAAAAAAAGAAGAAGAAGAAGAAGCAAGGTCTCCTGAATTGAAAAGAAAAAGAGATGAAGATTAAATGGCAAGATGTAGAACACTGGATGGACGCTCATTTTCCCCCCTACCCTGTGGAAATGCATTAGGCGTCATGATCAGTACAAATGGCAAAAATCTAAAGGTCTTGATGCAGATAATCTGCCACTTAATTTTCCCAAGTACCCCAGAAGAGACATCAATTGCCATCTGTGTTTGAATCTGCTCTTGCGAGTTAGTTTTTCTCCTTTAATTTTTATTTTCTACATGTTGCAACCTTTCTGTTTAGACTGGTGGCATCAACGGCTATCAACTTGCTCTTTATAATGATTTTTGGTAGGTAGTACCTGCCATCTGCTGTTTAAATCAGTATTGGATAGATTAATTTTGGTGGAAGCAGGAGCCAATTTTTGAATCTTTAGGTGAAGAGGTATTGGATGAGGTATGTGAGTCCTTGAAGCCAGTGTTCTATACAGATGAAAGTTACATCATTCGGGAAGGAGACCCAGTTGATGACATGTTCATCATGCCAGGTAACCTAATAACCATGACAACCAATGGCGGAAGAACTGGATTCTTCAACTCTGAGTACCTTAAGGCTGGTGATTTCTGTGGAGGGGAACTGCTGACATGGGTCCTTCATCCTCACTCATCCAACCTTCCCATTTTTCGAACCCTCACTGAAGTGGAAGCTTTTGCTCTAATGGCTGATGATCTGAAATATGTTGCTTCTCAATTCCGGCGACTTCACAGCAAGCAAATCCGCCACATATTTAGGTTTCACCCACTGCAATGGAGGACATGGGCATGCTTCATACAAGTTGCATGGCATCGGTATAGGAAAAAGAAGCTTGAAGATTCTCTTCGACCTCAACAGGAGGATAGGTTGCAAGATGCATTAGCCAAGATGAGCCGAAACTCGCCGAGTTTAGGTGCTACCATATATGCCTTGCAATTTGCTGCTAATGTGGTTCAACGGCATAATGGCAATCGCAGGGCAAGGTCACTGGAGAGGGTTCCCCTACTGCTGCTTCAGAAGCCAGCTGAGCCTGATTTTACAGCTGAGGAACGATAGATATAGAGATGAACTGAAACTAAAACTACTTCAATCTTCAGCCACGATGAAACAATAGTAGAGGAGAACGGAGGAGTCGCATTAGGTCTCACTTTCTGTTGGCCTTAGTGATGTTTGTTTGTTATGTAGATATAATTTTATCAGCTTTTATAGTGTTGTATAAAGGGTATTTAACGCAAGCATCATAATGTTAATCACAATAAATATTACTCTTCTATAATACGATAAATCCAATTATTAACTACAAAATTAAAAATACACCACGAGTTATGTTTACGTGATTGCAGATTCAAATTCCATTTTCGGTTTCTCAAGTTCAATTTGAAAGCAATTGCTGCAAATAACTTCTAAATTCTAATCACAAGAGGTGGCTACAGAGTAAAATGGATTTTAACTCTGGTTTTATCTTCGTGGAGTTGGAATGGAGGATTTTATCCAAACTTGCAACAGCCTGCACCGCATACTTACCTTTGTTCAGCATGATACAACTTACCCTGTCAACATAAAGAAAGTAAGCCTTAGTACTGTTTATTAGATAAAAAATGGGTTGGCAAGGAAAGTTTTTTAAAAAGATGAAGACATGAATTTTTGGGAAGCTACTACTGAAACTACTCCAGGGCCTTGTTCATATCTAATGTTGACAGAGGAGGAATGAGAACAATAACATGTTTGCATAGCCATATATGCATGAAGAAAATAATATCCAGTGAGATTCAAAAAGATTATCTTATATATTAATAGATGTTAAAGTCAAGGATGCAGCATGTTTTACCTCCTTCCATTGGCTGCATCAGTGATCTCTGCTCGGGTGGGCATGCCAGACTTCACAAGAGACTCTAAGACCTGAGTTGCCCAAATAACTGGAATATGTGCAGCATCACAAACCGAGAGAATTTCTTCCTGCATATCAGCCAACCTTTCCCATCCACACTCCACTGCAAGATCTCCCCTTGCTATGATGACTCCCAAGGGATTGGAAGACTTCATTGCCTCCAAGAGCAGCAAAGGCAGTTTCTCAAACCCACTCTTTGTCTCAATTTTCAAAACAATCCCAAGGTCTTGAAGTTTCCGCTTCTCCAATTCATGGCGGAGTACAATGATATCACGAGTGTCTCGGACAAAAGAGACACCTACCATGTCAGCATGAGCAGAAACAAACTCTAGATCCATAAGATCCTTTGAAGTCAGTCCTTCAAATTGAATATTGCTCTCTGGGACGTTAATAGATTTCTCAGATCCAAGTTTTGTGCCTTTGGGACTAGCGTGAGTAATAGAGATAACAATCTCTGATATGCTGGTTCCCTGGATAACTCCCCAAATCTTCCCATCATCAAAAGCTATAGGATCACCAGGTTTGACTGAATCAAAAAGATACCCAGAGGAACAAGTAACCCTTTGAACACCACTCTTGCATACAGACAACTCATCTTGTTGGGAAGAACTACCTCGTGATATAATCAGCTGGTCTCCAACTCTCAGTCTGATAGAGGGTTCAGTAGATGGGACATCCATCACTTTTCCAACAGTAGATCTGCCTCTCTTTCCCTTCATATATAGTTGTGTTCCTGACTGAATATAGGTAGTCCTATCACACTCAGCCACATATCCAGTCCCAGAAAACACATGAAATTTTCTAGAAATCCGCAGTGTCCTCTTCTTCCCTCTAGCATCACAGAATCTTAAAGTGTCACCTACCTCAAGCTTAGTAAGAAATTCTTGGCCATCTATGAACAGAACAGCATCAAGAGCCAAATGAGGGGGAGGAGGACCTGCTTCTTTGTGAGATAACCAAACTTGAGCAACAAAGATAACACTTCCAGCAGCATTTTTCTGTGGGGATATTTTCATCACAGCTGGACCTGGCTTCAACTTTCCCGTTCGAAGCTTTGGCCCAGCTAAATCCATGAGAATTCGACAAGGTTTTTCTAGCATTTGAGAACTTTCCCTTACTCTTCTTATTATCTCACTCCAAATACTAGGACTTCCATGTGCACAATTGATACGAATAATGGAGGTACCAGCCTTGATAAGATCAGTAATAAGTGTTCCACTCTCAGTAGCTTCCTCTCCGACTGTTACCATGATATGAGTAGTCCTACTATCTTGTCGTTGACCCAACAAAAGTTCTCTGTGAGAGAATGCCTTCTTCCTCATCTCTTCTATCATTAATGTTGCATACTTCCGTTGGTATTGTACTTCTCCAGAGAAAAATTCCCCCCTGATGTTTTCTTCAGGGTTTAGAGAATTAGATTTCAAGTTCTCCAGTATTTGAATGCTTGCAGTAAGACTTGCAAGGACATGTGAATTTATAGTCTCCAACTTAGGGAGACCGATCAAATAGAGATCATCTTTTAGCTGCTCACAGTCAAGGCATCTGAATGCCAGATAGTGGATCAAGTTTGTTGCACTAACCAAGTAATTTCTGCTAACATAGAGCCCAAAGGTAAAACAACACTTCAGATTAAGAAAATTGAGGAAAAAACAGTAATATATAGAAAAGCTATACTTCTAGAAAACAGAAAAGCAAGATCTCACCGTAGCTTAGTAGCCTTATCACATCTCTAGAACAATAAACAAGTATGATGATATGGCCACCATCATAAATAAAACAATGAAATATTTACCATAAAGGTTATTTTGGAAAAAGGAAAAAGGAAAGGTGAAAACTCAATTGCTGATTATTGAGAGACCATCTTAATAGCATGATAGTTTTGCTATACATTTAAAAGAGCGGGGTTGTGCCTTCAAGTTATGATGGAAGAAATGGCATAGGATTACTTGCCTTTAATCAATATAAAATGTGAGCAAGCATTTATTCAGATAGTCTCATTAAATCATTCTTCATTTGTCTAATTTTGGTTCATGACGTTATCTGATAGTGGAATCTTGCAGAGTAAGCCACTAATTGCCCACTCATAGACATGTCCTCCACAGTATGCTAATACCATGTGTAACGAAAAATTGTACCTATGACACAATTCAAGTTTTGAAGCATTCCATTGTTCTGATGCTAAAACATGCAATTGAATAGCTTTTATTTTGTCGAGAAGGCCTCCTTGTCTTCCTAGAAGTGCAACTGTATGAGCAAGGGTTGCTTCTGAGTGTGAAGCAGAAGAAACAACTTCAGCATCTAAATTATCAGAATTCTTGTTGTCTTCCAAAGGCAACTGCATTTGGTTATCAGCATAATGGTAAAAACTGCCACTTTCTGCTCGATCATTTTCATTTGGGATGGAAAAAGCTAAAGTTCTTGGCTTTGAGTTCCTCTTATGAACAGATAGCAATTGAATAATGCAACTTGGCTGCCTTCCACGAAGTGTAGATCGTACATTTGCTTTCTTTACCTTCAGATTGGAAAATGCAAATCCCAAGAAATCAGCTGAATTAATGACCTGAAGAGAAGAAGAAGAAGAAGTATTATGCCTGAACTTGTTGCCTAAGAGATTCCAGCATTTTAGATTCATAATCCAATAAATTCAATATAGCAAAAAAGCAAAGGCTAAACCATTTCAAAGCATCAAGTAAAAATCCATCTAAAATGCAAAGGCCCGAGCAACAAGAAACGACGCTCAAGCAACACGCTACTTGAACAATTATTTGAATTAAAAGAACTAAACAATCAAACATATCCAAAAGAATGACGCTTTAACCACAGAAAAAATCCAAAACAGAACGTTTTTTGCACATGATAACAAAGAATGATTTGATTTGAACACAGAAAATTTACATAAATGAACAAACATCAAGACTATAAAAGCATATTGGAAAAGAGCTAACTACATGAGAATGAAGTATTGTGCTCTCATTTACAACTGGAGGAGCTGAAAGTGCATATAGCGCCATTTACGCCCTAGCGTTAAAGAACGCATACAACACCTGCAAAACACCGTAACTTATCGATGTCAACATCTCGTCTTAATCATTTTCCGTACAAAATTCACCAAAATAATAAAAGTAATCTTAATTAATCAAAACTCACAAAATTGGATATGTAAAATCCCAACGGAAAAATTTTCGAGAGAAATTCTTTAATATTCGCCGCAAAATTATCTCATTTCTTTAGGAGAAAGAGAGAAATAGTGTTTCTGTCGTTTATAAAGAGAAAAGGAAAATTAGAAATTATGGAAATCAGAGAACCTGTGCGAAACGAATTTCTTTTCTCTTATTTTCTTTATGAGCTATGAATTTTCTCCATGGGAAGTGAGAGAGAAAAGGAGAAGGGAGTGTGGAAGCCGCGTGCCAGATTCACTTAAGATTTGATGTCTCAGAATCTGTTAAGTCGCTGCTGGATTGGATTCTCACCCTCGGATTTTATTTTTATCAAATATTTTGTGATAACTACAGTTAATATCGGGTTTGATACGATTAAATATGAATTTAAATACATATAAATTTTAAACATATTTAAAAATATTCAATAATTAAAATATTTATTTTAAATATATATAAAAATAATTTTACAATATATTTCATTAAAATTAATTATAATAATATATGGAAATAAAAATTAGTAAATTAAATATTTTATTTATATTAATAATAATCGATGATTAATTGTTTTTATACCGAGATTTCCAGCTCTAAACTTCCTACACATGATATATCAGCGGGTACTGGTCTTCGGGTCTACCGGAACCAATGAGTTGCAATACTTAGAACTGCCGAGGGGTTGTCAATTCTTGTTTGAAAATTCTTGGTTGCGGCGTGTGGATATAGAAGTGATTGAATCAGCTTGGCTTAATTATTTAGGTAGCTCGGTTATTGATAAAATTTACGATTGTGGTATAGCTCTTACAGCTTGGAGTATCGAAGAAAACTATTCTATTTCGGTGGAAAAATATAAAATGAAACAATTTAAAACTAAATGGGGTAAATAACTAATGATGATACAAACTATTTTGAAAATAAACTCTCTAATTTCAAATTTATTTCACAATTTGATCATAATTTCTCCAATTTAATTTGGTCTGAAACTGTCATGCTCTAATATGTGGTATTAGAATTAATTGACAAACGATATATAAATATCAAATCGATTTAAAAGTAATAATCTAGATAAAACAAAATGGAGATTTGAAGCATTTGAGAATCTAATTGACTTGTAACTTTTTAAATTCAAAAAATACAAGATCAAGCAAATCCGAAATAAAGACTCAAAGTTTCAAAGATTTGGATGAATATAAGTTTATTGACAAATTAGAACTGAACCAATTTAATTAGATTTGAAATAAATGGTTAAAAAAATTATTCTCAGGTTGAAAAATACAAAATGAAACATTTTATAATTAAGGGAGGCAAATAATAAAAAATAACGAAAATAATTTTAAAAACAAGTCCTCTAACTTCGATTACATTTCACAATGTGTTCACCCTTCCAATTCAATTTGGGTCGGCGATCATGCTACATGGAGCAAAAATTTACATGGTAATTTTAGAGATGGCACAAGCAAGGCCAAGAAAGACCTGCACACAGCTTTATTGACTAATGATGACGGGGGGCTGTCTTACTAGAAAGGAATAGGTTAAATTCGCTGCTTGCTCAGGAGGAACTCTACTGAAAACAACGGGCAGAAAGTTATTGGTTAGCTCATGGAGATGCTAATACATGGTTTTTCTCATTCTCAAACCTCTATTAGAAAGAGAGCAAATAAAATTCTTGCTTTAAAAAATTCAAGTAGGCATTGGGTGCCGGATAAAGTCACGTTGTGCAATATGGTTTTCGATTACTTTGCGAATCTCTTCTCAAATTCTAATAGAAATTATGAGTCACTGATTTCCTGTGTTTCGGGAGGATGGGAGCAAAGGAGAATCGAAAATTACTTATTAATCCACCAGAATTTAAGAACGCATTCTTTCAAATGCACCCGGATAAAACACGTGGACCAGATGGAATGAATACTGCATTATTATAGTGTTATGTCTAATAGTAATCCCAAATACCATAAATATTTTTTACGGAAACATATTTGAAAAAAACAATTTATAAAAAATTAAAAAAATCAGTTAATCAAATTAAAAAAATTTAAAACGATAATTAACAATAATACCAAACACTCCATTTGTGCCCTTCAATGGTTCATGGATATGTCCTATTATTCCTAAAAGAGGTCTCAGATAAGGGGATTCATTGTCTCCTTATCTCATCATTCTTTGTGCGGAAGGGCTTTCAGAGTTGTTTTGCAAGGCTGAGATGAGGGGGGATATCCACGGTTGCTCAGCCGATAGGATAATATATATAAACGATAGCTTCTTTTTCTTCAGAAATATTGAACATGAGTGTCCTGCTATTAAACCCATTCTTAATTTGTACGAGGAAGCTTCAGGCAAAGTTATCAATTTTAAAAATCTGGGATTTATTCTAGTGCCAATGTGAATGATTGCTTGAGTAGGGTTCGTGACATTTTGGGTGTTACAATTCCATTGGATTATAGGAGATATTTGGGGTTACCCTCTTTTATAGGAAAAAAATAGTGTGGAATAGAATAAATGCTTGGAACAATATATTTATCTCTTGAGCAGGGGAAGAGATTTGGATCAAATTTGTAGCTCAAGTTGTTCCTACCTATTGCATGGGGGTGTTTATATACCCATTTTCAATTGTGATGAGCTACAAAAGATGATGAATAGTTTTTGGTTGGGTATGAAGCAGGGTGGGGGAAAAATATGCATTGACTTTCATGGGATATGATGTGTTCTAGAAAGAAATTGGTGGTTTAGGCTTATGTGACCTTCATTGTTTCAATTTAGCTATGCTTGGCAAGCAAGGATGGAAATTGCTCTTTAATCCTAATACTCTTCTGGGGTTGATTCTCAAAGCTAAATATTATCCTAATGAGGATTTTCAAAAGACTAAGGATGATCACAATCCTAGCTTCATTTGGAAAAGTATTTTGTATGCTAAAGAGGGGCATTAGGTGGAAGCTGGATAATGGTTCTTTGGTTAAAGTTTGGACTGATCCCTGGGTTGTCGATGATAATAACTTCTTTGTTGTCTCCACGATTGTTAAATGGTCATGAAAATTTGATAGTGAGAGCTCTTTGATGTTTAGGGAAATTCCTGGGATATGTCTAAATTATATCGATTGTTTTTGCCAAAGAAGGTTGTTCGTATATCAAGCATTCCCATTTCTGATCCTTTGGGTCATGACTGTCACATTTGGCATTTCGGTAGGAATGGAGTATACACGGTTAGATCTGCATACAGAATTGCTACAAATTTGTCAAGCACTATTAACTTTTATAATGATGACTGGAACTGGAGAAAAATCTGGGCGGACATACCTCAAAGTCCAAAATTTCTTGCGGTGAATGTGCAGGGATATTCTTCCCTCTAAAATCAAATTATTTTCTAGAGGCATTATGTTTGATGTTTGCTGCAATTTCTGTGACAGCCCTGAAAATGCTTTTCATGCATTAGTAAATTGTCAAAGATCTCAAGCTTGCTGGGCCTTGTTAAATGTAAATTTTCTGGATTGTGCTAACTTGAGAGATGCTGCATGTTTAATTTTGAATTTGCAGGATCATGATCTTTTATCCAAGTCCTGTTTTTCTCTTTGGAGCCTTAGGAGGCACAGAAACGTGTTTGTTTGGGAAAACAAATGGAGAAGCCCACCTGACATTTTACAATATGCCGTTGCAGAGTTTCAAAATTGGCGGGCTGCAAAGAGTGTGGTTGCGCACCAGCAGCAGCTTCGGTTCCTTCTTCTTGAAGCATCTCACGGTGGGTTCCACCTATTTCTGGCCACTTGAAATGCAATATAGATGCCGCTTTTTGCTAGAGACAAAAGGATTGGTTTTGGGGCTCTGGTGCGTTTATTTCGGGTATCTCCTCCACTATAAATGGTTGTTTTTCTCCTAAAATTGGTGAAGCTTGGGCCCTTGCCGAAACTTTGGTTTGGCTGCTCCAAACTAATTTTCTTGCAGTTGACATCGAAGCTGATTGCTAGGATATGGCGGTGGCGTCTTGAAGAGTTATTGCTGATCTTAGGATCTCTTGGATTCATAGGCAAGCTAACATGGCTCATACTCTTGCTCGGGTAGCTGTATCTCATTCTTGTCTTAAAATTTGGCATTCTTTGCCTCGTTTCTTATTTGATATTATTTTCTCTTAAGCTCTTGCACACGAATCCTAGGTTTGGGTGTAAGTGAATAGACTTGTCGGTCTGGGATTATTATTGATCCAGTGCTTTAGCGTTTTTGTTATATATGTTTGCTCTTGCTCTTTTAAAAAAAAAAAAATTCTCCTCTGTTTCTTATATAGTGAAGTCTATTTTACTAATGAACTACATTGACTAGACCAAAAGAGACGGAATATATAAAACACACAACTTTGCAAAAGCTATTAACCATCACTTCTGAGGAGTGGACACAGATAATCTTTCCACATTATTATTACAAAAAATTGGGAGAGCGGGTGGTTAAAACGGCAGCACAATAAGTGATTAAAGAGCTAAGAATATGAGCATTTTTTATTTTTATTTTTATTTTTGGTAGAAAAATATGAGCACATTCTGTAATGACTTTGGAAATATACTGCTGATGATAGAACCTGACCATATAAAACGAGTATCTTTTTAAATTATCATTAATATCAGATTCATCCATCAAACATTACATAGCTATCGCTGATAATCTAATAAACTACTCAAATAAAATGTACCAAGAAATCATAATTCATGACATAATTATATAGTCCTCGCCACCACCGGAGTGAATAATCCAACACCTCTACAACTATATGCTTAACAACTGCCTCTATAATCTACTCCCCATCAGCAAAATCGCTCCACTAATCTTGAAATTCTAATAACACAGCCTCCATACTACGAAACGTGGATTCCTTTTGCCTGGGTCGGAGAATCACGAAGCAGGCTGACCTCCCTCTTCAAAAATGTTGGCAAAGCAAAAGCAGCAGAGTGTATCTGTCCAGAAAACAATAGAAACACTATTCAGCAAATGCACTATTATGCTACCCAGATTATGCCAGACTTCACATTTGACACCAAGTCAAACCTCAATTACCATTAGCATCCAATTAAATAAACTCTTGGCAGAAATTCATCTAGTTCCCAAGATGAGATAGAAATCAAAAATTAATGATCAGCATTAGCCATAGAATGACAGGATTCCCACTGCCAGTCATTAAATGAAAGACAGTACCTAAAAAAGAGTCAAAGATGCTAACTTCAAATCTCATTTAAACTTCATTTAAATAACACAGATGAAGTTTTGATGGACCCAAGCTGGCCTTAGAATGCCAGTCCCAGTCCATTTAGCCATGCAGTTGTAAAGCTGCCCACCCCCCCCCCCCCCCCAAAAAAAAAAAAAAAAGCCTAAACCAAATTCATTGGTTGGTTAACTGAAAAATTCTGTTTGATTTGTTAGGGGATTCAGTACTATGCTCAGTTCTTTTGGTCAGGCCTTAGATACTACATGCCATCACATTACCTTCACCTCCGGAACAACAGAATTATGCTGAAGACTTTGTTAACTGACAAAATGTAAAAAGCACATAATCAATGAAGATAAACTTGAAGAAATGAGCTCAAACCTCCGAGTTATAGAACCTAAGTTCTCTTTTATGGTCAGCTGCTCCTTCTAACTTCTCAATAGGGTTAATGGGATTCAAGAAATCAACCGGTTGCCCCTCAGTTGAGCATAGGAGAAACCCGATCACACCACTGCATGATGGCCAAAGAAACAGAACACAAAAATCATTCAAAATATATCTGAGATTTTTCAAATTCCCATTTGACTTCTCCACTGGTAACAGGGGAAAACACTAGATGTTTATCAAAAACTTAAGAAGTTCAACTACATCAAGGTGAAATTTAGATGACTCTTCCCCAGTTTTTACCCCTTGCAATTTGCTAGGTAAACTTTTAACACCAAAAACATAAGATTGTGCAAAAAATAAGGTAATGCCAAAAAAAAAAGGCAGACATAATTCAAGTACAGACTGGTCCATAGAATTGTCAAGAATTGACCATTTCTGAAACTGGAGAACAAATTCAAGAAAAATAGGATCCAAAATTACCTTGGATAAGTTGGAACACTTGCCCAAGCATAGTGAACAGAACCCTTGAATGTTTCACGACAAATAGAGATCATATCCTGAATAAGATGTGTATGAAGCCACATGCTCTCTGCCATGTTACAAAGGACACCGCCATGCCTTAATGCTTTAGCTATTGTCTGAAAAAAGGGCTTCTCTACAAGCTCTTGAGCTGGACCTAAACCAGAAAGACGAATCCCAAAAAAGTAACATTTCTAAACATACACAAATCCTCAAAGAGATGTTTAAAAGCAGAACTCTTTAAAAAAACAGTTTTAAATACTAATAAATATATCAATGTAAGGCCATATCCAGGAAACTTCAGAAAACCATACTACTAATATCAAAGCCTAGGTAATACAATTTTAAAAAATATTTTGGTAATTAACATATATTTCTTAGCATCCTTAAATAATACGAAAATTGCCTGAAATCAGAACCTGCAGAAAGGTCTGTTTAGTACCCACAGTTGTAAAAAATGAGTCCTATGTTTGGTAATAGCCACTCAACTTCAAACACCGCACAATTTCAGAATTATGAAAATAAGCAAAACCACATGCATAACCCCAAGGCCACAATGCAAATAAGGGGATCACTGGCACTCAGTTATAGAACATACCTACAGGGTCTGATGAATCAACAATAATTGCATCATACTTCCCCTCAGGAGCACACTGAAGAAATTCAACAGCTGTAAAGATGACAAAAGCGAGATCCACTAAGAAGATATAGTCATTTGCTTGAACAAATTATTCCAAGTTCTGATAACATTTATGTATTACATATAAAGATAGAAATTGAAAAACTGTTCGTACATACCATCACCTACATGAAGTCGGACACGAGGATCATCAAATCCAACAGATAATTCTGGAAAATACTTCTTAGACACCTAGAATAACCAGTAAGTGTTAGTTCCAGCACAGAGGAAACTTGAGATAACATTATAGATTTCATCAAATCACACTTACATCTATCACCATCTTATCTATCTCACATATATCAATGAGCTCCACAGAACTATGGCGAGCGATTTCCCTAAGAACCCCACCATCACCACCACCAACAACCAGAACCTACAGCACATTTTATGAAATGAGAATAGATAACCTAAACACAACAAGTTGATTAGAAAGACACTAAGAGTGTCTAAAATGAGAAAATTTTAGTTTCTGATTGAATGTAATTGTGTAATTTTAGCCGCAAATTTAATGTAAAATGACAAACAAAAGAGTTATCCTGAAGCTAAATATTGACCTCAAATTGTTATTAAGACTGAAAACCTGGTAAATTTTGACTAGCACTGTGGCTTCATGCAATTTTATAGGAAACCCAGTTTTCAACTTAGTCAAAAGGGCTCTATTGATAGCCCAACTCAATACAAGGAAATTGACACAATAAACCACCAAAATATAGTAATAAATTAATGGAAACAGACAGGTTTTTACTCTAGGTAACATTTTAAAGTAAAAATATATGTCCTTCTGAGCAGGAACATTGAGACCATGAAACTAGCACATTTAGGTCTACTATTAACATGCAGCATGACAAAGTGGCATGCTTTAGGGTTTTGCTTGGCCAAAAACAAGAAACATCATATAATGATAAATTCACAAATGAATTTGACAAGCAAGCTACTACATAATGCAATAACGCTTCACAATTTTTGCATTTATTGAGCAATGCCACATTTTCTTAGGAAACAATCGATTGATGGGGGGACAATTATCTCTCAACATGTGATTCCAAAATTTACATGTCAATGATATATTATTTATGCTATAACATAATGCAAGATTGAACATTAACAATTTCTTTCCTTTTTTTCTTTTTATTTTTTAGAAATCCTGTGCTCTAGAAAACAAGGAATATAACAATGTTAAACCAATAAGGAAATCCAATATGAACTAAAGCACTGCCAGAATTTTCTAAAGCAACAGAATTATTAGAATATAAGAATTAATGCTAGGTGAACATTAAAAGAGAGTGTATCACAGATCATGAATTTCAAAGTTAATTTGACTTCCATTTTTAAGGTTATTCAGATTATTTGCTCATTTCAGAAAACAAAGGTAGTCATAATGTAATGGAGACTGTTAAGTATAGTTGACAAGACTACCAATTTTCTTTATCCTTCTCATAAATCTTTCCAAAAATTCCATGAAGCTGATCCGCTCCTTAATAATTTAATGTCGGTGAAATATAAAATGAGAAAAATTAAAGGGAGAGTGGAATTACACAAGAAAGCTATACATCAAACAAATTGAAGTTTGAATCCCTTTTTCTCAATTCCTTTCCTTTTAAGCCCAAAGAAAGCAAAGAATACACCAAACAGAAAATTCTTTAACAGGAATAAATAAAGGCTATGCATACAGATTTAGGTGATGGAATTGAACAAAGTGGAAGATGAGCTATCATCTCCTGGTAGGCACACTCATCTTTCTCCGTCAACTGTACAATGCCGTCAAGAACAAGCACTTTACCATACGCAGATGACTGCAGATGAATGATTCATTATCAGCCAACACAAATGGCAGATATATGCAAATAAAGGAAAAGAATGGAAAGTGAGCCGTGAATATTGCCAAATCTGAAAAGTTGAGTCCGAACCTCAAAAACCAAGATCTCTTGGTACTCTGACTTTCCCTTAAATAAAAGGTTTTTTACTTCCAGCGAATGTGCTTCTCCTGCAAACCCAAACCCAAACAACATCAGCCATAGTAACAGTCTCAAACACAGAGTAGAAGTTGCACACGAATTTATCACTTAAAATTGAAAAAAAAAATAAAAAGAAAAAGAAAAAAGGAGATTTCCACAAATATATAATGGTTAGTAGCATATAAAGATGTTCCTTTTCAAACCTAGCAGAGAGAAAGAATTGATTAGATAAAAATGGGGATGTGGCGTCACTAGTAAGCAAACAACATGTGGCAGACAGGACACAGAACCTCCAATGTTCAGCGAGAAGGTTTTAAATTTATCAATGGTGTTATTCCAATTATCGGTATCATGAAATGATAAGGAGATCATTGCCAATGATTAAAAATAACCAACATCAAAAGCACTGCACAAAGAAGCAAAATGAGCTGACGTGTGAGAATAATGCCTACCAGGCCACATTGGATTGTTGAAGTAAACCCTTTTGCTAGCTTTACCTGTAATAAAGGATGAAAAAGGGATCAGAATAGTACAATTTAGACAATCAAACACCCCCACATGAATCTAAGCTGGAGCAGAACAAGAAAATTTTCAAAGATGATGACCAGAGCAGGAATGAGATTCTGAGAACCACCCAGAAACAACAGTAGAGTGGCACTTAGCATCAAGCTCTGGCGCGGAAGCCCTAGCCTTTAAGCAACAAGATGGAATAGCTGTCTCTGAGCCATTCCATTTATTCTCCTTCCCATCCATAATCCTCCGGCATTCCAAACCTCTTCCTGCGCCGTCCTCCATAGATTATCCTTTTCTTCTCCAGCTCCAGCCTCTGAATGGACATGAACACACAACATGTACAAATAAGAAATTTTAAAAATACAAACATAAGAAGCAACGAGTAACATCAAAATTATAACCACACGTAACAAATAAGTTCTGTAGCAAACTCAAGCATCCAACTCCAGCATCAAATTAAACAATGCAAGAAAATGGTAATTACCTGTGAAATTGACAGACTAATTCCTCACAAAAGACCAGATTATACAACCTCAGCAGAGAAAGAGACAGGCACCAGCAAGGCAAATGCGTGTCAAGATTACCTGAACTCCCACGAATGTGGGTATCAAGAAGCAAAGGGCTTCAATTTTTAGGAACAGAACCATCATAGAAAGGGAAGTTATGAAGTCATAATTATTTTATGGCGAAGAAAGAGGGGAATATATAAACTACTATCTAGGAAAGTACTGAAAATTAAGCATACGTGCCTAAACAGGCAAAATTAGTACGAGTGTATCACTTGTACAAACTAGTAAACAAAGAAAAAAAGATCACAGATAATCAGAACAATTAACATTAATTTACAAGCCAGTATTTGTTTTAGAACCAACCAAAACACAGAATCTTAATTAAAACAAGCGTCCATCATGTTAATATATACCTGTTCATTAACGTAATAAAGCATAAACTGTTAAAAACCTTTACAATAAATATATAACAGTTTATTGCAAAAAATTAAAAAAATATATGCAGCAAAGGTTAAAAAGTGAATGAAACAATAAACTAACAAGAAATCGTGCACGCCTGTACTTGACTGTATAAAGAACTAGAAAACAACAATCTCAGATTAAAAAAAAAATTCATAAAAAACAGAAACAAATTCAACTTGTTCATTCACTTTCGCAGAAAAACCCACGATCAGTTTAATTTCCGAGAAGCCACGACAGTGAAAACAGAGCTGTATCAATCAGAACAAGTAACTCTAACATTTCTATTCTAATAAATAACAATAGTTTTAGAAATAAATTCGCATTGATCACTAAATAAACAGAAGAAGTACAAAAATTAAAAATTTTCGACTGAAATTTTCTCGAGAAACAGGCAGAAAGATTAGGGTTACAAAAAGAGAGGGAAAAAAAAAGCTTATACACTGCACCACCATTTACACTGCCGATATTAAGAAAAAATAAATAGAAGAAAATTGCATTTTTCAGTCAGAATTAGAAGAGCGACAGTGATATTATGCAGCTCAAAAGAGACCGAGAAGGAATATGAATAAGAAAGATTACAAGTGCAAGAGAAGGAGAGAAACAAAGATATTTGTACCTGATATTAATGGCAGTGAGATAAATTATATTGGCAATAAACAATTGAAAATCGGCCTCTGTGAGAGACTGCGAGAGCGGGAAAGAATAAATAAAAGAACCTCTCTCTATTTTTGTTTTCTCTCTTCTTTGCAGGCTTTTGCTGTGTTTGGACGGAGATGGCGTGTTTAAGTGTACTTATAGACGATGACAGAGATTTTGCTTTTAATTTTTTCCTTTTCGGTGCATATTTTTTTATTTATTTTTATTGGTTTGTAGGGATTGTTTTGGGAAGAATCCTCTGTGTGATTATTTCAATTCAAATT
Source organism: Triadica sebifera (assembly GCA_023653625.1). Lineage (NCBI taxonomy): Eukaryota > Viridiplantae > Streptophyta > Magnoliopsida > Malpighiales > Euphorbiaceae > Triadica > Triadica sebifera. Next base: position 28,533,134 of record CM042906.1, read on the forward strand.
GATTCCCATTTTCTTTTCTTCCATTTTAATAAAGAACAATCTTCTCTCTCAAACCTATCACATGAGAATGAAAAGAGATCAATGTGCTAAATTAAGGTTTTTTTTTTCTTCTTCTTCTCATAACATCTAGAATTTTTAGAAAATATTTTTAGAAAAAAGCTCTAACTTCACATTTTTATCATAAAAAAAAACTCATTTCCTGAATCCAACTTACATTTATACGTTTTTTTTATTTAAAGTGAAAAACATCAAAATTATAAAATACTAAGTGAAAAAGAAAAAGTAAAATTAATAATTAAAAAGTGTAAAAATGTAAACAAAAAAAGGGAATAAAAATATTTTTTTAATAAAAAATGGATATAGAATGTAATTTCTTCAATATTTTATATGTCTCAAAAATGGCATACTTCTAAAAGCAAACTATAATATTGAGTCAAAAACAGTAATTTTTTGTTAAGGTTATATTATTTAATAAGCCTTATTATAATAAAATATTATTTTTTATTTTTTATTTTTTCAATATTAATACTAATATAAAGATATATTAGGTATAATATACCATTTCAACAATAATAACTAAATTTTTAAATGTTGTCACAAAAATGATTGTTTATTTGTGAAAAACAATATATATAACTTTTAAAAAAAATTTCAACTTTAACTGTTGCTTTGATAAATATTTCACCAGTGGTTATAGATGAAATATTTTATATTGTATAAAATAAATAATATTGTATTTAATTATAAATAAATTTTTTAATTTTAATATAATATTAAAAAGACTAATATATTTGAGATGGAATGAATATAATCTTAAAAAAACTGCACCATCTTCTTAGAATAAATTTAAAAAAAAAGGTGATTATATATATGGCTGACAGACTGACACTATGATTAATCCTAAGTATGGGTGGATAAATTTAACTAATTAATTTACCGGTTGAAGACGAGTCGGTTTAAATAAAAAATAGATAAAAGTCTCTTCTACAGGAGAAGTCAAATTTTGCATGCTGGCATTTGAATTCTAGAAAAAGATGAATATTTCTTTTCCCTTGACCTTGAGGATTGAATTTTACTCCTTCCTTGAAATTAAGATCATTATGATTACTTTATTCCATTTTCATACAAATAAAAAAAATTAATTGCTGCAATTAAAATTTTTAATTTTATTCAATTTTTAAGTCATACTAGAAAATTAATAAATATCTATTGAAAAATTGTGGTTAATGAATCATTTTGAAAGTGATATTTGGATGAGTCACGTAGCTTGATTTTGAAAGAATAATCCATATATGTGATATTTGATATGAGCAATATGAATTATGACAGATATACGGTTAAAATGGTAAATAAGTGAATAAAAAATTGAAATTTAAAATAAATTTTTTACTAATTTCAAATGTGAAAAATTTGACATAGGAAATATGGAAAATTGAAAAAATATTTTATATATAAAAAATTTATTCTTATTTTATTAAGTGAATAAAGTGAAAGACTCTTTTTTTCCGTGCACAGACATAAACGGAATGCAAATTCATGAATCGAATCAAAATTAATGCATGAACATGCAATATGCACACAAAAATATCTAGCCGAAATACCATGGTCTAGACCAATCCAAATTTTATATTTTTTATTATTATTTTATTTCTAAAAATTTAAAGGATATCGCAGTAGGCAAGCTATGATGTTGTGGCACTCGCACGACAATAAATTGTGAAATATTGTAAGACCAATACAAATATTTCCAAAAATGTCTCTTTAGCTTCTTTTATTACGAGTTACAGAAATTATATGGTTGCTGTTATATATTTAATTATGATTAAATTACAAACATAATGGAAATTAAGAGTATAATTATTTTTTCTTTCTTTCATCTATTATAAATAGATATATATATTATTGAATAAGTACTTTTGAAAATATTATTCTTCTCCTTATCTTTTCTTTCTAACCTGAGTGACTTATATTCAATTCGTTGTGAGTGGTATTCAACTTTTGCCTTTAATCTAAATAAATGTGGGTAAATGTAGACATCGGTAGTAGAGAGTGAATTTGTTTTAAATATTGATTTTTTACTTTTAATCAATTTCTTATATTGGATTAACAATCTCATATATATTATATTTTTAACAATTATTAATATATTATATTTTATTAATTTGGAATAAAATGAAAAGGAAATATAAAAAAAATTGTTGAAGCCTTGAAGTTTTTTATTTATTTTTGAGGTAATAAAGTTTTTATTCGCATTAATGCTTTTAGTTTTCCATGTCCATAAGGCTGCTGTTTTATCGGGAGCCGATTTGTTTACTGTCCTTGTGTTGCTTTGGAGTTACGCATTGCAACTATAAATTCGAACTTTTTCGCATAAAAAATTTACTTCTCGATTTAGAATTAAATATTTTAGAATTAATATTATGGAGGCTTAATAATAACTTAGAAAATTGCCCTTCACTAGTATAGCCTTTGCTAAAAAGGAAAAAGATTAAATATAATTGCTCAAAAAAAAAAACATTTCGACTCGTCATTTATCTGTTTATACAATAATAATTTTGATTTCAATAGCCTTGCAAAATTACTTATCAAAATTAATTTTGAATTATTTGTTAATCGATATGATAAATTTATGGGAATCACTGGTGGTCTAGTTTATTGAAAATTCTACATTCGTGTTATATTTTAGAGGTCCTTGTTTATAGGGCTTCAGTTTTCAAATTTCCTTATTGGGGTGAGACATAAAACCTTATTCTATTTTAATTTCAACATTTGATTTCTAACATCAATTGGGTAATTAAGTACTTGAACTAATTATTATGGCTACTCATCAATTAGATCCACATTTTTATAATATAAAAAAATAAACCTTATTCTTTGAGACATAATATCAAAGTTTTGGTTGATATCATTTATTAGAAAGAAAAAAAATTGCATGTTCGCCAAGAGTAAAATATTGACAACAATCACCAAAAAGACATTAAAACATAGAATCCAAGAATGTTAAAGCAAAATCTATCTTAATGATCTCACATTTGTAGCCCTAGAATCCCAATATGCAAACAGAATAAAGGAAATTAATAGTTAATTTCCTGGAGTTATACAGGAGATGGAGGTTGCAGACTTGCCGGTGGTAGGCTTTGACAAAGATGGAGGCCACCGATGGAGAGAGACTCGGTAAAATGAATTGGAGGTGACACTGAAAGTGAAGGCTGAAGCAAAATCGTTTTCAATTTGACTCTTTTTTGTACAATTTTAGAGAAAATACATAAAAATATACAAAATCAAATAAAAAATCAATATATACACGTATGTAAATGGTAATTCGGTTGATTAAGTATTTGCGGTTTTCTAATATTTTTAACCACACCAAACTATTCAAATCGAATTAAATATAAATAACCAAACCGATTAAATTGAATACCCACATAATTAGATTATCAATTCACTTGTTTCCACAACAACCTCGTTTAAATATATATAATTTATTTTTTTGCTATATAGAGCAAGGGAATGAATATATGTGTGTATATATACATATGAAATTTGAGTTTAAAACTTAATATGTGAGAAATAAAATGAAATTTCTCATTAAAAAACAACTTTATATATCGCTCTTCACTTTATGATATATATATATATATTTAATTGTATTAGGTACATTACATATTGAACATTCTTTAAAAGGTGGTAATATATATGATAATAAATTTACAAAAGTAAAAAACGCGTGGCATGCTTTTGCTAAATGACAATAAGCATCATTTCACCCCAAAATAATAATAATAATAATAATTAAGCATGTACCTGGTGCAAAAAAACTGCACTTTATTCACACCAACTCAACATTTTTATTTGATTCATCCAAATTACAAAATGTTCATTAATGTTAATGTTTTAGTTAGTTATAAGCAAAAAGTACGTTTCATTGAGACTAAAATTTTAGTTCATAAATATAAAATATTAAAAAGATATAATAATGTCTATAATAAAATATTATTAAATTGATTGATGATTGATCATTAAATATCTATCTCCTTTGAAAAAAAGCTTTCCACGTTGATTCGCCGACTCGAAGAGCTGATAATGAAATAACTTTTTAAATATTTTTCTGCATGTAATCATTATATTCTCCCACTGGTATCATTTCGATAGACTTTTTTTTTAATTTGTAATAAAAATATAATTTATTCTTTTTTTAAATTATAATTATGTGTTGTTTTCTATTATATTTTTAGTTAATGTATTTTATTATTAATAAATATTAGTTATTATTTAATTTTTTAATAATATTTATATTAAGCAAAATATATACATTTACTCATATTAACTATATTTATTAATATATAAAATAGAGTGTTGGGAGGAATAAATTAGATTTTGATAATCACAGTATTATTTCACTAGAATTGGAAGTGAGTAGACTTGGCAACGGGGTGGAGAATCTCCGTCTCCTGTCGGAATTTGCCCCAAACGGAGTTGAAATTCTTTAATTGAACTTCTTATAAGGCCGGGATGGAGAAAATTTTTTCTTCATTGAGCAGGAAAGGATGAGAACGGGAAGGATACTTACTGCCCTGCGGGGATCTCTGTCCAACCCTGATAATTATTTTAAATATTTTAATATTTTATAATATATGAATAATTTTATAATAATTTTTTGTTAAAATTAAATTATCCAAAAGTTTTTTATGTAAAATTAAATCGTGACCGATTAACTAGTTTAATAATAAATTAGTTAGATTATTTAATAATTTTTCAATCAGTAAATTGTAAATAATTTGACTGATTAATAAATAAATCATATAAATTGATTGATAAAATAAAATTATCAAACTAATTATATAATTAATCGTGTTTGATTATATTAACACGTAAAAAAATTGTTAAAAATTAATTATATAATTAATTTAATTATTTATGATATATTATTTTTTAAATTAAAAAAAATCTTTGCGAAAAATGAGAATTTCCGCTTAGACGAAGATTAGAAGCAAATCTATATGGACAGAGACGAAAATTCTCCATGACCATCGGAAATAGGGATTAGATCCCCCACCCCTCCCGGCTCAGCGGCAGAGCCTAAGAGTGAGCAGTGAGAGTTCTTCGTTCGTTTGTTTTGGTAAGGCAAATCACGTGTTACTTTAAAGTCACATCATAATTTGTAGGACGGGACCACCGGGCCATAGCCCATTATCACAATTCAGCACGTGGCTAAAAAAAAGTAATATTTGTGAAGGAAAATGGAATCCACTCTCTATTTTATTTTTTGAAGAAAGATACATGATAGTGAATGAACTATACAGCATAACATGTCTTGTTCATTTAAGAAGAAGGATGAACTATATAATATCTAATATTGATAAATGAGATTTTTATGTTCTATTATTTTTTTTATTACAAGTATTTTATATTTATTGCATTTTTATAGCTCTTTGAATATGCAGCATTCAGTATAATAGATGTATAATTCTTTGAAAAGTTCTTTTTTTTTTATTTATAAATTTTATCATTGCATGTAATTTTTATACAATAGTGTTGCATAAAAATATGTGAAGTTTTTTTCATAAAAAAATGTAAATTTTATTTTTTAAAAAAGAAATTTTCCCATGACTTGTTCAATTATGTTTGAAATTTCAAACAATTTCAATCAACCGAATCATATCATATGTGATTTCCAATTCTAATTCAATTTGGGTTCAACATATATTTTGTATTTTTTTTTGAAAACGATAATTTAAACTTGTATGTCATGAGGCTAATTAAAACTTTCGTGGTCCCACGTTCATGGCTTGGTTTGCTTTCGGCATCAATGGTCATAATGCGAGTAATTGAGAGCCGTAAGTCCATAACCGAAAGAGGCCACTTAAGTAACGAAGTCAATTAAATTGTATTTTGGATGATTTTACTAACCAATCAGTCATATAATTAAATGATTATGGTAGAAGAAAGATTAATTAGAAAATTTCTTATATAAATCTTGATAGATTAAGTTTAAAAAAAATGTCATAAATCAAATTTAATTTATCATAAATCAAATTTGAACAATTACTATTGATTAAGCTAATAATAGCTCATTACATAGGATTTTGTTGTAAGAGATGATCGATAGTGGGATGTGGTATATATTGTAAGAGATGGGCACCCATGAATGCATCCTAAAATTTCTAATATCATTTTAGTTAATAAATGATTTCAATCAATATTTTAATTGAAATCCAAATTTCAAAATAATAGAAAAAACTATTTTCGAAAATATCATAAAGAAAAGAAAAACACCACTTAACATTCTGTTTTCCCTTTACCTATATGTCACCACTAAACCAAAAGTGGCTCCATGATTTAATGGAGGGGGGTTTTTTTTTTCTTCTTTTTTTTTGGAAAGAATATCAATTAGTGGTGGTTATTTTTCAATATATATCATTTATTTTTTGGAAATAAAGTAACAATAGAGAGTTTTCCAGTGAAAAATGTGTTGTATTGTATCAAAAGAATGCTCATTGTTTATCAATAGGAGTTTCTAGAATGTTAATTAATCAGGAGGTGCAGCTTTATTTTCCTTTATTGAGCAAAAGAGAAAAAAAAAGGCTATGGACGTATAGTGGAATAGATAATGTTGCTTATGATTAATTAACTACCAAACTCGACTTTTTATATGTATCATTTATAGAATAAAAAAATAATACAGAATGAAATAAGTACTTCTCTAACTTCTCTTTATATTTTAAACCCTTCCTGCTGAAGACAGGAGAAATATGAAAAGTATCAAATATGAATATTATAAAAAAAAGAAGAAGTAATGAATGAATTATTTTCATTTTGAGAGGTTAATTTATTAATTAATTCAGGAGAATTTTCTTTTTATGCAATATGATTACACGGATCTTCAATCTGGGGCCACATGATTTGATCATTATCTCAATATTATATCATAGGAGTTAGGAGACTAATCGATATGAAAAATGTGAATTTGAGATGCTTTCATCAATCACAAATATCATTATCTTTTCTTTTGAACAATGAGAAATATTGTTATTTTAATAAATATTAAAGGTACTGGAGGGTGAACGCGATGCTTTACAAAGGCATTGGAAAGTCCAACATCTCGTGGTGGTAGGCATGGGTTTAGAGAATAGCAAAAGCAAAGAAAAATACTATTCATCTTCATTATTTTGATTTAAATATTTAAATATAATAATTAAACTTTGATTATCCACTAATTGGCGTTTCACGTAATTAGGCTACTAAGGCTAGACATCAAATCATCAGATCATCAAAACCCCCATCTCACTTTTTGACGACCCCCACCAAATAGGATACAGCATTCATTATCATCATTTGATCATGATCATTGTTTTTAAAAATGTGTCAGCAATTTTAAAACAATATAGCACATTACATAATAATTTAAAAAAATATTATTTTTTAATTATTATTAATTTAAATTATAGATATAATTTTTTTGATCTTTTATAAATTATTGATGTAATAATTAGTTTTATAAATTAATTTAATATATTATATGGTAAACACCATGATCAAATATAAATTGATATTTTCACAGATGCCGATATATGTTACGATATCAACTAAAAAAACACTTAATCTTTGCAGACTATAAAAGTAATAATATTGTCATATTAATTGGAAATTTGGAACATTCAGAGAAAACAAAGAAATACTTTATCATTCTACATCGAACATTCTCATAATAGCAACAAAACCACATTAACTGGAACTCCAGATCCTGAAACCTAAATTGACTTCTCCAATGAAAAACACTTAAAAAAAAAAAGAAAAAAAAAAAGAGATTCTTTAAAATTTATATTTGCTGAAATAAGGAAAAAAGTTTTTGTACATATTTTAAAAAACCATAAGTAACAAGGTTATGTTCCTTTTAGAAAGTGAATGGGAGGAACCGTTAGAAAGAATTCTACATTTTACATTTAAAACTCAAATTTTAAACTTTATAATGGCAACTAGTTTAAAATTTTTACCACTGCACACAAACAGGAGAGTGGAGATTGCGTCATTGAATTTCTGTCAAGATTTGCCAAGTTTGTTCAGCTCAACCACAATCACACTAATGTTATCCTTGCTAACCCGAGCAATTGCAAGCTCCACTAAAACCGCTGCTGCCTCAGCCGCACGACCTTCATTTACTTCTTGGGATTTCCTTCTCATTCGCCCACTTAAACATCTCCTCCCAATCTGGCATGCAACTTCATTGGATATAACATCCCATAAACCATCACTAGCTAATATGAGAAATTCATCATTTTCAGCTCGCTTACTCACGGTAACTTCGGGTTTGGATATTACAAATGGTTTGAGATGCTGATCACCTGCATCCATAATTTAAATCCTGTAAGGAGCCCGGTTGAGTATAATTAATGTTCTTAATTTGTATATCCAAATTCTTGATTCAGCCTATGAAAGCCTGATTCATGATTGATTGGTTCAGTTTGGTCTAGAGCTTTAAACATCATGACAGGGAAGGGCCAACTTATTACGAAGAGGAGGCCTTTAAAAAAGGCAGCCATGGTAAAACTGACCGTGAGAATTCAGTTATTAGATATTTTATTGTTAAGATTCCAACGTCCAGAGCTGAAACCTATTCATTACAAGGTGAGTCATTATCCGCTGCTAAGATGAAAAAGATTTAGAATTGCTGACAGTACAGTAAAATTTCTATTGTCAAATGCTTAATATAGTCATGAGGTCAAGGGATTTGAAAAATAGAGACCAAGTAGCTGCAAGGTCAAACTCAGCTGCACAGCATGCACAAGTTTAATAATCTCTTAGTGCAAATAAAAAGATTAATCCTATATACCACATAAATAGCAAGTAATTCAAGCATATCAGCGCACATGCAAACAGAATCAGGTTATTAGATATAAGCCGTTTGAGAATAAAAATTAACTGATAAAACCATATTTTCTCCATACCTATAGATCTAGAAGTGGCAAGTACTCCTAGAACACGATGCCCATTCCAGTTAATAATTCTTCCACCGGCAGCTTCGACTCTCTCCAATTCATCGGGTCTGTCAGGCTTTGCACACAAATAGTGTGAACATATCAATTTAAACTGTTAAGCAAGTGTCAAGATTTTTTTCTACCAAAACATAGCAGCGATCTCTCACATGCATGACAAGGTTTGACAAATAAGGTCTAATCTAATCAACTTGTAATAAAAAGAGCATAGGGGGAAGCCAAGTAATTGAACAATATATATGCAAGTGATGAGGGGAATGGAAATTAGGATTCCCGACAATTGATTAGAGTATTGCTCTTCTCGAGTGTGTGTCAACTAATGTAACCATTTCTTCACAACCTTAATCAATAGTGAGCACTATGATTTTTAGTCCACGATAATCGAATGTTTATGTAGCAGCTGTATGATAGTTTTTCCTTGATGTAGAATATGTCAATGAGAAATGTAAGTCTCCAAACTCTGCTAATTAATTTATGTAAATGTAAGTCGAGTGTTTGCTTAATTTCTCTCCTTACTCATAGGGTCAGTGTGCTGTTACCTATCACAAATTAATTGTATTCTGCAGGAATCTCCCAATATCGACAGGCTAATTTGAACCCTTAATAAATCTAGTCCTCCAATTTCTCTGACTTGATTGGATACAAACAAATTGTCTTCATCAACATTTATATTTCCACCCTTGCTATGTATTCATTTTACTTTAATTTTCTCCAGCAACGCATCATACATAGCAGAATATGAATATGATTGGCTTGTTTATAGATTCACCTGATAATTAAAAGGAAAAAAGTTCTATTCACAAGTAATCAATCATATAATAAAACATTTTAGTCAGTAAAAAGAAATTCAACATTTATAAATGTTCCTTTTTTTTTTCTTTTTCTGAAAGAGGTGGTTGAATTTAGTGGCATTTAAATCGATAGGTAGGCCTAGCCTACTACTGAGCCTAAGTTCTTCCATCTTCAAAAGATGATTGACCACATATTAAATTAATAATTTTACCCACCAAATGTACCCTCATGGCATAATAAAGTGGCATGTGAAGTAAAATTTTTATTTATTTTACTTATTCTGGGTTGAATTTATAATACGGAACTAATAAAAGGAAAAAGTATAAAATAGTTAGGCTTAATTGCAGAATTTGTTCAAAGAAAAAGAAATGAACAATTTCATTAAAAAAGCTAAAAAAAAAAGGAGAAGAAAGCGCAAAACAATTAGAAAGAAAATTACCTTATGATCAACGGACAATGGCACGGCAACACCTGCCCTACAAAGCACAGCCCTAGAATCCCCACAATTGGCCACCACTAATTCATCTTTGGCGACTACCGCCACCACCGCTGTGGATCCCATCATCTTATCCTTCTCTACTTCCTCATCCATCTTTTGAAAACATGTCTCCATTACTTTCTCCCACTCTATTCCCTTCCCTTCCTTGCATTCCGCTATCTCATCCTCTAGCACTCTGTGCAACCTATCCCTGCAAGCATCGGCCACTCGAGCACCGCCGTGGCCGTCGTAAACACCAAAAAAATCGTACTTATCTTCTCCTTTACTCGAAAAACCTAACTCTACTCTCACTGCATCCTCCATCTCTTTCCTTCTCCCTATTACCGACACCGATCCATAAAATATGCGCGTAAAAATCTGCAAAGCGTCGTTTTTCTCCGATTCATCCTCTTCGAAACCTGATAAAACGACTTCGTTTTTAGATGATGCTTCATCCGACGAGGACGTTAAGGACAGCGATATCTCCGCAGTACACTCGCCTTTGTCCTCTTCGACAGATTGTGTCTTCTCTCCGCCGCCCGAGATGGTGACGAGCGTCTTTTTCTGACAAGTGTACTTAATTCGTCGGATTTTCAACTTTCTCCGGCGAGAATTAATGGTTTTGATCACAGTGTGTTGATTCATTTCACAGCAATGTGAGGTCAACCGCCGGAGAGTTAAAGAATAATAATTAAATAAAAATCACAAAATCTCTTCCACCAAAAATTAAAAAAAAAAACACAAAATCTCAGCCTCTACTTATTCTATTCATTTGCATGAAGAGATGAAAAATATAAAGAAAGCGCTGCGAAATGATGAGCAGAAGCCAGAAAGTTGAAGGACATTACCAAATAGGAGTCCATATATATAGAGATGGTACAAAAGCAGTGAATAATAGCCGTCGGATTATTTTTGGTCTGTTTGGTCAGTGCCACGTGTGCCTCTATTCTCCACTATGTTGGAGTTTTTATTTTTTGGGTACAAAGGTTGGATTTTTTAAGTGAGACGTGGACGGCAGAGATACTTTAGGGGGCAACGTGGAGTATGGATCTGTCGGCTCGAGATTTGATTTGGTGAGACTGTGGGCCCAACTGTGTGACTCTAGAAGCAATTACGTGGCGTCCCGTGCTGTTAAAGTCTTTTATATCCTTTTTGGCTTTTTAAAGTATTTCTATCTGACAAGGAAATGTTTTTGACTTGGACAGGTTGTTAGGACACGTGTTTGATGATGCTGGATCACGTGTCCCACTTGGACCTCGTACAATGTGTCGATTGCTGATTTTTCGGATTCGGCGCGGGCGCAGTAGTTGGGTAATGTAGTTTTGAAAAATTATTTAAGGGTGAAAAATATCTTAATTCGATTTGGTACTGATGGGCAGAAGCTGACCGACAGATCAATTAAAGGAAAATGATTGGATGTTAAAACTTCTATTTCAAAAGGAGAATATTTGGGTCGAGGTCCAATTTCCACTCGTTCTAAAATCAAAATTTGGGCTAAATTAACATTAATTTTTATTTGCAATAAAAATTCATGATAAGGAACAATCTTGTAAAAAAGAAATGAAAAAGATAAGTAACAATCTTATAAAAAAGAAATGAAAAAGATCCTTAAAGATAAAAACGTGTAAATTGAAAGCTGAAAATCTAGCTCCAAAATTAATTTTAAAATAAATTAAAATTATTAAAAAAAACATGTTTGACGTGTAAAACAAGCTTAATCGTATTATTACGTGATGCATTTTCCCATATTACAATGCATCTGTGTGTTTGCAAATTCATACATGTGTTATTAGCAGAAAACACTTTAATGGGATGTCTGTTTTGGCTGTAAAACAACATAAATGCACAACATACATGTGCATTCCAAAACGAAGTATACTTCTAAAGAATTGTCAAGGATAAGTTGACAAACTTGGTGATGGAAAATAGTTGCTTATTAGGATACTGCCTCTTCTATTGATACGTATAACAACTACTCTATTTGTATACATGCAACGAACGCCATTCAGGTATTCCTGTATTAACTAATACGCAATTTGACATCATCGACTAGCAGTGGCCACGGTTTGTCTACTGCTAATTCCGGAAACTGATGATTCATGGTTTCTAAAAAAATTTTGAACCAGTCAATTTCGATTTATGAACTGTCAATTCTGCCAGTTCCAATTTTTTCAAAAAAATTAAATACATAGATAAAAAAATATATATTATAAATATATTTTTTGAAAAACCGGAAGTGCCAATTTTGATCAGGCCCGGTTATGATCCGGTTTACAGGCTGAACTGGCCCGTGCCATTGACTTCAATCTTTTCGCACATACCAAAATCTTTTTACGATAAATTAAGTTCCACAGATTTAAGGTTGGTGGTGTCGTTTACAGCAAACGACATACAAAAGTGTTCGCATTTTGAGACGAAAAAAAATAAATACATGTTAAAACGACAAGAAGTTATTCATGATTGAGCTCTTTAGAGCATTGATTCCCGTGTCCCCGTAGTTTGAAAATAATTTTATTCTTGAATCCTACACATGGTCATAGAGGCTAACAGTATGGACCAAAAAAACTATAAGGGAACTAACAGTAGAAATATTTCTACATCATTTTTTTTTGGACGCAAAATTGCTTTTATACATATTGTTGCGATATTTTATTATTAGTTTGATTCTTCGTGATGTAAATTTAGGCAAGTATTTTCCGAACTATAAAGCAATCAAAGTCAAAAATCTAAGAGAGATTTAAATTTGAAACCAAAATATAAGAGATTTATTTATTTTTTTTTAAAAAATTATGAAGAATAATAAATACGATTAACCTGAGCAGAACTGAGTGACACCTTAATTCACATAAATGATTTGTATTTGGCAGCAACGAAGCAATTTTCTGCTACATATATTGGCTATCTCCGTCTACGATGGCTACTTTTCCGAAATTTTCACCAATTTTTAATCATTGAGCGGCGCACTATAACCTGCAATCATTACAAAAACACTTCCCATATTCGAAATGAAGGAATCAAGTTGAATATTTTACCACTATTTCCCCCTCTTTCACCATAGAAAAATAATCGAATCCTTTCTGTTGTGACAAATATTCTCCACACACCTGAATATCCTTAAACCAACTGGTTTTTGATTTAAATATTTATGGCAGAGGAAAGAGAGGAAACACTATTTCATGTACAGTATATCAAATATACAAAACAATAAGTTACATCACCAATTATACCTCCATGGATGCGACTGATCCGGACAATGGCCAGGTTGGATTTGTATCATCCTTAACCGATGTTTCTTCAGGATATAGAAAAAGCTTAGGGGGCATTTGTAAGGTTTCCGAGTCTTCTAGCATCTTCACAACTTCGTTCATTGGAGGACGGTTAGTTGGATTTAATTGTATGCACCATAGAGCCACGGTAACCATCTTCCTTATTATTTGCTTTTCAAGGGCAGTGGCATCTCCAATCTCAATTTCCTTCTCATCCATTAATTGGTCATACACAGAAAAAGGGAAGTAAATTTCTCTTGTATCTTCTGCAACTTCATTGTTTTTCGTTTTACCAGCCATTTCCATCAGCAGCATTCCAAAACTATAAACATCAGCTTTATATGAAACACCTCCTATGTTTTTATAGAACAGCTCTGGTGCTATATATCCTATAGTTCCTCTTGCTGCTGTGAGAGATACAACAACATTATTACTAGGATATAATTTAGCAAGCCCAAAATCAGAAACTTTCGGAGTGAAGTTCTCATCAAGAAGAATGTTGTGCGGCTTAATGTCAAAATGGAGGATTTGCATGTCACAACCTCGATGTAAGTATTCAATACCGCGAGCCACTCCCAAAGAAATCTCATGCATTTTTTCCCAGCTCAAGGAGATATCGTTGTCACAAGAAAGAATATATTTATCAAGGGATCCATTAGGCATGAAGTCATATACTAAAGCACGTTTTGAACCCTCTGCGCAGAATCCAACGAGTTTAACAATATTAACATGATGAATTCTTCCAATTGTAGCAACTTCATTGATAAACTCTTGGCCATTGCCTTCAGATTTACCCAATATCTTTATTGCAACAAGGTTGCCACTTAGAAGCTTTCCTTTATATACAGAACCATAACCTCCTTCTCCTAATTTGTCCTTGAAACCATTAGTCATCTTCTTAAGTTGAGAGTAGGAGTACCTTATTGGCATGAGATTGTTGTGATTTTGAAGAAATTCTTCAACAGAGTCAAACATCGATAAATGTCTCCTCCGCCATTTATAAATCAAGAAAATGAAGACACAGGGTACTCCACAGACAATTCTTATGGCAAGAAGAGGTAGTCCTGCAATTGAAAGGAAGCGACATCATAATTTTGCTGCAACTTTCTTGATTTTATTTCATTCTATTGGAACCAATCTTCCCTTATTTGTTTCAAAGCGTCTAAATTTAACCTTTTGCTTTCCCTCTCCCATAAATTCATTATATAAATGTCATTTAGAAAGAAATCATGAACAAGGAAGTAAGTCTTACCAATAAAAAGGATTGCACAATATAACAAATCTGTAGGAAAAATGACACGAGAATAACAAAATCAAACCAGGTAGCTATCAGAGCAGTCCAAAAATATCAGCAAAAATATAATTATGAATTTTTTTTTAAGTAATGCAACTCCTGAAAGGTTTTGTATCCACATTATCTCAAACAAAGAATTCTCATCTGCACCATAAGCTGTATGTGGTTAAATAAAGTCAATAATCCTGAATTTTTCTCCTACAAACAATATTGCCATATTGAAACATTTCATAGATAGGATTGGGATTACTTACAGAAAGAAAGCTGGACTGTAAGCCATATGGCACCTACAATGTACACATGGCAAAAATCAATTGATCAGAACTTGAATATTGCTTACTTAAAGCTCATAATCATGAGGTTAAAATAGAGTTGAATGTTGCACAATTAGATGTAGCGTTAAACAAAAAACATCAATTTATGAACTTTATATAAGTAAACTAGCTTTTGTGAGAATGGTGACATGAATTTTGAAAGATTTATCAGAAATAGTGGGTCAAACTTCATGGAAGAATGTCAATGAGCATCTTACGCACAATTGAAGGATGATACATGAAGCCAACTGCAGGGATTAGAGCATCTGATGGTATAGGTGGCTCTATCATATAAGCAAAAGCCTTGGCCTTTGCAATCTTCACAGTGAAGGGTAGACCAGGAGAGCTCAAAGCCGAATGCAAGACTGTCATGGATGTTCCTAATTGAAAGATTTCCATGAACATTTTCTGACATTGCTATGGCAATTACAGTTAGATCTATGGTACACCAATCTCCTATTTGTGAAGCCATAATTCTGCCCGCTAAAGCATATTGATAACCTTTTCCATCAAGACATGGAGAAGCATCCACATAAAGATCTGATTTCATTGGAGTTTTGCAACTTAAGAACATAACAAAGCCATCAGGGATGTATGAGGGCCAATATGGATCTCCGATACTGAAGTTGCTATAGTTTAAACTATATAGAGGGAGCGAGGAACAATTCCAATCCTGAACACCGACATCAACAACTTGGATTGTTTGTTGATCATAATCAATTGTCTTCACATAGTATTTTCCTGAAAACAAGTTCAGAATTGCTTGGTTGTTCTCGCAAGCCAGTTCATATTTACGATCACCGCAATTTGATGGATCACCTTTTAGTCGAAAAGGATAGGAGATGTTAATAAGGTTGCCGCAAGAAGAAGGATGTTCACAGCGGTGAACTTTTTGGGCGCTACAAGGTACTTGGAAGAGGAGGATTACAATAAAGGCAGAGTAGCCGGAAAGTAGAAGTATTTTCCATAACATCGAGAAACAGAGAACATGCGAGAATGAAGTCCACTGCGGACCTATTGTTGGCTGGACTGCTGTTGATAATTCAATGGAAAACAATTGATATTTCCAAATAAACTTTGATATCAGGTGAAGGTTTCGAAGTTTAGTCTTTTAGCTTGTTTTTGGTTAATCCAGATAAATGCAAGTAAGGAACAAAACAAAGTTCGCATAAGGGCAAGTAAAAATGAAACAAGAAACATAACCTCGTAAAAAATATGACAAAAGTAGAACTTCGATTCCCTGGCTACTAAAACGTTGTAGAAATCAGATTGTAACAAATAAAATCTCACAAGAAAATGGCATAAAGCATACCAAAGTTTCAGGGCGGCAAAAGTGTTGCATAACTGTGAGGGCTCCGTCACTGTGTGATTTAATGATTGTCTTGTTCCAGAGCATTCAGATGCAATGTTTTAAATTCTTAAACAATTAAATTGGTCAGATAGGGCCTTGCTTGATAGGAAAGCACCATAACCCCTCACTCTCAAACAATCAGAATTACTGAGACTAGGATGACAACTTATATGCACGCTTGACCTGCCCTTAATAAAACGCACAAAGTATGAAAAGTATTCGAAATATGGATTTGCCTTCGAATCTATTTCGCAGTATCGGATTCTCATTACCAAAATGGACAAGATGATTGGTAAATACAAAGGTCAAGAATGCTGGCGTGCCCTTGAACTGGCCTACAGCTGGTCTGGACAGCAGTCGAGGGGTATGCAATTTCGGTTCGGCTCAGTTTTTAAACCAATGCACACCCCTTAATTTTTACTTTATTATTATTATTTTGAGAATTCCTTACTTTATTATTATTAGTGATATAGTCATATAGAAAATAAATGGAATTAATGACATGTTATCATAGAATTATTGGGATGAAATACTGCAGACAATTGAGTTATAAAACCCTAATTTCAAGAACGGTGAATGGGTGAAATTTAACCCTACATATAACTTCCAAAGAAATAGCCTTTACAATATTTTTCTCGGCTAGCTCTCTGTCCAACACCATCTCATCACAGACTAATTAATAGAGAGTGGAGAATGAGGGAGGTTTAGACCATTTTGGATTAGCTGATGAGATGAATATATTTTAGATATTGGATAATGTGGATGGGTTGAAGTACATATCCTATGGAATTATATAGTTCTTTGATTGAATTTCTTTGGAATCCCCATTGAAAATACTAGGAATACAGTTTCCTTGTGAGCGAATTGGGTAATTGCTGAGTCTCGAATACGGATGGTTTGCCTTTGAGAAAAACAAGGAGTATTGGAGAGAAGTTATCTAATAATAACATAAAAAATAACTTAACATCTCTCTAAGCCACCTCCTAATCTAACTTAACAGGGCAGTCTAGATGACCCCGGTGACCAAACTTTCTATCAATTAATCTTTGTTACCATCTATATTTTATGCCTCACTCTGGCATTGAGTTATGCAGATTCCGCAGGGAAAGATGAGTGCCTCGAAACAAGTTACAGTAAAGACGGGCCAAGCATCCGATTTACTGTTCGACTTGAGCCCAGGAAACCAAGCTCCTGTTGTTGGTTCTCCCGGGTTTGATCTATCTTGCACACAACACAGACACACTCTACTGGAGCTGCGAATTTCAGTTAAACTCTATGTCGAGAAAATCGATTACAAGTCCCAGGTGATACACGCCTATGCCCATGATATGTGTCTGTCTAAACACCTTAGAAACCTCAATTTAAATGCATCCTCTTTCCAGTTCAATCAACAGTACCATCAAGACTGCACCTTCTTCATTTGCTCATCAAGAAATATTAATTTGGGACATAACATTCCTTGCCTTGAGAGCCTGGATACCAAGTTTATGTGATATATTCCTATACATATATTGAGGACATGCCCTCCTCATCTTACACAAAGATGTATGATGTTTTATCAATTCCATATGATACATTGCGCCAAGATTACAATCTTCTTTTGAATTGGTGGGAACCCAACTGCGCCAACTGCGAGGAACAATGCAAAAAGTGTAGATTGAAGAGCAACAGCACATCTCTTGAAGTTGAATGCTATGGAAGTCTCGAAACAAGAAAAGGTATCCTCTTTTCAGTCTGCAAATTCTGTTTCAGCTTTCTTGTATTTAAGAACTTTCTATTTCTTCAATTTCTTAACAGGTGGAACAAAAACGCAACTGATAACAGTTCTGAATACCATTCCTCCAGGGATAGTGCTCTTTATACTCTGCTATATATACAGGGAAAATAAGGGTGACATAGAAAAGCAAGTGAAGATTGAAAAGTTTATGGAGGATTACAAGGCTCTTAAGCCTATAAGATACTCTTATGCTGATATTAAGAGGATTACGAATGATTTTAGAGAGAAATTAGGCCAAGGAGCTTATGGAACAGTATTCAAAGGAAAGCTTTCACATGAAATTACTGTTGTGGTTAAGATCCTCAACAACACCGAAGGAAATGGGGAAGAGTTCATCAATGAAGTTGGAATTATGGACCGAATTCATCATGTCAATGTGGTTCTCTTGGTTGGCTACTGCGCGGATGGATTCAGAAGGGCTCTATTATGAGTTCCTCCTAAATGAATCATTAGATAAGATCATATTTTCTACACAGAAACAAGCACGTTCTGCGCTGGGAAAAACTTCTGCACATGGCTTTAGGCGTGGCCAAAGGGATTGAGTACTTCACCGAGGATGCGAGCAGCGAATCCTCCATTTCGATATAAAACCTCATAATGTTTTGCTGGATTACAACTTCAATCTAAAAATATCGGACTTTAGTTTGGTCAAATTGTGTTCCCAGGATCAAAGTGCAATATCAATTACTACAGCTCGGGGCACAATAGGCTACATTGCACCTGAAGTGTTCTCTAGGAACTTTGGAAATGTGTCTTATAAGTGAGATGTCTATAGTTTCGGAATGTTGCTGTTAGAAATGGTTGGAGGAAGAAAAAATACTGACGATGAAGTGGAGAAGAGTAGCCAAATCTATTTTCCGGAGTGGATACATAACCATTTCGAACAAGGGGAAGAGCTGAGAATCTGCAGTGAGGAAGAGGGAGATGCTGAAATTGCTAAGAAACTTGCAATTGTGGGTCTTTGGTGCATTCAGTGGCACCCCATGAATCGTCCTTCGATGAAAACTGAGACAATTCCTCCTAATCCCTTCTCCTCCAAAAGGTCTCATACCAATAATCAAATTATGCATGGAAAACATCTAGAACAAGAATTGGCAGTCATCTTCAAGACATAATGATCAAATTTGATTATGTTATCAATTAATTCATTGTTCAGTATGATGTATTTTGCATATTTTGCGAAATGTGAAGATCAATTTCCTGTTTAAGGTTCAAAATACTATGCCGGAAAACTCGGCAGTCTACAGAGATCATTAACCCTGGAAGCTAGTGGACGGACTATCAATTTTTATATGGCAATATGCGATTAGTTAAGTATATTATGAATGGATACAAATAACTAATTTAATCAAGCATGGATATAAATATAAAACTATTACAAAGGGTAATTGAAGGGAAAGAATTCCAATTAAAAGCAATAAGAACGTGTTCTGCCTTCTCATTGTTAAGATCCAGCGATTGGGAAGTAATAACCCTCAATTCATCAGCCGTTGACGACAACATGGTTGCCAGTTTCATCAAACATTACCAGTATATCGTTTTAACGCTTAAACAATCCATCTCCTTGATTCTTTAATTCTTCTTCCTAATGAATGAAGTGGAGATAAAAATAGGGCCAAGTAGAAAATTCCGACATATACTTCCACCTCTATCATATCTGTTGAAGTTTCAGAACAAAAGGTATGAGAAGAGGACAACAAACAAGCTCATAAGTTGTTCTACTTTTTACGTTATACAAGGGCTGCTCATGTGGCAGCAATTTACAGGGAAAAAAGTTTCTATAACCAATACACCCAAAATGCCAGAATAAGAAATCTATTATCAAGCTATGCTCTGCAAACAGTAATAATCTATATGAGTTAGCCTATGACTATGCTCCAAATGAGCATCAGCAAAATAAATTTAATCTTGAGCATTTCACCAAACTTGGTTTTGGGCCTAATAATGGGATCACGAATTATAACTCGTATCTATTGGCAGCCCAATTGATTTTTGTACGTGACATCTGATGAACGTGCGATTGATTTTCCCATAGAGTCGGGTAAATGAAAGAAATTTCTCAAATTCTTATATGACATTTTATCATTATTTGATTCTAGGCAAGAAATTTCTTCTTTATCAAGAACCATAGAATTGAAGGCAATATCAGTTTCAGTTCTATGATTTTTATCAAATCACATCAAGACCAGATTTAATAGAGTGATGCAATAGAAAGCAACCTGAATTCGTACTTTAGAAGATGCAGCAACCAGAAATTTACTCCAATGTATACAGGAGAAAGCTAGCTACATTGTTATGCCAGTCAATCAGAATTCATAAGTAAACTAATTGAATCAGAAGAATCAAGTAACATAGATGATGACCATGTTTCATAATCTGTATAGTCTGCAACTTTTATTGGCTTTTCTGCAGGACATAGACTAGGTTTAGGAGGTATTGGTAGACTTTCCAAATCTCCTTCAAGCATCTCTACTACTTTATTCATTGAAGGACGATCACTAGGCTTCATTTGTATGCACCATAATGCTACCGTAACCATCTTCTTCACAATTTTTTCTTCATCCTCTTTGGCATTTTTAATTGCAACTTTTCCATCCACAACTTCATTATAAACCCAATTGGGGAAGTAGGTTTGACTGGAATGTCCTGCCTCTGCATTCAAATTCTTTTTCTTTCCAACCATTTCCAGTAACAACATTCCAAAACTATAAACATCAGCTTTATACGAAACACCACCTATGTTTTTGTAAAACAATTCTGGCGCTATATATCCTATTGTTCCTCTTGCTGCAGTAAGAGTCAATGTGGTATCACTTGCTGCATGGAGTTTAGCAAGCCCGAAGTCAGAAACCTTGGGAACAAAGTTCTCATCAAGAAGAATGTTGTGAGGTTTGATGTCAAAATGTAGAATTTGCATCTCACAACCTCGGTGTAGATAATCAATGCCTCGAGCCACACCTAGAGATATCTCATGCATTTGTTTCCAACTCAAGTGGATATGCCCTTCTCGTGAAAAGACGTATTTATCAAGAGATCCATTAGGCATGAAATCATATACAAGAGCACGTTTTGATCCCTCAGCACAAAAACCAATTAGTTGTACTACATTAACATGGCGAACCTGTCCAATGGATGCTACTTCATTGATAAAATCTTGGCCATTTGCTTTGGACTTGCCTAACATCTTTACTGCTGCAAATCGGCCACTGCGAAGCTTCCCTTTATATACAGAGCCATAACCTCCTTCACCTAACTTATCCTTAAAACCATTGGTCATTTTCTTGATATATGAGTAAGAGTACCTTACTGGGACTAGATTATTTTGGCTTTGCAGGAATTCTTCAATGGTATCATACATTGACTTATGCCTCCTCGACCAAGTATAAACCAAGAATGCCATCACAAAAGGAGTGCCGCAAATAGGTCTTATTACAATGAATGCTCCTGTGCATTAATAAAATTTTGAAAATTTTAGAAAAATTAGGAAAATAACAAATAAATTAAGAATTAAAAGCATCCGTAAACCACAGAAGTTATGTTCATTGACATGAATAGGTGTAATCTTGTTGACAGTCTCCAAGAAGAAACTATTGTTTAGAAGATTTGTAATCCAAGGAATTGCATGGTGCTTACCAATCAGCATCAGTATGAACCAACGGCCCGCTGCAGAAAAAGGAAAATTAAATCTGTGAGTAAGATGGTTGAGATGGAAAACTGCATGAATTTAGCCCATCACCATAAGATGCAGAGATAGCCAGAGGATAGAACTCTTGTCTTCCTTAGGATTTCTCTACTAATTAGTCATAATATTTAAACGGCATCAATGCATAGCCTTAGGCTACTACTAGTTTTGGTCTCCATGTACATATATCCACTGTGAATTTACTTAAGAGAAGTCCTAAGTTTCATCTATATTGGATACTTTTTCCCACTCACAGTTTCTTATCCTTAGAAATGGAGAAGAAAACCTTAAACAAGGAATAAACAGAATGGATCTGAGAATGAACTTTACCTGTGAATTGGTCTTTTAAGTAGCTGAAAATGTTGAATCCTGAAATGTTCATAAACAGAATAACATCAGCTCAGTAATGCATGTCTATATAGAAGATAATACTCGTTTCAGAAAAATACTGCAGCTCATTGTAAGAATGGTAGTGAAGTACTGTAATAGAAAAAGAGAAATCCCAGCAATATCAATCAAGATTGCAAGCAGGCCTAGGATATTTAAAGGCAATTTTCTTTTTAAGTCTCTGTAGTTGTTTTCCAGGATTTGACTTGCCATATTTTCAAATATATGCTTGCACTAACTTCCTGTCTTCAACATATTTCTATCAACTTAGGCAGACATAAATGACCACTAATTAGTTGAATGAGAATGGGAAAATTGAAAACTATATAAAATTCTGATTAAAAACGAAGTGGAAGTTGTATGTACTGATGGAGAGATCTATAGCGGAAATCTGGCAGATCTCTCCCTCAGGATCCCATACAAGCTGTTTAGAACACAAAACACATGAGTTTAATTGAGTAAGAGGAAGATGTGTACCTGATTTGGCCGAATCCATCGTCTTAGAAACAATCCGAGAAGTTTTGCACCAAGATCTTCTCTCGTTTTCTAACCCCAGAATGATGGAATTCTTATCTTATCTTTTCCTTATCCTCTATCCACCTTTATATAGAGGAGCTTAATCATTAGGGTCAGCAACAAGAGAGACATAACTCACCGGTATATAATAATCATGGGCTATCCATCATACCCATATTATTATCTGAGCCCACATTAATTCTCCCACACTTAATTAATAAATGAAGTCATGCCTAAATAAAGAATTGATCAAATTCTTAAGGCCCTTTATTTGTAATTTGTCCTGATATCTCAATTAAAAGCCCATAAATATAAGATATTAAAATAAAATATCTTACATGTACAACCTGAGCAGGCAGGCCAGCTCAAGCCATTTTCAAGATGGCAGATTTCCTTTCCATCGCCGCAAGTTACACAGTGAATTGGATTCCACCAAATCTCAAACCCATATGCGATATCATTATGAATCTCCATAAAAGAAACATTTTTGCCAAGCCTTGGCGGCAACAGTGAAAAAACCATGAGCTTTACACTGCACGAATTCTCTACATCTGCTATATTGGTAAAATTATCCATAACATAAGAATAGTCTCCACTAATGCAAGCAGTATCTACATAGAGAGGAGAATTCGCTGGACTTCGGCACTTCATAAACACCACAAGCTTGGGTGATCTGCCATTGAAATCCCAGGCTGAAGAATACCACTTGTAGGGATCATAAAAACTGAAGTTAGCTGCGGTCAGAGAATTCCGGGGAAGGGAAGAGCAATTATATTCATCAACAGCAGCATCAACGACTCTAAGCGTGGAATTGTTGTAATTGATAGATTGAACAAGGTATTTTCCAGCATATAAGTGTAATACTGTTTGGTTATTCTCACAAGAAAGTTCATATGAGGGGAAGCCGCAATTTTCAGGATCACCTTTTAATCGAAAAGGGTAGCTTATGTTGTGGAGATTACCACAAGAAGAAGGAGCGCAGATATTGCTAAGCTGGGCGTAGCAAGACTGGAAGTATATAACAAGAAGAAGAAGAAGAAAAAGAAGGGTTGAAAGATCAGTGAAGGTAAGCCTTGATCTACCCATTGGGGAAGAGGAAGATTGAATCCACCAATCTTCAATATTTAGCATTCAATTATGTCGAAAAAGACTGAAACTTTTATCTTCTTTCTATTCTTTGACTTGGTCAAACGGAAGGGCATTGCTTGTCCCGGCCAACCGGTGTCGGAAATTCGGAATAATACTTTTGAAATAATTCTATTAAATTTAATTCATAAAAAATCAAAATTTGAATTAGTATATTAAATAGGTCAATTGTTAATAAATTACTTCAAAAAAAATATTTTTAATTTTTAATGGTTAAAACAACAAATCATTATTTTTCAAATTATAATTTATAAAATTATTTTTTCATAAAATCTTAATTGCCCCCCACCTCTCTCTCTCTCTCTCGCACCCACACACGTAAGTTTAAGTAAAATATGATTTGTATATATTTAAAATTAAAAATTTATGTAAATTTTTAAGAAATAAAATTTCGTATGAAATTTTAGGAAAAAATAAACTAAAAAAGGTTTTGAATGAGATATATATATAGAATTATTAATAAAAATAATAAAATTTGAAAAATTGAAGTTGAAGTCAGAAAATTTAAAAATATAGAAAAAAAATTAAAATTTAAAACCAAACGGATAACCATTTTCTTTTTAATTCAAAATTTCTATTAATTTTGAAAGTCAAACGCAATGGCTGATTGAGTCCATGGTTAAAGTGGGACATATTCAAAGTTCAAACCGTACAAACCAAATCAATTTTGCAGGCAATAAAGAAGTCAAACCAGATAAGATGATGATGTTGCCTAGTCATTCTGCAATTGACAGGAAACCTGCAACAGCTGTTGTTTCCTGACTTTCACTTTCCTCGAGCCTAGGTTTGAGAAGCAATAGTCTGCAATTACCGATTCAATCGAACTGCTCGAAATTCAGTAAATTAGGGCTAGACGATGAACATGGATCTTTGTTTCTTTGGCCTGTTCACGCTAGTCCTTGTTGGCCATGGAGTAGCCACTAATGAGTGCCAAGAATCAAGGTGTAGGAAACATGGCCCAATTATACGATTTCCTTTCCGGCTCAAAAACAGGCAGCCAGACCACTGCGGCTATCCTGGGTTTGATCTATCTTGCACTGAAACTCAAGATACATTGCTCGAGCTCCCAAATTCAGTGAAACTCTACGTTGATTCAATTGATTATGTATTTCAGGTGATTTATACTTCTGATCCCAATAATTGCCTTCCAAAACAGCTCTTGAACTTCAATTTGTCTAATTCTCCTTTCATTTTCGGAGAAAGATTCCAGTATGATTACGTCTTCTTTAACTGTACGTCAATTGATAGAAAAATATACCTGTCTATGCCTTGTCTTAGTGTTCCTGGCTATGATGTTCATTCCTTTACTACTGATTCTCGCGTAGATAGCCTTGCTCTTACTTCTTGTACAAAGATGTATAACCTTTCATCAGTTCCCATGGAATTTATTAGCCGAGACAATGTTCTTCATCTGAATTGGTCCAGGCCTGCTTGTGGGGTTTGTGAAGAGCAAGACAAGTACTGCAGATTCAACAACAACCGCACTAAACTTGAAACTGAATGTTTCGACAAGCCAAAACCATCTACCCGCATCGGAATAAAGCTAATGGCTGCAGGTGACGGTAGCTGCAAAGTTCACATTTTGAACTTACTATCTATCTAGAAATCTTGACTTGAAATCTGTTTTATACAGGTATAACTTCAGGTGTGTTCCTTTTGGTGCTAGTCGGGTTTGTGCTGTACCGCATCTACAGCTCAGACAAAGCAGAAAAGCAAAATCAAGCAAGGATTGAAAAGTTTTTGGAGGATTACAAAGCTCTTAAGCCCACTAGATATTCATATGCTGATATAAAAAGGATTACCAATCAATTTAAGGACAATCTGGGGCAGGGAGCATATGGAACAGTTTATAGAGGAAAGCTTTCTAATGAAATCTTTGTGGCTGTGAAGATTCTCACTAATTCAACAGGAAATGGGGAAGAGTTCATTAATGAAGTGGGGACAATGGTAAGAATTCACCATGTTAATGTGGTTCGCCTGGTTGGGTTCTGTGCAGATGGATTTAGAAGAGCTCTTGTTTATGAGTACCTGCCAAATGAATCACTGGAGAAATTCATATTCTCAAATGATGGAAATGATATTTCTCTTGGGTGGGAGAAGCTTCAAGATATTGCTCTTGGCATAGCTAAAGGAATCGAATATCTTCACCAAGGTTGCGATCAACGAATCCTGCATTTTGACATTAAGCCTCATAATATCCTATTGGATGACAATTTTAATCCAAAAATTTCAGACTTTGGTCTAGCTAAGTTATGTTCCAAGGATCAGAGTGCCATTTCGATGACTACAGCTCGAGGGACAATGGGTTACATTGCACCTGAAGTGTTCTCTAGGAACTTTGGGAATGTGTCCTATAAATCAGATGTTTATAGTTTTGGAATGGTTTTGCTAGACATGGTTAAGGGGAGGAACAACATAGATTTTACTGATGGTAGCCAAATCTATTTCCCAGAATGGGTATACAAACGTTTGGATCAAGGAGAAGAACTAAGAATCAGGATCAAGGAGGAGAAGGATGAACAAATTGCAAAGAAACTGATAATTGTTGGGCTCTGGTGCATCCAATGGCACCCCATGGATCGTCCTTCAATGAATGTTGTGGTTCAAATGCTGGAAGGAGAAGGAAGCAAGCTAACAATGCCTCGCAATCCATTTGCCTCTGCAGGTGCTGCAAGAATGGACACATATATAGCTGGGAGCCATCCCCAGCAATAGTTGGGAGTGATATCCGAAATAGAGTAATCATAGGTCCTCAATGTGGAATCATATGCTAGAATTTAATTGTAACTACGCTGTAATACTAATATCATTCTGTCTTTATGATTTTCTGAGGAAATAAGATACTTATTCATGATATAAAGAAGTCAAAATTTTTTTTGAACAGGAAGTCGTCAAGTGTTTTAGTTATGTACAAATGTAATTAAATTTCTTTTAGGCTATTATATTTGAGAAAAAGGAACAAGGAAACAGAACACTCTCGCCTGCACTAATTGTTTCTGTAGAAGCAAGTGATGGATATCATGACCCTTCATCTGTATAGGATTCTCCAATCCTTTAATGGTGTTTCTTGTGGATATAGATCTGGTTTAGATGCATTTCTATCACTTTATTCATGGGAGGACGATTGCTAGGTTTCATTTGTATGCACACAAAACTACTATGATTATCTTCTTGACTATCCTCTTTTCATCATCTGTGGCTTCTCCAATCTCAACTTTGCCATCAACAATTTTGTCATAAACCCAGAAAGGAAAGTAACTTTGGCTGGAAGAATGCTCTCATCTAATAGAATATTTTGAGGCTTGATGTCAAAATGTAGAATTTGCATTTCACAACCTCGATCTAGATACTCGATGCCATGAGCTACTCCAAAAGAAATCTCATACATTCTCTTCCAACTTAGGAAGCATACCCTTCTCGAGAGAAGATGAATTTATCCGGAGATCCGTTGAGCTTGAAATCATATACAAGAGCACACTTTCATCCCTCAACACAGAAACCAATTAGCCGCACCGAATTAACATGGTGAATCCTTCCAACCATTAGTCATCAACTTAATATCAGAGCAAGTACCTTATCGGCATGAAATTATTTTGGCTTTCCAAAAAGCTTCAATATTATCGTAGATTTAAAAATGCCTCCTGCGCTATGTATAAATTAAGAATGCCGCCACATACGGACTGCTAAATACAAATTTTGTCCTGTGTAGGAAGATTCTAGAAGAAAACAGAAAATAAACAATCAACTTTTCAAATTGCACTTGCATTTTGAATCTTAGTTTCTAGCATTCTACTTTTTCATGCAAGCATGTTTCAATATTCATAATTTAGAAGTAATACTCTTGTTCTTACCAAGGATCAAAGGATCAACCAGCTAACTGCAAGAAAAGATAATTAAAGAGGTTAATAAAGAAGGTTCGAACCCAAAACCAAAACAAAGATATTGTGCATAAATATGAGCCATCAATGAGCAATGCTTATCTAAATGACTGAGTTTATGCTCTCACTTATACATGGAAATGGAAGCTTTTCCCCTGATCATAAACATAATTAAAAAAAATAGAAAAATTCTTACCATAGTTCACTTGGAGAGAAATGATTTGATGTGGGAAAATAATGAGTCAATCACTCCTGCAATGATTTAAGCAAAGGACAATACCAGTTGGTAATGAAAATAATTAATGGTCAAAATAAATATAGTTAAAGACTTGAAGGTTGTAAAAACCTGGTGAATTGCAAGGAGAGATGCTGCCATCAGGGTAGCACTTCTCCTCTCCTCTACAAAAGTCACAGTTGACACGAAACCACTGAAGCTCAAATCTAAATGCCAGCTGATTGTGTATATCCTCATAATAAAGTTCCTTCCCATCTCTTTCAGGCAGTGAAGACATTGAAATCATCTCAATCGTGCATAAGTTATCTATATTGGT
This sequence comes from Triadica sebifera, assembly GCA_023653625.1. Lineage (NCBI taxonomy): Eukaryota > Viridiplantae > Streptophyta > Magnoliopsida > Malpighiales > Euphorbiaceae > Triadica > Triadica sebifera. The sequence continues at coordinate 28,561,559 of CM042906.1, forward strand.
CATATCATCCCTACTAATCATAACATCAGAATATCTTCCATTAGTGCAAGAAGCAGCATCCCCATAGAGGTAAGAATTCACTGGATTTGCATAGTTCATGAAAACAATCATAGCCTTTGGCAGTACATAGTCATAACCTGACCACTCTTTAACGGCAGTGAAGTTGTCCCATCAAGAGAAGATAAGGGCAAGGAGGAGCAATTGTCCTCAGTGACACCAGCATCGACCACTCTCATTGTGGAGTTCTTATAGTTGATGGACAGAACACGTTGTCTGCCTGAGAACAGGAATAATATTGTTTCATTTCTCTCACAAGATAGCTCATCTAGGTGATAGCTACAGTTTTGTTGATCAGTTTTTAACGTGAAAGGTAAGCTAATGTTCTGTATGTTGCCACAGGAAGAAGGAGCACAGCGACGATTACCCTGTGCACTGCAATTCTGAAGGACTATGAAAAGGAAGACAAGGTCTATGAGATAAGCAACTATATGCCTTCTTTCTAACATAGCAAGAGCTAACAGAGAGATCCAAGTCACAATCAAAATTCAAAAAAGGAGATATGAAGAATGGAAGTTGGTTATCCTGAGTAACAATATTTATTAATGGAAAGAATCATTCAGATTTATAATTTGCCAATATTAATCTTATATTCCACTGATAGTTAACAACTTTCATTATCATAAAGAAGTCAAAGGTAGGGGAACCAAGAAAGGTGCACAAGGCAGGGTCGTGAATTGACTTTCAAATTTCAAACAAATGAGATGGTTGAGCATTATAAAATGTATATTATATTGAGCATAATTAATTAATTACACAGAAAGAGAGGAACTTTATATCTAAGCTAAAGCTACAGTCTACTTGGGAAGATAATGAAACAAGAGGATGTGTGAGAGCAAAGGTGGCAATCTTAGCAGAATAAGCAGAAAGTATTATGGTAATTACATTCCAAATCATGCTTAAATTTTTATAATAGCCCATTTGACCAAAAAAAAAAGTGAGTGGAGCTGGCTAACCTTGTGAGGAATAGTGGACAAGTAATAAATAAGACATTGCCTCTCTCTGCCAGGATAAGAATTAATGCTCTGGCCATCGGGGTCCATTACAGGATGAAAAATTGGACTGTTGACTTTCTGCATTATTTGTTTGAAAGAATGAAGTATATACCTCACATGATCTGCATCAATGGACCAAGTTCACAAATCGAGTTATAAGTCAACCCTGCAAAGGTGAGAGTAGCTAATTACTGAAATGAAATCCACATTTATAAATTAAAACATTAAGAAAACTAAAGCAACAAACCTCAAACGAAAAAATCCTTGTAAATGAATCTCTCTTTCTTTTGCCTGTTCCTTCTGGCAATTGTAAACCATGAGGTAGGTCTATATGAGTGCCAGGAATCAAGATGTGGGGGACATGGAACGGCCATTCCATTTCCTTTCCAAGTTAAGGACAAACAGCCAGCCCACTGTGGCTATCCTGGGTTTGAAGTATCTTACAAAAGGCATCAGACACTGCTTGAGATGCCAAATTCAGTGAAACTATATATTGACAAAATTGATCATGCATCTCAATTGATTTTCACATCTGACCCAGATAAATGCCTTCCTAGGCAGATGTTGAACTTCAACTTATCTGCCACTCCTTTCCTATATAGATCAGAATTGTACAATTTCATCTTCTTCAATTGTTCATCCATGTATAGAAATTTCCTTATACCTTGCCTTAGCGTTCCAGGCTATGATGTTTATGCTTTCACTTCTGATTATCCCATCAGCTTTGCACCCTTAACACACTGCACCACGATGTTTAACATTTCTGCAATTCCAGAAAAGATGATCAATGAAGGAAATTTTCTACGCCTGGATTGGTCTGAACCTTCATGCAGATCTTGTGAAAGTCAACGAAAGTACTGTAGATTGAAGAATAACAGCACATCAGAGACAGAATGCTTTGACAAGCCTAAAACTAAACCAACTGCTGAAGGTATAGCTTCATTTTCACTAATTGTAAGTCCTTGATGGAATTATGTGCATTATAAACTAATTGTATTGTTATTTTCTACAGGCATCAGAACGAAGTTAATGGCCACAGGTAAACTGTTGTTTTGATTGGCATTTCAAAAAAATAGAATTTCCTTTATTATCTTGTATAAATGTTGATTCTTAAATAAAAATGTTTTGCATACAGGTATAAGCCTAGGTGCTCATCTCCTTGCACTAGTGGTGTTTGCCCTCTATCGTATCTACATCACAAATAATGCAAAAGAAGAAAAAAGTGTGCATTGAAAAATTCTTAGAGGATTACAAGGCTCTCTAGCCCACAAGAAACACATGTGCAGATATAAAAAGGATAACAAATCAATTTAAGGAAAAGTTGGGGCAGGCAGCATATGGAACAGTGTTTAAAGGAAAGCTATCTAGCGAGTTCTTTGTGGCTGTAAAGATGCTCAACAATTCAACAGGAAATGGAGAATAGTTCACAAATGAAGTAAGAACAATGGGAAGCATCCACCGTATTAATGTGGTTCATTTGATAGTCTACAGTGCAGATGGATTTAGAAGAGCTCTTGTTTATAAATATCTACAAAATGGATCATTACAAAAATTTATATCTTTAGATCATGGTAATAATAACGTTCCTCTTCAAGATATTGATCTTGGCATATCGAAAGGAATCGAGCATTTTCAGCAAGGATGTGATCACCGAATCCTACATTTCGATGTCAAGCCTCATAATATCCTAGACGATGATTTCAATCCTAAAATCTGTGATTTTAGTATGGCCAAGTTATGTTCCAAGGATCAAACTGCTATTTCAATGACAACTGCAAAATGGACAATGGGCTCCATAGCACCTGAAGTGTTCTCCAGGAACTTTGGATATGTGTCGTATAAGTCAGATGTTTACAGCTTTGGTATGGTGTTGCTAGACATGGTTGGAGGGAGGAAACAGATTGATGTTACAGACGAGAACACTAACCAGTTGTCCTTCCCAGAATGGGTCTACAAGCATTTGGATCAAGGAGAAGAGCTGAGAATCCGAATAGCCAAAGATTGAGATGCAGAAATTCAAAGAAACTTACAATTACGGGACTGTGGTGCATCCAGTGGCACCCTGTTTATCGTCCATCAAGGAAAACTGTAGTTCAAATGCTGGAAGGAGATGTAGACAAACTAGTAATGCCCCCTAGTCCTTTTGCCTATAGAGGTCCAACAACAATGGCTGGAATCCCTGAAATGGAATGATCATCACATCACATCTTCTATGATAATTAGAATAGGCCAAAAAAAAAATACGACTTTATCATCATTAAATTGACTTGCTCTGTTTTAGCTGGGTAAAAAAAAAAAAAAAACCTTTCATAGACCAATTATGCTTATGTAGGACATTTTGCCATTTGAGATATGTAAATATAATTCCTGACCTCTTGGAACTTTGGAAGTTAAAACAAAGTGTGCACCTGCTCTGAGTACAATTCATGGTTCTATTATGGGTCGAGAGAATGATAGGATATATATATATAACACTGTATCAGTCGATCGTGAATCAAAAATTATAGAAAAAGGCAAGTGGAATTCTTCCCCATCTTGTGCCATAAACAAGGGAATCTCGTTTAGACAAAAGAACAAATAGGTGGTGGTTGTATATGTTTCTGGCAGAGAAGAGGACCAGGGTACTGGGTCGTTTGGTGATCTCCTTTTGAGGGTTAGGTTGGCTTTACATTTACTCACAAGTTACGCTTGCGGATGTCTTCTGTCTCGGCCTTTTGGATAAGCATTTGTGGGCCGGCTATGGCCATCAGACTGTTTGGGTTTAGGATCCTTTCGTGATGTTTGGATTGGGTTCATCGATTACTCAGCAGTGGACTGCACCAATTAGGATGCTTATTAATCAATGCACTCACCGTCTCATCAATTTCCAGGAAATAATGCTCCGTTGGACACCGTGGACAGTCGCAATCGACCAACGGTTTATTTTTCCACACTGATGCCTGCTGAAGTCAGTCAAGCCAAGGAACGGTAAGTCATCAGCATAGCAAATGAGCGATCCTTGAAATTTCAAGAAAATTATCAGTGTAATCACCCTTATTGTAAAAGCAGCAGGAGCAGTGTTGAGATGAATTATTCTTGGGAGATGAAGGCCTCCATCTTTTGCTTGTTCATGCTAGTCCTGGTAGCCCATGGACTTGAAATTAATGGCTGCCAGATGGAAAAGTGTGGCTATGGTCCATTCATACGATTTCCATTCTTGCTCAGAGAAAAGCAGCAGCCGCACTGTGGTTATCCAGATCCTGGATTTAACTTATCTTGCAAAGATGAGAAACATACGGTGCTCGAACTGCCGAATTCGGTAAAACTTTACATCCAAAGAATTGATTATGCAGCTCAGGTGCTTTATGCATCCGACCCCTCTGACTGCCTCCCAGCAAACGCTAGAGCTTTCGATCTGTCTACTTCTATTTTCCAATACGCTGCAGAATCTAGGAGAGATTACGCCTTTTTCAATTGTTCATCAGGAAACAGAGATTTAGACAGCCGAATAGATTGTCTTGGTGTTCCTGGCTATCAAGTTTGTGCCGTTGGTTCTTATAATCGCATTGAGAACTTGCCCCTCACATCCTGTACTAAGATGTTCAACATTTCATCAGTTCCATTTGACATTGTCGGCGAATTCAAAACTATTAGTTTCAATTGGTCCAAACCAAATTGTCAATCTTGTGAAACACAGCACACTTGTTGTGCCTGGAACTGGAAGAATCAAAACATTACATGTCAGAACTTGCCCTCAAGAAAAATAGGTATGTTTGCAGCTTTTGGGGCTCTTCTTGTTCCCCTTTTAATTTTTGTATGGCAAACCCATAACTTTTTTTTACCTTATTTGCTTATGTTTTCAGGTGCCTCGGCCAAGGTACGGATTGCAGGTGAGTTGTTAATACAACAACTATCCAAAATTTGTCATTAATCTCGACGAATAAGGTTCTTACATTTGTGTTCTATATGCAGGTATAGTCCTAGGTTCTTTTATGCTGGTATTACTCTCTGCTGCACTGTTTCATGTATACAGAACTAACAGAATCCAGAAGGAAAACCAAGCAAGAATAGAGAGATTCTTGGAAGACTACAGAACTCTCAAGCCCACAAGATACTCTTATGCTGATCTGAAAAGGATCACAAATGAATTCAAGGATAAGTTGGGTCAAGGAGCATATGGCACAGTGTTTAAAGGAAGACTTTCTAATGAGATTTTTGTGGCTGTGAAGATTCTCAACAGCTCAACGGGGAACGGTGAAGAATTTATTAATGAAGTAGGAACAATGGGGAGAATCCACCATGTCAACGTTGTTCGCATGGTTGGTTTCTGTGCTGATGGATTTAGGAGGGCTTTGGTTTATGAGTTCTTACCAAATGAATCGTTAGAAAAATTCATATTTTCCAATGATGGTAACCATCATTCTCTTACATGGGAGAAGCTAGCAGATATTGCTCTTGGCATAGCCAAGGGGATTGAGTATCTTCATCAGGGTTGCGATCAGCGAATCCTCCATTTCGACATCAAACCTCATAACATTTTGCTAGATGACAACTTCACTCCAAAAATTTCTGATTTTGGATTGGCCAAATTATGTTCAAAGGATCAAAGTGCAGTATCTATGACTGCTGCAAGGGGGACTATGGGCTATATAGCACCTGAAGTGTTCTCCAGGAACTTTGGTAAAGTGTCCTACAAATCAGATGTCTATAGCTTTGGAATGCTGCTGCTGGAAATGGTTGGGGGAAGGAAAAATATTGATGTAAATGTAGAGAACACTAGTCAGGTGTTCTTCCCGGAATGGATATATAATCATTTGGATCAAGGAGAGGAGCTAAGAATCCGGATTTCAGAACTAGGAGATGCTAACATCGCAAAGAAACTCACAATTATTGGATTATGGTGCATTCAGTGGTATCCAGCGGACCGTCCCTCCATGAAAGTTGTTGTTCAAATGCTAGAAGGTGAAGGGGAGAATTTAACAATGCCACCTAATCCTTTTAGCTCTTCAGGTCCCATGATAACCGAATCAGGCATGCGTGGAAGACGTCTGCACCAGGAGTTAGAAGTAATCGCTGAAGTAGAGTGATCGCATATAGTTGTTATATGTTTTCCCCATTTGCGTACTAATTTACTTGTTTAATGTCGCCAATAAATGTACTGTATTATCCATTATAAGTTCTGAAGAATTTATAGTTCAACATAACTAGTTGAGATATGACTTTACAGTTTAGTACTATACATATGAAGCAAATTGCAACTTGATGTACACTGAAAAATATCCAATGTTTGAATCACTAGCAAAATAACAAACAGATACTTGCAAATTCTAAATATCTATCTTTGGTACAAGCTATGAAAAGGATGCATTACTATGTTTTATGTTACATCAGAACAATTGATATATGACTGTTACATTAAAGAACTAAGCTAAAACAGAGGGATTCATGTCAAATTCAATGTATGTGTGATCACTCGGTTAGATTAATGATCGAAGTTGCAGATGATGCTGTTGTTTTGTTGTTGACTCGATCCACCAGTTGGCACAACTCTTGTGGCGATAGACAAGGCCTAGGAGGCATTGACAGAGATTCAACTTCTCCTTCAAGCATCTCTACAACTCTGCTCATAGAGGGACGATCAGTGGGCTTCATTTGAATGGACCACAATGGTACTCTCAGCATTTTCTTTCCCTCCTCGGTTGCATCTTCAATTTCTTTCCCTTCATTAAATTGGTCATAAACCCATGTAGGGAAGTAAATTTGGCTTGAATGTTCAGCAAAAGCATTCAAATTCTTCCTTCTACCTGCCATTTCCATCAATAACATTCCAAAGCAATAAACATCAGCTTTATAAGATGCCCCTCCAATACTCTTATAAAACAATTCTGAAGCCATGTAACCCATCGTCCCTCTTGGTGCTGTGAGAGATACTATATTACCTGGCGAGGGATATAATTTTGTAAGTCCAAAATCAGAGACAACTTTGGGTATAAAATTTTCATAGAGAAGAATGTTGTGAGGCTTGATATCAAAATGCAAGATTTGCATGTCGCAACCTCGATGGAGATATTCAATTCCATGAGCTATAGCGAGAGAAATTTGATACATCTTTTCAACTCAAAGAAACATCTCCAACTTTAGAAAAGATGTATTTTTCAAGAGTAAAGTTGAACCATCCCACCAAATCCTTCTGCTTCTGCAGCTATCAAAACAAGTTATTCTCATCGAAGAATTAGAATAAGCAATTAAGCATACAAGTTGACTACAATAATTCACATTGTACTAATAGCCTGCTGCTGCATAATTTGTTTAATTCTCGACTCTCAAATGCAATCCTACGTACCAAATAAATAATAATAATAATAATAATAATAATAATAATAATAATAATAATAATAATAATAATAATAATAATAAGAGACTCATCCAGTTTCTTAACACAAGTTGATATTATTATTATTATTATTATTATTATTTTTATTATTGTTGTTGATGTTATTATTATTTTGTAAAGAAAGTTACATCATCCATTTCATTTCAACGATCGCTTTAGGTAATTTCATTAGAGTTAAAAAATCATTAGTTAATCCTAAATTTAGGAGTAAAATGAGTTTTTAAGACTAAATTACTTTTGGTTTTGAAAAATTCAAAATTGTTTGAACCATAATCATTAATTTGATTAGTTGTAAGTAATAAAGTTAAAGAAAGTCAATAATTTGCCCACCAATGGAATTCTAAGTAACATTAGAAACTTTGAATTGATGATGAGTATAAGGGTAAAAATTGAAAAAAAAATTAATTTCATTAATCGTATAACAGAGATGGATAAATGAAATTTTAAATTTTCTTATAAAGGAACAAATTGAGTAGTAATATTTCAAAATAAAAGATACTTTAACTTTTTTTTTTGTACAAAAAAGATTCTTAACTTTATTGTCGCAAATAGGCTATTGGACTAGTAATCCGAATGAGTGTAACAAACCCGTTCAAAGAGTTTTTTTTTTTTTAGTCTAATTTTGGTTAATTTTTTTTAATGTTTTTCTATTTTATTAAGAATCCTGTATCTCTAAAAATACCTTTTATTTTAAAGAATATCTTTAATAGAATAAAGAAAATCTTAAAGAATCTTTAAATATAAAGAGTAATTTTTTTTTATAAATTCAATAAACTTTTTATATTTTTCTCTTCATTTTACTTTATCGCATACAAATTAATATTTAATTAAAAGAAAAAAGTAAATGACTTTATTATCAAAAGAGAGAAAAATATTTTAGAGGAATATACCAATAAAAAAATAAAATATGTATAAAAAGTGAATTTGTATTAATTACAATTAAAATAGAGAGTAAAACTTGGCTTTTTAGATGTAAATAGTCAAATCCACTTTCAACTCTAAATTTTAAATATATATAATTTATTGGAGACACTTTAGTGGAATAACTATTTAAAATAAAAACATAACCAAAATAAAAAACTTAGTTGGAGATGCTATAAGATTTGAGTGTTGTTAACATTTAAATAGTCTTACTTTTTTATTTTTTTAAGAAGTTGATTATTATTATTCTTTTAAATTGAGTATCTAAGAGTAATAACGTTATCTAGCTAACACGTTGCGTTACTTGCATAGAGTTTTTCATCTTAAAACTATCTTGACGCAAACAAAATAAATTGAAAATTTAAATTAACATTTTTGAACGGTGATAATGAAAGATCTTAATTGAAACTTTCACGAAGCTTTCAAAGAGTAATTGCAAGTTTTGTCATCATGCAATGAAAATTTGATTTAGTGATAAGATTGTGACTTGTGAGGTTGCAAAATTGAAACTCAAATATCAAAAAATGAACAAGCTTGATTATAGTAAACTTCATAGTTGACGAGGCAACAATACCAAAATCTTCTGCAAGTTGTAGCTTTACTCGGATAGATTAAAGTGATGGGCGTCCTTTAAAAAATTGCAAGTGGGTAAACTCAAGAACAATAACTCCTATCTAAATTCGGAGAAAATATGAGGACTACATGAGTGAACTCAGTTTCTTTTCTTCTTGTGTATGTAGGACATGATAAAAATACGAATTGATTGATAGGGGCAGTCATAAACTGCTTTCCTTCAGGCCCCAACAATACTTCCTTCTTTTTCCATTATTACTTTATAATTAAGTCAGTCAAGCGGGTCACGACAAATAGGAAAACAGTATCAGTTGAAAATTTTTATTTGGACAAATTGCAAAGCTAAGAGAACGTGGGGACAATTCACTCATAATCAATTTTCATAGACGACTACGGGGTAGATGATGGCTAGTTTCAGTAGTAATAATAATAATGATAATAATAATAATAATCACAGTAAAACTAGCTTCAGGACAGTCAGTAATCTGTATGGTCCTTTAACCTTTTTTTTTTGTTTTTTTTTTGTGTACATATAGAGTAAGAAATTAAACAAGGGGAGAGAAAGAAGTCCTAACTGAATGTGTCACAACACATTTTGTTACTTGATTACAGTAGGAGATGCCAAAAGAGAGGCATGTAATATCATATTGTATGCTTCTATGATTAAACAAACAATTGGTAGAAATATTAATTATTTAATTACATTAAAAAATGGTAATTAGATACAACGCTACTGGCGATTCAATGTCTTATCAAGTGCAGGAAATGAACTAGCTAATTTGCATTGGAATACTAAAATTAGACAGATCATAGTGTATGGGAGCACTCCTCTGATGCAATATGATCATTTAGGCAGGATTTAGGACAGATATTGCAGAATCAGTACTATTATTTGGCGAATCTGATGATGCAGCAGCTTTCTTGTTAATGCCAGCTTCCAGTTGATGCAGCTCTTGTGGAGATAAAAAAGGCCGGGGAGGCATCCGCAGAGATTCAATTTCTCCTTCAAGCATCTCTACAGCTCTGTTCATTGAGGGACGATCATTAGGCTTCATCTGAATGGACCATAATGCTACTATCAGCATTTTCTTAGTTATTTTCCTTTCCTCCTCTGTTGCATCTTCAATTTCTATATCTTTCCCTTCATTAAATTGGTCATAGACCCATGTAGGGAAGTAAATTTGGCTTGAATGTTCAGCATATGCATTCAAATTCTTCCTTCTACCTGCCATTTCCATCAATAACATTCCAAAACTATAAACATCAGCTTTATAAGATACCCCTCCAATATTCTTATAAAACAATTCTGGAGCCATGTAACCCATCGTCCCTCTTGGTGCCGTGAGAGATACTATACTCCCTTGCGCAGGATACAATTTTGCAAGCCCAAAATCAGAGACTTTAGGTATAAAATTTTCATCCAGAAGAATGTTGTGAGGCTTGATATCAAAATGCAAGATTTGCATGTCGCAACCTCGATGGAGATATTCAATTCCACGAGCTATACCTAGAGAAATTTGATACAGCTTTTCATAACTCAAAGATACATCTCCATCTTTGGAAAAGATGTATTTTTCAAGAGATCCATTAGGCATGTATTCGTAGACGAGAGCACGCTTAGATCTCTCAGCACAAAATCCAATAAGTTGCACCACATTGTAATGATGAATCCTTCCAATGGTGGCAACTTCGTTGATAAATTCTTGACCATTGGCCTTGGATTTGCCTAGTATCTTTATTGCCGCAGCTCTGCCACTAGAAAGTTTTCCCTTGTAAACTGAACCATAGCCTCCCTCACCCAATTTTTCCTTGAAACCTCTGGTCATCTTCTTGATGTCTGAAAAAGAGTACATGATGGGCATGAGATTATTGTGACAGCGGAGGAAATCTTCGACTGTATCGTACATTGAAAGGTGTCTTCTACGCCATTTGTATATTAAGAAGGCAGCAACGCATGGCATCCCGCAAAAACATCTTCCTACTGCATGGTCATATTGCAAATATGCTCAATAAGCAATCACAAAGGAAGATTCGAACCAAAAATTGGAGTGTATATGTACTACAATAATATCAATACTGTATAAAAATCACTTTCAGTTTCAATAAACTCAAAACACCTAAGAAATTATAGAGAGAATTTGAATACCTCCGAGTAATAAAAATAAAACAATAAAAAATTAGGAAAAATCTTATTTAATGTTTATCGCTCTTTATATATTCAACCACTGAATTTTTATTCTGAATAGTTATTGGAAATTATATATAAAAAATAAAAATAAATAAAAAACAATCAAAGGTTGAAGGGTCAAAAAGATAGATTGTCTTACCCATCGCCATTGCAAGGTTGACCAAAGCTGCAAAAGCAATGAAAAAAGAAAAGGTAAGAAAAACGCATCAACTACAAAAGCTGTTAAGATAACTTTGCAAAAGTATTTCTAATATTTGGCAATCTCTATACTTGAAATTTTTTAATTTTACAAGTCAATTAAACAAGAAAAATAGAGGAAAAAGGACTTACAAAAGACAAGGATCTGGATAACTGCAAATACAAGAAATTCGTAAGGTTAGCAATATAAAAATTGCATGCACTAGCTTTTTAACGTGTTGAACTAAACCCATATGTTAAGTTCAAGTAATTTTCGAGATGGCAGACTGAAAAGTAAGAAAGGGAAAGGTGCATTTGTTATTTTCATGCAGTTATTTATGCAAATTATTTCTGTGTCAAATTAATTGCATCCCTCTTCATAGCGATGAGGACCATTGCAACTAATTGCAGCTAATACGATCAACCGAAAGAAAGGAAGAAAGAAAGAAAGATGCTTAAGTCAAATTAATTCTCCCCGGATGACATATGAATGTACAAAAAAACAGAGTAAGCAAATTATTTGGGGGGAAGAAAGAGAAGATAAACAGAGAGCAAAGAATTAACTGGCCTGCAAGTTCTAGGTAATAGTAATAATAATATAGTAATTTGACGTAAATAAAATCCATACCGAGGGGAAAAGAATCACAGCCCACAAACTCCGAATAGTCATCTTTAAAGTGGCAGATCCAGATTCCTTCGCACTGTTCACAATAAATATCAGACCATGAAAGCTCGAATCCGAAAAGCAATTTCTCGTATATGTCCAAATAGGAACAATTCTTGTTTATCCCGCAATTCATGGATGACACAATGGCTGCAGAATCTATCCTGCACATATCTGGAATCTCAGACACCTCGGTATTCCCAAACATAACATACGAATATGAGTCCTCTTTTAACGTCGACGGAAATGGAACTCCACTGACACAAGGTGCTGTCTCAACAACAAGGGAGGGATTAAAATTAACTTGACTCTCACATTTCATAAATGTGATTCTGTCTGATGACAAATCCGACAAATAATATTTATGAGGATAACTCAAAAATCTATGTCTATATCGATAAACAGAAAAGTTATAAAACGTTAAAGGATAAAGAGGAAGGGAAGAGCAATATTTCAGTTGGAAGCCAGGATCAACAACACGAATGGTTTGATTCTCTCTGTCGATTGCCTTCACCAAGTATTTTCCAGAAAACAAATGCAATATTAAGGTGCTATTGTTCTCACAAGACAGAAGATAGTTAGGATCACCGCAATCTTTTGGGCCTCCTACTAATCCAAAGGGGTACGATATATTCTTGAAGTTCCCACAAGAAGGTGGGCTGTTACAGTGATAATGGTTTTTCTTAGCGGAGCTATTTACAAAAAATAGCAAGAGAAAAATAACAATTTGATAACTTGCAGAGATGTACCCGAACATGGCAACAGAGAGAGTTAATGTCAGTTTTACGGAGAGGAAGGAGATTTTATTTTTTGGGATTGTATTCTGCTGTTATTTCAAATAAAAAATTGAAAAGCAAATTATTCTGATCATATGTTCATGAAGTAGACTTCATGATTGACTAGGCAAGAAATTTCGAGGCAATAACACCGAAATTACGAAGTCGTGCTTTTTACTTGGATGAGGTAAGAGATTGAACTAATGGAGAAGAGAAGGGCTGCTAATCAATATTATTTATGTATATAAATGTGTCATTTTTTAAGATCAAATTAAAGTATAATTATAAATATGAAATCTGCTGCCATTTCAAACAAATAATTAGCATATATATTAACTGTGTATCAATCTATTCATATATACACGAAGTAAACTATAATAATAATAAGAAAAAATTATAATTTATCTTTAAGATTTTACTTATTATATCTATGAAATTCGAAAATTATAAATCATATTTTACTAATATGTCAATTCATTATTTTTTTTGTGAGAAATACATTAAATTATGGCAAAATGATAAAAAAAAATTACTATTTATCCTCTAAAATATGATCTATTGTACTAATAGCTCTGCAAATTTGATTTATTGCATTAATACTCGTAAACTTTGACTTATTAAACTATTATTCTCTAAAGTTTGATTTATTGTATTAATATTTTTGAGCAAAGATAAATTTTTTAAAATTTAACAGAATTACTACATAGTTTAATAGAAATAATACTGAGAGAATTAATCATATAAATTTTGAACTATAGTAATTTTTTTTATAGTAATAATTTATGAGGGAAGCAATTTGCAGATTCCACCGCGAAAATTCAAAGCTAGACATGAGAAAGAAACTATGGATTTCACTCCAATAATGAGGTTGCAGGGAGGGGTTGAAATCTTCCACGAAGTTTATAAACTTATGCGGTTGTAACCTGTAAGTCTCCATCCAGCGACGAAACTACAAATTATGATTGGAGGGACCAATATTTTGGATTTAGTAGGTATTAAATATTGAATAAAATAATTCTTATATATATTTTTTTTTTTTGGATCTGGAGAGTCTGGACCAATACATATATATGAATTTTTTTTTGGACTTGGGGCCTAGGCCAATACATATACATGAAATATTTTTGGACTTGGGGGCCTCTTCGTCCCTGTGTCCATCTCATTTAAAAGTGTTTGAAAAATATTCTGATCATAGAAAATAAGCAAGTGATGAAAAAGAAGAAAAGGTATGGAGAAAATTGAACAATTTGTAGACTTCATGGTTGACTAGGCAAGAAATTTCGAGGCAATAATACCAAATCGAGCTTTTTACTTGCATTATCATAATTCTTATCTGTTCAGAATAAATAATAAGTCATGGTGAATTCGGAATTGCAGTCCCACCATGAAAATTCTGAGCAAATAAGTAGGAGAAACTGTTGAATAAAAGCAAGCTAGAAATCAAGAAAGACCCAAAAAATTAAGTGAAAATTACATTATGACCGTATGATCCAAATTAATTGAATCCTTTTTTTTAAAAAATTCATTTGGGTTGATTTTCAGGTGTGGATGATGGTCCGATGGCTACGCTTGAGGTTTACAGAGCTTTTCTCTTGATAACTGAAAAACTAATCAATCAACTCAATATTGCCAACTCAATAGATGATTGTGAAAGCTGTTAATTGAATCTTCCATCAACTTTTCAAACTGGTGTGGTTGTAAGTTTCCATCTCATTTTGAAATGCTGTCCAAACAGATATCTATTTAGTAAATAGTAAAATGTAGCCTACGCAAGACATTTAGCACAATGTTTATTCACGTGCATATGTTGAGAAATACTAAAACTGCGATTAGTTTATATATATAATACTCGCATTTCTGCATTTTCGCACGTAAAAAAATAAATTTCATTTTTTATTTAAAATTAAAATACTAATGATTAAAATAGTTTCATGATATAAATAAATAATTACTAATTAAACAAATTAAAATAATTAAAATAATATTTTAGTATAATAGAATTTTTAATATATTATTTGAAAATAATATTAAATATCAATTATCATCATTAATATATATATATATGACATTTATCTTTAAACATAATAATATATAATTTTTTATTAGAAGTCAATCATTAATTTAATTATTAAAAATTTTAAAAAATCAAAATTCTGTAAAAAAAAAAAAGTTAAAAAGAAGTCAAATACTCTTCATAATAGAGGGTGTCACGTTAGCAATTCTTGACTCGGATATATATACACTTTGTTTTTTAGGTTCATCTCTATTTATATATAAGTTTCAAATTAATGTGAGAGTACAATATAAATACTTTTTTATGTCTATATATATATATATATATATATATATATATATATATAACTTTATTTATGTTATTTATCCTTTTTCTCTTTTTAGAATGGATGTTTTTCTTTTTTTTTCTTTTTTGTATCACATTGATATTGCAAAATAAAAATTCATGGGTGGGTAATTATTAAAAATAATGCAAATAATACTTCAAGTGGGATTGGACAATGAGAGGGTACAAATTTCACTAGCGAAATCGTTTTTTTTATTTATTTATAAAATCGTAAAACAACTAAAAAAATAGTTTTAAGCTGCCTTTTGCATAAGAAAGAATATCATACATTTTCTACTTAATACCAAACGGGCTACTTAACTACTAGTAATTTCTGTATACAATAGCCAAACCTAATCTGCATCTGCTCATCTACAAATAGAAATGGACCTCAACAGGTTTATTATCGACCGTTGTCATGCCCAGCCCACAGTGAACTTATTGCTTGCATTGGACTCTTAAGCCTACCTTGGCCCAACCCAACCCAACCAATGATCAGAGCTCTCCCACTTTATTATATATATCTTTTTAGAAATTTATTGTCTAAAAAAATTCTATAAACTCATTTTTAAATTAAATTAGAGATGAAAATATTTTTTACATTAAGAAACTTAAGATGAACAAAAAAATTGTTTAAATTAAATATTTGTAATATTTTTGACATGTAATAATTTGTTTAAATGTAATACTGATAGCAATCAAAAGGGAACAAAATATTTTCAATTTTTACAAAAATGAGATAATCTAAGTTACAATTTGTACTTCCACTTCACCTGAAGATTAAAAATGGGGGGAAATAAAAAAAAAAAAAAAAAAAACAGAAACAACAAATGTACTAAATGCAAAAATGTTATATACACTAAACTAAAGGTATAAATTCCATCACAAGAGAAAGGTAAGCAGTGGAATCCAAATCAAGGAGGTTGAGCAGATTGGTGTGGTGGGGACGAGAAGCGGTCAGGCAATTTCCGGCAAATGGGGCAGGAAGCATTCAAGCGAAGCCATTCGTCGATGCAATCAGAATGGAAACAATGTTGGCATTGAGGAATGGTCTTAAGGGTGTCTTTAGGCTTGTATTCCGACAGACAAATTGAGCAAGTGTTGTCATCAGGCTTAGGCAATCGTCGGCTCTCTCCCAGCACTATTCTGGGATAGGATTCGAGAGTGGGTGGATCGAGTCCAGCTGCAACTGCGGGCTGTGGATTCACTGTGAAGCTGAATTCAGGAATTGGGTGGCTCCTCCTTCTCGTCGCATAATAACTCACCCTCCCACAGATGAAACATACTGTTCCCATTATACACAACGACAACGGTATTCCTGCAACTATTGTGATTGTGTATCCAGCTCTCCTTGTAATTCCTGCATAAATACAGTGTAATAATTGTGACAAATTATTAAATATGTAAGGTAAAACAAAAGTTGAAAATCACAAAATTTAAGTGATTCAACATATATACTCCATTTTGCTCTGTTAACTGAAAAAACAAGCATTGCTTTTATATATATATATATACATAAAGTTAAAAAAAAAATCTCTTGAAAGCTTTTAAATTTAAGTCATTAATCAGCATACTACTTTAACAATTTTTTTGGACATCTATATAACAAAGAATAACACAACAAACTCCTATTTCTATTAATCAAAGGTTAAAAAAATCAGTGCAATACTGTTTATCTATTTTCTTTTATCGCATAAATTACCCAATACAGTGAAATAAGAGTATGATTTTATTATATTTTGTAAAAGAATCACGTTCTAAATTTAGAATTTTTAAATGATATTCACGACAACCTTTAGCGACGGAAAAAACCCCCCAATTTAAAATTTTCTTCGCTGCCCAAATTTTCCCTAGTGATTAATTAAAGTTAACTAAAAATAAATAAACACTGAATTAATCCAGGAATACCTTGGTCAAAATCAACGTGAAGATTTGATTCAATGCTTTGAAACAAGGGACCAATTAAAAAACATAATCTTTAAAGAAAATGAAAACATAGGGAGACAAAGGGAGTGGGAGCTGCAATATCACAGCAACTTCTGTGTCCACATACAGAGGTGGTAGTTTTCAACTGATACTGTTAATTAATTAGTGTTGGTGCTCTTATGAAGTGTGTTAATGTCAAAGTCAACCCAACCACAAGCAATTATGACAAATCAACCGCACTTAATTTGTGTGAGGAACAAGTCTTCTTTCTTTTTTCTGGTCCAACATTTGGCGACAAATAAAAAAGTTCATTTAGTCAAACTTCCATATTCAGAGTTTCAATCACTAGCTGCCTTACAAGATTAAAATCTTAACCACATGCTATTAAAATATACGATTACAGCAGGAGGCATGTGCCACAGTGGCGTACTCCCCCTTCCCTACAGTCTCACAGGTTCGAGACCTCCTAACAACCAAAATATATATATAGAAATATTTTTCAAATTAGAAAACATGTTTATTTTTATAAATAAAGATTAAAAAATATATTTTTGAATTTTTTACTTACAATAACTTGTGAAAATTTTTGAAAACATATTTCTAATTTTCAAAATTAGAAAATAATATAACTACATAGTAAATTTTATTTTTTTAGAGTAATTTTCTAGAAAACTGCTATTATTTTTTTACAACTAAAACAAACTCCCTATATAAAATATCATTGTATATCACTCTCCCTATATGCATACATGCTGAATAAGTTATCATTGTATATCACTCTCCCTATATAAAATATTCACATATTTAAAAAAATTAATCAATATAATCAAAATTATTAAAAAGTTAAGAAAATAATATTTAATATTGATTGATAACAAATTACGTTAAATAGGAATATTTAAAAATAAAAACTAATTAAAATAACAACTAATTCAATTTTGAAAGTTTTTATATATTTTTTCTAATTTAAAAAATTAAATAAGAGGGAGAGAGAGATTGGGATACAGAGGGAGACAGACAGAGTAAGCAAAGTTACCGCGAGGAGAAGGATGAGAACAAACGATTGCACCACCGGTAGAATTTCTCTTAGGGCCGCAGCGGCCACCTCGGGACTCGCATTTTCCACAACGAGGTTCAACCCAAGTGAGACGCAGATCATCACTTAAGTCCGACGATAAAATCTCCCCATAAAAAGGCCATTCCACCGGAATCTCTACGCTCGCAAACCACTTACAGGTTGGTTCTGCTGATAAAAAATTTATAATCCTCAAGGAAGACGTCGCATACACTGTATGGGTGGAACTACTAAGGCAAGCAATCGGGTTTAGCTCGTACTTGCTAAAATCCGAGGAAGAACAATTAAAGAAAGTGAAGTTGTTATAAAAAAGACCAGAAAAAGGAGAACCAGAGAGATCAAGAGAAAGAATTCTCTCAGGTAGACAGTTATTTGGGTCGTTGATCCATAATTCTTGAGTGGCATAATCTATTGCTTGAACTGTGAATTTTGTTGATGAGTAAGGTAGCTGTAATAATGTGAGGTTGGTGTGAGTATCGCAGGATAAATTGAAACCTGGAAACCCACACGATTGATATTGTCGGTCTTCGATTCGGAAGGGGAATCGGATAACCGGTTCATTGCGGCCGCAAGCAGCGTTCAGGCAAAGCTGTTGGGTTGATACAATTTGTAGGAAGGAGAAAAGTAAGCAAATGGAGGAAATGAATTTGACTGCACCCATTTGGTGGATACCTTGTGTTGCTGCACCTTGTATATATATGCACTTGTATAGTGCGTTTTAAGTCAAAATTTATTTCATAAGCTATGTTTATTAATTAATTTACAATCCAATCAATAATATATTATCATATGAAAATTAATAAATTTAATTATGAATAAAAATATCTATATTACAAAAAATAAATTTGAGTAAAATCATTTTAAATTTATTGTTTTATAGATCATTTTAAATTTCTATCTGATTTCAATGTGAATTTTAAAAAACGTAAAAATCAAAAAAATATATTTTAATAATTTCATATAAAAAAATTATTATATGTTACTTCAAAATAAGTTCCATTAATAATAAACTTTCTATTTGTTTTTGTTGTGTTATATATAAAGCTAACTGGAAAAATACTAAGACATTGTTTGGTAATATCAAATTAAATTATAATATAATTTGATTAATAAATTGTATTTGGTAAAATAGTTTGTTTAGAAAAAAAATTATATTATAATTTCCAAAATAAAAAGTTAAGCTAGTAGTTTATAATTTTTCTTTCATTTTTTTCTTTGTTTTTTTTATCATTTTATAATAATAATATAATTATTTAAATTACATAATAATAATAATAATAATAATAATAATAATAATAATAATAATATAATTATAAAATTATTTAATATGTACATATATAATAATAATAATAATAATAATAATAATAATAATAATAATAATAATAATAATGAAATGTTATATGATAAAAATAAACATATTTATTATATTGGGATGAAATATTTAACATAGTTTTTATATTATTTAATATGCATATATATTATATAATTCGTTTGTATTATATATTTAACTAGATTTTATATAATATTTTTTGATGATATAAACATATCATTTTATATCATTTTACATTTTTAAGTTAGTTTTAACAAATATTTTTAATTGAATTAATTAGATTTTCGGTTATTAGATTATCAATTTGAAACTATATTATCTACTAGCTAAATTATCAGTTAATTTTATCAAACATAATATAAATAAGTGGAGAATGACTTCACATACCACACATCATATCATGTTAGAACTTGGAAACCACAAAAAGCAAGTCGTTGCTCATTCCATTGCACGAATTGCATATTTACTTTTCATTGTTTCATATTTTAACTATTACTAATTTGATTTCAATGCATCATTAAAATGGTAGAGGTCATTACCAATGTATGATTAGTTGATGTGGTTTGATATCCCTTCCCTCTAAATAAGATATTGAGTTTGAGTCTTATATATAGAAAAGATTTATGGTAAGAGAGTTCTAATTCATAATAAGTCAACAAATAATTCAAACTGGATTAATTAGGATTATGAAATTTTAAAGACCGGTTGGTAATGCACCCGAAAAAAATGGTGAGGCCATTTGTTCAATTTTTTTTTTAATTTTTATAATGGCCATAGAAACCATTTTACTATTTTATAATGCCTAAAAAATGTTCTTATTTTATAAGGAAGCACTTATAAATTAGAGGGAATTAGAGGGAAGAAACCCCATTATATAAGTGGTATTGAACCACACGAGAAATATAGAAGTAACAAGAATGTGGTGCACTAGTCGACAAAACTGCATATTAATTATAGATTTGGTTGAATCTTACATTTATTATTATTATTATTATTATTATTATTACGAGTAAAGTTGAATCTTACATTTCAAAGATTGAAGTTAGACTAAGATTTAATTCACTGATGGCAATCAATAATGAAGAAGTAATTATTTGTGTATTTGAAGAAAAATAGTGTTGCTCCAGTATATACTGATGTCGTCTCATGTAAAAGTAACACTTTGGATTTCTCATCTTTCCTTTCATTTTGTTAAATACCGACATAATGACGCAAGATCACGTTCCTATTTGCTAGAAAACAGAGAATATAATGGGAATGGGTATCCTGCAAATCTCCTTTGGAAAATTAGTGGAATCATAAAGTTACACAATTTGCAATTATTATACAATTAATCAATGTCAATGCCTAATACACCAAAACAGAGCAAGAACCACAATTTAATCTCAACTAAACCTGTGTTTGATAGTCAGCTATATAGCAATATGTGAAAATTTACAAGGACAATCAAATCTTGCAGATTTGAACGCAATCGCATTTGAAGATTACAGTTCATAATCTCTTATTATTAACTGCAATTTTATTACTTCAAATTATGAAAAAAAAAAAAAGCACCAAAGATAGACAAGTCATGAAAATTAGATCAAAAACTTCCGGAAGGGAAGGAAAAAAAAAGAACAGTAATCTATCTCGCAGCTATTCAGAAATCAGAGCAGCGACCACTTCGCTCCCAATCACCATATCGAGTAGGCTCGGGTCCTCTGGGCCCACCAATTTCGCCTGTCTCTTCATTCACGTGAACTCCATCCTCATCCTCATCTTCACCTTCACCTTCACCTTCATCTTCTTCTTGAATTACTCTGTTTTCGATTTTAGGAGTCTGTTTGATGGGGTCTTCCTCTTTCTTGTTGTGGGTTTCCTGAGACTGCAGTTGCTCTAGTTGGCTCGAAGAGCTTATCAGTCGACTCAACAAGTTGCAGGCTGAATGAGTCACCGGCTCAGATCTAGTGTAGGGTGTTGTGAAATTCGGGGTGGAGGGATTAAACACTGGTAACGAAAATAGACGGCCAAGATTGCTTCTTGCCATCGATAATTTTGCTCTGCGAAACAAAGGAACACCCTATCAATATCATGCCATTATGATCTACCATAAACAGGCAAAAGCATACAGACAAGGCAAGTAGGCAGTGTTTAGGAATGGCAACGGAAGGATATGCAAAAATTGCCTTAACTATTTCCAAACCCGTTTAACATTGAAATAAAAAGATCAGTCACAAATCTACACAATAATTTGAAGCATAATTGAAGTTCAATACAACAAAGATTATATAATCGAAGAAACACTCAAAACTTACATAATTGAAGTTCACCCTCTGCAGCTAGACAATAATTTGAGATCGAAAAATCCAGATGCGGTGTCTACTTAAAAAGAAATAGCTCACACATTCTCATTTATGTGAAGCAAAACTCTGATAATTATCCATCAGATAAGTTATCAAGTTCACTTGTAGTTGATAGTAAACTCAAATTGAGATCAGATTGACATGATACTCAATCATTACATGCAAGAAAATTACAGATGGAATTGAGAAAACACATATGACTCAGATGAATTGGATAAACTTCAAAAAAGGTTCAAAGTATCAACAGAAATTAAAGCTCGAGTCGGTCCAAAAGATTAAAAGACAAATCATTTTAATATCAAAAATATATTATACTATAACATATAAATAGAAAATGATACTCACACATGTTGAAGCATCTTAAAATGACAAAAAGGACGACGAATTCTTACCTTATACACGTTCTGAGCGATCTTAACTCAATTTGAAGGGTATTAGAAACAGATCAATTTCACAATCCACAATATATAAGAACAGATCAATTCCAATCCGATAAATCAACCAAACCCTAACCCCACATCCCTGTCCCAGAAAAAACACCGAAAGTCGTCGAGCCGCTACAAATCCTACGGCCACGTTTGGATTTTTGACAATACCGAACCGCTGCAATTCCTATGGCCACGTTTGGCGTTGGCATTAAATGTAAGATGACGTCGTTTAGTTAGGAAATGCAACGTGTCATATTTGTCGGCGAGCCCAACTTCCTTTTATTTTCAGATTCCAATTGGGCCAAATGGGTTGAACACATGAAGATACAAGGCCCTATTAAACCCCCCCGAAAAAAAAAAGGAAGATAAATGGAGAATGATTTTTCAAATCACGGGCACAGTGAGAGAAAAGTAAAGTTTGAAGGAAGAAATGGGCGGAGAAAGGCAGCTTGTGAAGAGAATTCCACGAATTAAATTCCCACAACGACACGGAAAATCCTCATATTCAGGTTTCACATATTTTTTTTTAAAAAAAAGTTGATTGGTCCCTTTTTTTACTGGGTTTACTTTTTGATTGTATTCATTAAATTTTGATTTAATTATTAAAACCCATGAGCTAGAAGTGATGGAATTAGCTGAATTATGATGAGAATTATATAGGGCAGGGACCAAGATCGATTTTTTCATGTTAGCTATTGTTTGTAGAATTTTTATTCAATGATTGATAATACATGGGCCAGTCAGAAAAAAATGGCTTTACGGGAAAGATATGCATGATTTAACTTGAGGAAGTTATTTGGACTTTGATATGATAGAGTTGGCAAAGAAGGTATTTGATAATAATCTACGATGTGTCAATCTGAGCAGAGATCAGTTATTATTAATGCCGTTTTCATGTACTTGTATCTAAATCCAGATTTTGCATAATTGCAGATTCTGGGTAGCATGACTGCTCTGTCATTCTTTTAATGACCGAAGCTTTATTTGCTTGCCTCAATAATCTTGAAAAGAGAATGTACTTTAGGAAACCACGAGATTGAATTGAATGTGAATGGATGAGATGAGATTGAGAGGGAAGGTGCATCAGCCTCCAATATGATTTGTTGTATTGATGATAAAATTATGTTGAGGAAAAAAAATTGAAATAGTATGATAAAACTTGGTTTCTAAATATAAAGCTCATGAAGGTAATTGCATGGAGTGGCATTGGCAAAATATTCGAAATCTGTTATTTATTGCTATGCGTAGAGTAAAAGCTATTTTGCTTCTGGGATCATGTATTCAGAATGATGACCGTAAGCTAATTTGGGAATTATGATATAATTAGCCTGTATACAATTAGGGAGAGATTTTCTTGGCAAACATGTGATGGTCAAGAGAAGTTCTTAAAATGCATTCTGTTCACGTAAAACCATGAACGCAAAATGGGACAAGCTATATGTCACATGAATTGAACAGAAATTGATCTTTATTAATTCCTAATTTCAGCTAAATATTATGAGAAACAAAATTGTGGATTTGGTTCTCAGCTGCTCAAATTTGCATTTGTGTTTTCTATTTTATATCCATGTTGGACAAGAAAATTAGCGGTTTTCTCATGTTTAGGTTCCAATTCCCAAACTCAAGAAGCATCAACCAGTAAAGACATTCATCACATTTCAATGTCAAGGTCAGACGTTCCAGCACCACCCTCTAATACAGCTGTGGGAGGCAAAGCTTCTCTTCAGCCTAAGCGTACGCCTGTGTCGGAGAGAGAAATAGAGGCTATTCTGGTATGCATACCATTCTTTTTACCCTTTCATATATATTGATTTCAGATTGTTGAGCCAAATCCTGACCATCAGATTTCATACAAAATACGAATTTGAAAGTTTAGCTTTTGCATTTCTTTAGACATTGTGAGGCCGTTTTTAATCACCTATTAGTAGCACTCTTTCTACATTTGATAGACAAACATATTAATATTGAGTTTTATAATAGAGCCTTATAAAAAGTATGTGAGACTAAGCACGATCATGCCCAGCCTCGTCATTCTGTATAATATATGTGAAACTATCATTTTGACGTGTCGAATTCATCCGTATATATTTCCTGGATAAATGCTGATATGCACCGTCTTGTACCCTTTGCAGCTGGGTGGATGCTTCTGACACTGCAACCATTAAGCGTCATACCGCGGGTAGGCAGTTTTAATAAAAAAAATTGTGTCCGTTATTCGATCCTTTATTTTGCTGTTTGAATTGTTAATGTTACCCTTTTGCTTTTGTATCATATCTGTTTTGTTGTACTGAAAGATAAAGCCATGAAGCGCATAATTACTCCCAAATGTGATGATGGCAGAGAATTCCTGAATTCTCAGTTTCAAAACCAGGAAAGGTTCGACTGGAGGCAACTAACTCCTCCGGGTTTTTTTTTCACCCAAAGTGTGATAATGGTGCTAAACACGTCTATTGTTCCATCAATATCCCTAATCTCAATATATAATTAGCTGATGGAATCATGAATAGAATTGAGAACATAAAGGCAAGTCCGAGCTATAACCTTGTGATCAAATTGTTACAAGCTAAGAATGGATCTAATCACAAATCGACTGCGTTGTGTGGAAAGTCACATGGCAAGGATTTGTTTGGCTAAAAAGCCTAAACAATTGAATTTCCGCTGAATAAAATGAATGATACAATGAGATGATTTACAGCAAGGGCAAGAAGCATCGATCTTGTATAATAACAGCAACTAACACCATCCAATGTCTATTCGCGACACTCTTGTTATTGCATTATTGAAGTAATATTTTTTATGGTGTTAAATAATTTCTTTTTTTTTTTTTGGAGGAGAAGAATGGAATTAAAGATCAAATTGAGTTAAACCAAAGGAGATTTCCATTGAAGCACACAAGTGGATGATTAGGATCAAGCTGTTTTGCGTCATTATTCAAACGCATAATAAGGGAAGGAGAAAATGAACAGCCTAGGGAATCATATAATTTCCATTCAATAGTAATAATAATAAAGAGAGAAAAGAAAGGAAAAGAAAGAAAAAAACCTGAGAAATATAGAATTTCCCATTTAGATAATTAAAAAAAGGAACTGTACATTATTCTTCTATTACAGCCACAAAAGCTAGCTATCGACAATATAATGCAGGAAAAGAACGCTAATAATTATTCTATGCTCCTGTACCAAGCCCCATGGAACGCCAATCTTTACTTCTGTCTAACCATTTCCTTGTCACTTCATAGCTGGTTTATGCACAATAATTGATTGATTTCCCCTTTCTTCCATCGTCTTTATGTGATTGTGCAGCGTATGATTGAATCATTTCTACTTGTTTCAAGCAAAGCATAGCATCAAGAATGAAAAAAAAAAAGTCACCTATGTCATGACTCCGTGTTTGCTGTCTTGTTGCCTCTTGGTGAGATCTTGGCGTCTCTTGACGAGGTCATCTTGGTTGTCACTGCTAACGCTGACGTCCTCCTCCCTCATCAGGTATTTGTCCACCTGGGAAGCAGCTTGTCGCCCTTCTGATATTGCCCACACAACCAGGGATTGTCCCCGCCTGCAATCCCCTGCTGCAAATACCCCTTCCACATTAGTCGAGAAACGTCCATACTCCGCCTTGAAGCTTGATCGATTGTCTAGCTCCAACCCCAACTTCTCTGCCACATTCTGCAAAATCCAAATATCAATGTAATTTATATGATGAGCAGCGCTACTTGTGAATGCGTTTCATCTAAAACATCATCCAAGAGGGCAGAAAAATAATACTAACCGCCTCAGGACCAAGGAAGCCCATAGCTAGTAGGACAAGGTCCGCCTCGATGATTTCCTCACTGCCTTCAATTTCCTTAAACTGAAACTTCCCACTAGCATCTTTCTCCCAATTCACTCGAACCACCTCAAGTCCTTTCACATTCCCGTTTTCATCTCCAATAAACCGCTTAGTCAGCACCCGATAGGACCGTGGGTCTTTGCCAAACTTAGTAGCAGCTTCCTGGTGCCCATAATCTACACGGAATATACGAGGCCACTGCAAAAATGGAAGGGATTAGAAACCATAAATAACATATATCTAACCAAATGAAAACAAATGTTTAAGCACCAATGTCTCAAAGAGAAACAAATCATTAGTGGCTTTCGAGCAAAGGGGCAAAAAGCTCCAAGGTAAAACATGCACCATTTAGTAACCGGAAAAGACAGTCAAACCTGTGGCCAGGGGTTGCCAGGAGCTCTAGTTTGCGGTGGCTCTGGAAGAAGCTCCAGATTTACAACGCTTGTACAACCGTGACGAATTGATGTCCCTATACAATCTGTTCCAGTGTCACCTCCACCGATGACTACTACTTTCTTGCCCTTGGCGGTTATGTAGTTACCATCCTCTAGATTGCTGTCAAGCAAACTTTTTGTATTTGCATGAAGAAACTCCATGGCAAAATGGACACCTGGAAACTCTCTTCCTGATACTGGTAGATCCCTGCATCAAGAAACAAAGAAAAGATTATGAAATGTGCTGCTTCTAAGTATCTTCTAAAACCATTTCCTTCAGCAGAGCGAATCATGTGCATAGATTATGAATCAAGCATTGAAATGACAAACTATTCCTGGAGACTGCTTTCTGCGACTTACCTTGGCTTAGTGGCTCCTACTGCCAAAACAATAGCGTCATTCTCCTCTCGAAGCCTATCAAGAGAGTATAGTGGATCAATTCCAACATTAGCATTGACCACAAAATTGATGCCTTCCTCAGCCATGAGGTTAACACGACGCTGGACTATATCCACTTTATCAGCCTTCATGTTGGGAACTCCATACATCATAAGTCCTCCAATTCGATCAGCACGCTCATACACAGTCACTAAGTGACCCATTCTATTCAGTTGATCAGCAGCAGCCAAGCCAGCTGGCCCACTTCCAACAATAGCGATCCTTTTCCTGTTACCAAAGTCACATTACACATTATGAATTACTTTAAACCCAGAAATAGATATAAAAAATAATAATAAAAAAATCATCAAGTTGAGACATTTCCAAATAATCTGTAAAATATTAACCATTCCAGTCAATGCACGATCCAGGAAAATATATTCTTGAAATAGTATTAATGAGAGGTACAATATTGAAAGATACAGGAAGCCTATAATTGTATAGCTTACGAAAAGGAAAGACATACCCAGTTCTCCTGAGCGGTGGCCGTGGAACCATCCAACCTTCCTCAAATGCCTTGTCAATGATGGCGCATTCAATGCTTTTGATGGACACAGGATTCTCAATGATTCCAAGTACACAAGCACCTTCACAGGGTGCTGGGCACACTCGGCCAGTAAATTCTGGGAAGTTATTTGTCTCAAGGAGACGATCTAATGCTTCACGCCACCTATTTTGGTACACTAATTCATTGAATTCAGGTATCTTGTTTCCCAGAGGGCATCCAGAGTGTTCCTACATTATTTTATTTAGACAGACTTAGCAGTTATATCAAAATATTTGGCTACCAAATAAATGTATAGAAACTGGACTAAAAAAATGGAATAAAAAGTATAGCTTTCAAAAGAAGTAGATTCAGCAACTCTCACCTGATGGCAGAAAGGAGTACCACAGTCCATGCACCGAGCTGACTGAGTATTTAAAAGCGGGCCAGGCTCTGATCCCTGCATAACTTCCCTCCAGTCATTCATTCTAACATTAGGATCCCTGTATTGAACACTCTCCCGCTCATAAGCAATGAACCCTCGGTGTTTAACAGCATTATTAACCCTACTTGGCCTTCTCCTCAATGGTTCAGGATCTTCAACCTCCTGCAAATTTTTTCAAACAACAAATATATCTCATGTTAACCCATCACGCATACAGACCTGTCACCATTTATAAACCACCCGTGAACAGCCAGAAAGCTTGGATAGGTTCATGGAATATGACACGGACAATTTGCACTCGACATCCAGCTTAAATCCTAATAACCTAGACCAAACCTTGCTCACTCATTCATTATTTATGCTTCTGAAAACATTAGAGGAAAACAGAAATTAAAAGAACTGCCAAGCCACAGGAAGAAAGAGAAAGAGAAGGCAAGCATTGGCTACAGATAAAGAGCAGAAGAGGAGAAGTCTTCAAGGAAGAAATTGGGTGCATAGGTTGGTGGGGACAGATTCACCTGGCCCACTGCACAACCATTATTAGAAAGAAAATTCACCTGACTGGATTTCCCATTCAAAGATGCCGCTGCCATCTTCTTGAGCTCCTCAAAAGCATCCTTCTCCTTCAACTCTACGTCATCCTGCTCAGCTTCATTAGCAGAGGCCTCCTCAGCCTCTTTCAGCGCTGCTTCTTGTTTCATGTTTGCAAGAATACGCTTGTAATCCCTTGGGAAGACCTTAATAAATGTTGGCAGAAGACTATCAAAATCAGCAAGTACTTCTCTAGCTAGCTGGCTATTTGTGTGACGCTGATGTTGCTGTATCATCATTCTGAGGGTCATAATATCCTCTTCTTCCTCAACTTTATCAAGATCTACTAGCTCTGGATTGCATCGAGAATGGAATTTTCCATCCACATCTAGAACATAAGCAACACCACCACTCATACCTGCTGCGAAATTTCTACCAGTTTTCCCAAGCACAACAACAGTTCCACCAGTCATGTACTCACATCCATGGTCACCAACACCTTCTACAACTGCCTTTGCCCCTGAATTACGTACACAGAATCTTTCTGCAGCCATCCCATTGAAATATGCCTCACCATTTGTGGCTCCATAAAGAGCTACATTTCCGATAACAATGTTCTCTTTTGGATCAAATAAGCTGCCTTTTGGAGGATAAACTACAATCTTGCCTCCCGATAATCCTTTACCAACATAATCATTGCTGTCACCTTCTAGCTCCAATGTAATGCCAGGGCAAAGGAAAGCTCCCAGGCTCTGCCCTGCACTTCCTGTAAGCTTGATATGTATAGTGTCTGCTGGAAGCCCTGCCAACTGGTAACATTTAGTAACCTCATGACTAAGCATTGTCCCAACAGCACGGTTCACATTGCGGATTGATGTGTCAATGTACACAGGAACACCTTTCTCCAGAGCAGCATGAGAAAGTGATATCAACTTTTGATCCAAAGCCATGTCCAAACCATGATCCTGCTTTTGAACACAATATTGCACAGCTTCAGGCCGAATGTCAGCAGCAGGTCTAAGTAACAGGGAGAGATCAATATTTTCCAGCTTCTCATTGTTCTTAATGACATCTTTATCCACCTCAAGCATATCTGAGCGACCAACCATCTCATTGACTGTACGGAAACCAAGCTGAGACATTATATCCCTGAGCTCCTCTGCTAGCATAAAGAAGAAATTGATAACATGTTCAGGTTCTCCAGCAAATTTTTCCCTCAGAACTGGATCTTGAGTAGCAATGCCAACAGGACAGGTATTCTTGTGGCATTTTCGCATCATGATGCAGCCAAGGGTTATGAGGGGTGCAGTGCTGAAGCCAAATTCTTCAGCGCCAAGAAGTGCAGCAACAGCCACATCTCTTCCAGTTTTCAGTTGGCCATCTGTTTGAAGAACTGTGCGGCCACGAAGGTCATTAGCAACAAGAGTCTGGTGGGTCTCAGCCAAACCTAGTTCCCAAGGAAGCCCAGCATTCTTTATGCCAGTCCATCTAGAAGCCCCTGTACCTCCATCATGACCTGATATCAGCACATGGTCAGCATGCCCCTTCACCACTCCACTGGCAATTACCCCCACACCAGCTTCAGACACCAATTTGACACTAATTCGAGCTCCAGGATTGGCATTCTGCAACAAGAAGTAAAGGCATCAGAAAGGCAGAATTTTGGATGGAAAGAATCAATATCTCCAGCTCAAATGCTTCTCTAAATGAAGCAAACACAGTTCCTCAAGAAGGGGAAAGAAACTTGAGATGTGGCAACAGCTTAAACAAATACAATTGAGCATACATGGTCAACATACCCAATTACATAAAGCAGTAAATGCTCATACCTTAAGGTCATGAATCAACTGGGCGAGGTCTTCAATTGAATAGATATCATGATGAGGAGGAGGACTGATAAGTCCCACTCCATCTGTGGAATTTCTAGTAACTGCAATATCTCCTATGACTTTGTGACCAGGAAGCTCACCTCCTTCCCCAGGCTTCGCACCCTGTGAACCAGAGCAGAGCATAATCAGAACAAAATAAATTATAGGTTAACAAATAAATTCAGCTTATATTTAGTCTCACCAAATGCCAAAGTAGGTATCAGTTTATAACGCAAAGACACCCATGGGTGCTTTGCAACACAGCATCATCTGCCATGAACATAGATACATAAACAATAGAAACCTCTGTTCCAACAGGAAAACAGGGGCTAAATGGTAACATGCGAGCATCACAAGAAGAAACAGTATGTTATTTGAAAAATACCTGAGCCATCTTGATTTGTAGTTCATCAGCATTTGTGAGATAATAACTTGAAACTCCAAATCTACCACTTGCGACTTGCTTGATTGCACTTCTCTTTGGATTCATTGAACCATCAGGAAGAGGCTCCATTCTAGATGGTTGTTCACCCCCCTCACCTTCAGAAATAATATGGGAAAGATTATTGTACATATTCATATAAGAAAAGGAAGAAAGAAAAATTCATGATACAACAATTTGGACCTCCATCTGTTGATAAATTTTTTCCTCAAAAAATAAGGAAAATATGCAAATGGGAAATATAACTATTTATATAACCAGGTTCTATAGAAAATCTCAACTACATGAAAAATCATGAGTTAAATTAAAACATACCTGTATTTGATTTTCCTCCAATTTTATTCATAGCAATAGCCAACGTTGTGTGCGCTTCCAATGATATTGAACCATAACTCATAGCCCCAGTACAGAAACGTTTAACAATCTCACTGGCTGGTTCCACTTCCTCCAGTGGAACTTTTACTTCTGCCTCTTTGAACTTCAAAAGCCCACGTAAATTACAAGCTCTGTTCAACTCCTGAATGCGCCTAGAGTATTCCTTATAGGCTGCCACACTATTACCTCTGGCAGCTTCTTGAAGCTTTGCCAGAGCAAGGGGATCATTCAAGTGGATCTCACCTCCTTTTCTCCAATGATAATCTCCAGGGTTTGGAAGTGCTACAGATTCAGCACTTCCAGGAGGGTAAGCTCGCCTAGGAAATGCCAACTTGTGCAAATGAAGTGCATCGTGAGCAAGCGTCTCAAAGGTTGCTCCCTCTACTCTGCTTGGAGTTCCTGCAAAGCACTTCTCAATCACTTCTGACGAGAGGCCCAGAGCTTCAAAAATCTGAGCACCCTTGTACGAGGCTAATGTTGAAATCCCCATCTTAGCAAGAACCTTCATCATTCCAAAGTCGCTTGCCTTGAAATACTTTTTGACAAGCTCATCCTTTAAATGGAAGTCTCCACTAGACTTTGGTGGGATCTTCCCGTCAACCTGTAACCTCCAAATGGCTTCTATGGCTAAGTATGGGCATATGGCATCAGCCCCAAATCCAACCAATGTACAGAAATGGTGCACTTCACGTGGTTCAGCAGACTCAACTATCAAACCTATTCTGGTGCGCTCAAGCTTTTTTACCAAATGGTGATGAACAGAACCAACAGCCAAGAGGGAGCTTACAGCAACACGTTTCGATGAGAAGGCTACACATTAAAGAATGACCAAAAAGAAAAGGATATTTAGTTAGTTTATTGCCCAGAAAATTAAGGATGGGAAAATTACAAAACCACCTACCTCTGTCAGAAAGAACCAACAAAGTGTAACCCTCTTTAATTGCTTCCCGTGCCTCAGCACAAATCCTATCTAAAGTTTCCTCCAATCCCTTCCTACCACGGTCCTTTGAATAAGTTATGTCAAGAACTTTGCTTCGCCAACCTCTATGATTCATCTTTTTGATTGCTTCCATTTCCTTGATGGATAAGAGAGGACCTTTTAGTGATAGGCGATGGCATTGTTCCTCAGTCGTTTCTGTCAGATCACCCTCTGGTCCAATCATGCATTCCATGGAAGTGACTATCTTCTCTCTAATAGGATCAATTGGGGGGTTTGTTACTTGAGCAAACATTTGCTTGAAGTACTCAAAAGTGAGTTTTTCTCTATTAGACATAACAGCCAAGGGAGTATCATTTCCCATAGAACCAAGAGCCTCAGTCCCATCTTTTACCATGGGGAGTAACAACATCTCCAGGGCTTCGACTGTATAACTGCATATGTTTTACAAGTAAAATATTCATATAACACGCATAAAACAATGGATTAAAGAATACTTGGGGCAGTTGTTGTTTCACATACCCAAAAGCTTTGAGTGGTGCTAATAAACCATGTATGCCCATGTTCTCCATGTTGTCATCATCATTAGATGCCTGAAATTACAGATGTTTCATACCAAAATTAAAATCGAAGTAGAGAAACAGCAAATAGGTCGAGCAATTATATAGTTCTATGCATAATGCTTACAGGAATAACTCCAGCTATAGCAGGAATAGACCCATCAGATTCTGGAACTGAGCCAACAATGTCCTTAAGTTCAATCTTCTGCTTTTTCAGCCACTCACCATAGGGCCTTGCAAGGGAGTATTGCTGCTTCAAGGCGTCATCATCAACAACAATATGCTTCTCAAAATCAACCAGAAGCATCATGCCAGGGTTGAGCCTTCCTTTCCTGAGAACATCTTTAGGTAGAATGTCCACAACACCCACTTCACTAGCCATGATAACTCGTCCACTCCTTGTAATATAAAACCTACCTGGACGCAATCCATTTCGATCCAGTGTAGCTCCAAGGTACCGACCATCCGTAACTGCAAATCACAATCCCATGAGGAGAAAGCTATACCTAAGGGGCACATTAATAAGTACACAAGAAACACGCATTAAATAATAGACAATTACATGAGATAAGTGCAGGCCCGTCCCATGGCTCCATAAGGGCTGAGAAGTATTCATACAAGGCCTTCCGATGAGGATCCATATTCTTATCATTCTGCCATGCCTCAGGGATCATCATCATTATAGCTTCAGGGAGACTTCTGCCAGCTCGAACAAGAAGCTCGAGCACACCATCAAAAGCCCCTATAACATTGAAAATATTCAAACACAGGCCAATCAAGAATTGACAAGTTCAAGTACTAAGAAAGAATATGTTTATATCAATTCAAGTGTCTGTAGCTAATTATTAAAAGCTTCACCTGAGTCAGAAGAACTAGCATCCACTATAGGTAGAAGCTTCTTCATCTCATTCTTGGACAGACCAAGCTCCTTGCACTTTAATAGACCCTCACGTGCCTTCATCCTGAACAGCAAGGTTCAAGTTACATAATTTATTGGCTCACATAAGATGAAATTCACAATTATTCCAAAAACCCAGGATGAATAAAAGGAGGGTGAAAGTGCAGGGCATAACATTCTTGCAGTTTCTAAGCAACATACCAGTTCACATTGCCTCTGAGTGTATTAATTTCCCCATTATGACCTAAAACACGCATAGGTTGAGCACGATCCCAGCTTGGAAATGTATTTGTAGAAAAACGAGAGTGTACCTGCACCCAGAAAGGACCAAGATTGTCAATTTTACGATTCCATCAATTAATTCATAATAGAGGAAATGATCTGAATACCACAAACATGAAACTGTCTTCAGGGCACTTCAATAATCTTTATATGGATGCTCCAACAATATTAGCATGCGACCTAAAAGCTAGATTGACTAACAAATTTCCTTTCAATCACCAACTGGAAATTTCCACCTCAAACAACTGATCATAGAGAGTAATGCAGTAAGTTTCCGCAAACATGATTTATGTTTGACAATGAGGTACCTTACCAACTCAACTCACCCAAGGCATCCATCCAGCATCCAAATTCATTTAGTAATCAAGGGAGTGGAAGAACTTAAGAGATCATTCAAACTTCAATGCCTCAGAAGTCTTTCCTCAACCTTGCATATCTTCAGTTACCGGTGGTTGCCATGCTGTTTGTCGAAGTATGAGTTAGTGGAGAAAAAGGAAAGTGAATGGATAATATATTTACCAGGGCCATGTAGCTCGTAAACCTTTCATTGCCAAGATCTGCATAATAGTAGTCTTTCAACTGTACAGGCTTCAATTGACCTTTGTAGACAATAGTCCTGCACATATACGGAGAAGAAATAAAGGATTTGCAGGGAAAAAAAGCCAAAATACTCGAATAAGACACTTCCTGAAACAAACAACCAAACTTTCTAGCAATAAACCTCGAGGAAAGGGAACATATATAGAAGTCCCTAACGCCACCATACTGAAGGTTCAATGCAGCTCTGATGGCGACCATTGAAACTCTTCTCAATATGTACATCTGCAAAGAAGAAACAAAGCATCAAGTTATTAACTGAAACACTCCAAACATAAAAATAAATCGCACTAATAAGATATACATAGCAGGTGAAATGAATTACAAAGCATTAGCAAATTATCCAATCTTTGCCTTAAACATTATAATCAGTTGGTCTAACATTGAGAACTAATTTAGCAAAGCTAATTAACTATTCTTTACAGAGATTACCGACATACATTTCTCAAATATCATTTTCCACAGGATATAGTTCAATCAATCAACATGCACACAAAGTAATAGCTAAACATTTATAAACAAAAACTGAAGCATCTACGCTATCTGAGTTCTTGAGAATTATCAGAGATCGGAAAGTACCTGCTGTTCAAAATCAGATTTAGACCTAGGAGTAGGTGTGAGGAACACTTGCTCAACCACTGGTTCAGTCTGCAAAGCAGCATTGCCCAATCCCGAGTTATCTGTTGGGACTCGTCGCCATCCAAGAACAGTATGCCCAAGAGACTCCGCAACCTTTAACACAAATTCGAGCATAAAATATTCAATAATTTTCTTATAAAATTGAAATAAAGAGGATAAATAAAAGTCATCGCATTAAAATCAAAATATATTTTGGTATCAAAATTACCTTAGTGAAAACATTTTTGCTTTCTTCCCGACGGTTCTCTGATGTGGGCAGAAAGAACATGCCAACTGCATAATCCCCTGGTGGGGGTAGCTCAAACCCAATATCCTTAGCTACCTGGAAATTGAATGAAAATTACGATCTCGATGCTCAACCAAATACCAAATAGGAATACCATAAGGAGTTGGTTCAATTTATTTTTTTATCCTCAACAAACAGAAAAAGCCGAATATTTCTGAGAAAATATAAAAAATCCATGCAAATGCGACCAAAATTATTATGAAAGAATACCAACTTTTAGCGTCAATTAAAAATCGGAAGAAAAAAAATTATTAGAAAAAAAAACTATAAAATTGAAATAGAAAATATACCTCCTTGTAGAAGTCGTGAGGAAGAGCCACAAGAATCCCAGCTCCATCACCGGTATTGGTTTCACAACCACAAGCACCTCTATGCGCCATACGAACCAACATCTCCAACGCATCAGTCACCTGCAACAGCAAAAACATCCCTTTAAAACACAAATCCACAATCCATCCAATTATCTATCTTCTTCACTCATTATATGCATGTTTCTCTGCATGCAAAAGGATTATACTCACTGTTTTGCGGCTAGTTTCCCCGGATAACTCAGCCACAAACCCAACACCACACGAGTCCTTATCAAATGACGGATCATAAAGACCAAGAGGCTTCTCCGGCACTCCAGACAATGCGGAACGAACTACAACCCGGAGCTTTGGGGACCGTCCAGGACCATCCGATTGCCAGAGATGAAGTCTCTCCGATCCAGGGGACCGCAATTTGGTTCCGAAGAACTTCTTCTCCGCAACCGTCGATTTTTTGGTAGCGGAGCATCGTCCAGCTCTGGTATTTCGGCGGGTTACAGGAGCGATAACATTGAATTTAGGCGAAATCCAAGGTTTGTTGAGGGCAGAAAGAGCAGAGGAGTTAGCTCGAGGTTGAAGAAGAGAGCTAGAGGCCGCCGACATTATTGACAAACTAGGAAACTAACCAGAGATATTCTGCTTTTTTATAATGTCTCAAACAGAAATAGAGACAGAAATGGAAGCGCAAAAATGCGAACTTCACGAGATTGGATAAGATAAGTACTCTTGTAAAGGATTTGTATCTATCACTATCAGAAACTCTGATCTTAGAGCTCTTTCGTACAGGAACAAAACGCACAGTTTCGGATCCACAAACCTTATACGATAGATCTAAAGTACCTCTATGTTCATCAACTCTTCTTACGCGACTTTAAGTGATCCTATATGTTTTTTCTCAACCAAATCTAGCGATTTTGAACTCTTAATGTAAATAAAAGAAAATCTGATTTGACAAAAACAACTGGATCTTAAATCAAGATTCAGATATTTAAAAAAAATAGTTTTCAGATATATATATATATATATATATATATAAGCGCAATTTTCTTCAATCAGAAATCTCCTCTTGTATCATGCAGACGGATATTACGAGATCCAGTATTGAATAACTCGAAGAAGCAAGCAAGCTGGCAAAAGTAGAGTGGATATGTGAGCGGGGGAAGAGGAAGGATGGCGAAAAAAGGAAAGGGGAAAAATAAATATAAAAAAGCCGGCAGAGAGAGGCGGAGGAGGCGGCGGAAGCGGAGCAGAGCAGCACCGACGCGACAGCCTGCTCTCTTATGATTTGGAGTAGGGAATTATGGCGACAGAGAGAGAAATTTATAGAGAAAGACGGCAGACATAAAAGAGAGTTTTGAAAAGCAGAGTGGGGACCACAGAGGGAAAGGGAGTCTACAAATTTTAACCAAGGGCTGGGTTCCCAGGCAACATGGTAGAGTGACTCGACAGTTCAAGTATTTCGAGACTTGCCACGTGTACCGACCCTTTATGCGGCACGCGACAGCCGCTCACGGTGGGTCCCTACGTAAAGTGATAGACATAGACTCACCCCTCCGCCTTGTTGTAGTTTAGGCTCGGCTCCGAGCCTCCGCTTCGTGTCCCGCGATTAATATTTCTCTACTGGTAAAACCACCGGGGTGAAATATAGCCAACGTTTAACAATTTTTAACATGTAAGTTATAACCTGTTCAGTATTTTCTAGAAAAGGAGGAGTTTTTGGTAATTTCATTTGACAGGTGGCTTCTTCCTGTTGACAAATTTGCCCTTTGTGTGTTGTGACTTTTCGTTGACTTTTCAACATTTGCCAAAAAAATAAAAGGGGAAAACAAGTTGGAAATATATATTTTGGAATGGGAACGAACATTTATCTCATAAAAGTGTCATTTGAGGAAATTTTATCTGTACATTTTTTTTATTTTCGAAAACTAATTTGCAAGTGAATTTGATTTCTAATTAATTTTTTAAATTTTAAACTATATAATAAGAAAATCACAATCTTATATAATTAATTTATTTTTAATCTTATTGGATATATAAATGTGTAATACAAAAATATTGATTTGTAAAACATATTTCTGTGTAATACGCACTTTTTTTATCCAACACCAACAAACTATTGAAATAAAATAAAATCGAATTAAGTTTGTTTGGCTTAATAGTTCAAATAGCGGTTAGCCTAAAAATTACAAATTTAAAAAAGCAGTAATAATTGTTATTTATATATTAAATGATTATTAAAAATATAATTCATTTTTAATTATATTTTTATACACGTTGTATTCTATTTAATATGCTATGCAACATGTATACTAATTGACAATATAGGTTTTAAAATTACAGTTATTCTTATGTTATATACATATTTCTTTATGTTATAAAAACGGACATTATAATTAGTTTAACTATAATTTATATTTTTTATTTATCTATTAATTTCTATTAGTATAAATAATATATTAATATTTAAAACTAATTTGAAGACAATATTTTGGAATAATTAATTGTAAAAATAATAATTTAGTCCAATATAAAATGCAAAAGCATTGATATCTCTAAAAATCAAGCTAAACAATTGTTTAAAAAAAAGAAACAATTTATTTAATTAATTTAGCAGTTGGTTAAAGACTTTAAAAGTTTCAAAGCAATTCAGATTTGAATCTTACCTTCCTCTCTCCCCCATCTACTTGATAAAAAAAAATTAATTTAGTTAGTTATAAATGTTTATCTAATAACCTAATTTATTTTCAATTATGTTGCTGATTAGTATTGTTGCTCAAAAATATCATAACTGAATTAATAATTTAAAAATTAATTATCTGTCTTATCTTCAAGAGAAAATCCTAACCAACTCCTAATTAGATATTCACTGAAATGAAAGTCTCATAATTTGGCATTAGCAAATAGCAATAGAAGAAAACAATGAGGATGGAGCAATGTAAAAACGCTTTGCCGTTTAGTTGACCGCTAAGGGCGGACGCGAGGAAGGCGGAAATGAGATTTGCATTAAGTGCAAATTATTAGTCAGATGCGGCCGATAGTATACGTTTTTTATAGATAGCCGGCAGAATTTTATGCGGCCAACAGTTAGCGAGTGATCATTAACTTTTTAATCAACTTTGCCGAATGAAATTTTGCAGGTCAGATTGGAAAATCTGGTGATTAGATACTAACTAAGATTGTTTGGTTGTTAATTATGTCAAATATAGAGAGATTTCTTAATTACTGTTGAGTGTTAGCACATTGAATGTTGAAGAAAACCAATTGCGCATCCATAGGTTTTTAGTTGCGGAAATGCCCTTCTAAGTAACTAAATCTTAATTGCCCCCTCAGCTTTACATATGCGAATCCACATTTGACTAATTTATTTTTTTGCGGCTTTACTGTGTGCTGTGATTTTTTAAAACTCGTTTTTCTTCTTCTAGTTTGTTTAATAAGTAATAAATTTAAATATTTTTACTATCATACATCTTCCTTAAATTTCATTAATGGAGTAAAAGTTTTGTTGCTTTTTTACTGTGGTTCTATCTTTACTTTATCTCTTTATTTGGAGATGAATGGACCATAAAATAATTAAGAAAATGTTATCTAAATAGCAATTTTATATTAATATCTACGTGTAATTAATAAAACAAATAAGGTAATAAAAAAGTTAATATGTATTTTTGTAATTAAAAAATCTCGGAAGTCAAAAAGGGAAACGCTTAGCTATTTTCTCCCCACACCAAAAAAAAAAAAGAAAAAACAAAGAAGGAAAAGAGTTAAATCGACCCCACCCACCGATCCACCTCTAGATTTTGGGCACGTGACATAAGTGGCTGAAAAACCGAAGATTCAATTGCAAAGTCAAGACCTTTTTACTTTATAGGTACTTTTGTCAAAACCTTTAATTATTTCGAATCCCTTGAATAAAATGAAAGTGAAAATATTAAATGATTATATTCCAATCACCAAGAAATGTATTTCTCAATATGGATTTTTCATGGTAGTTGGCCGCCAGAATCTGCAACCACACACATAAAAACTCTTACACACAAAAAAAAAAAAAAAAAAAAACTGTGGAGCAATTATTTCCTTTTTTTTTTTTCTTTTTTCACTTCTCCAAACAATAAACAATAAAAAAGTAGCTGAGTCAGAATCCTACGTCAGCGGTGTAAAAAAATTTTAGACGTGCAAAGATTTATATACTAAATTTTCAATATTATGTAAGGGAATAAATATTAAAATATAGTGTAAAATTATTAAATGAGTGCAATTGCCCAGTCTTAAGTTCTTATTAGAAAAGCCATTTCCGGATTATTTAGTTAGTTTATGAACTAATTTAGTTTTTACAAAATTAAATTCCATTAAATTTCAGATTTGTGTTAATTTAATAGTAATCACTTCAAGAAATTCATTATATTGTGCCAAATATAATTTTGACGAGTACTATTTTCTCACTAAAAGTACTTTTATTGTGACAAACTAATAGTATGTGACATCATTTATAATAAATAGGAAAAAATTATGATAAATTAATATTTGTCTTAATTATTTGTCATAAAAAGAGTAGATATAAGGTATATAGTAAAAAAAAATCATCATAACATTTTGTCACGATATATCATCATTTGCTGATGAATTTTACATATTGTCACTAGATTATTTGTTATTGGGATAACAATATCTTTTGTCACTCTATCAGTAAGTTGTGACAATATATTATTTTTCATCCCAATATGTTATGGAGGCAAAAAATTTAACTTTTATTTTTGGTGAAAATTCATAAAAAAAGGCACTCGTCATAAAAAAAATATTATTAAATAAATATAAATTTGTCACTATATTATGAGAGTGTGAATAAATATGTGGGATGCGATATTTGAACCCGTAATTTTAAATTTTCACCTAATATAGCCCATAATGTGAAACTCAATTTTAGTTTGGTTTGGTTATATATATATATATATATGTGTGTGTATGTGAGCTTAGATTGGCTCTTAATCACTGAACCAAAAGTGTGTCTAGGTTAATTGATTTAGAAAAGGAGAGTAGTTCTACCGGAATTTTGAATATGAACCTGGAAGTAGCCAATATATTTCTTAGAGCTCACCGCTATTTTTTTTAGCTATAAAAGAGAAATTGCATTGAAACTTAAGTTATTGTAATTTGTACTGCAAGCCTAATTTTCTCAATTCATAGTAGCCAATGTATATCTCCTCATTAATGTCGTTGTTCAAATTGTTTTTATTTCTTAATAGCTACATATTAACTTGTTGTATTCCTGCATGGAAATGACACATATACATGCATCATCAACTACATGTTCATGGTTGGATATAGGAATGTATGCACTTAAAGCAAGATCTAAGCTTATATATACATATATATATATAAGTATCCATAACTACTTAACGACAATAAGATTAGTAACAAGATTTTCTATATGTGGTTGTAGGGGCAGAATATATACACACACCAAGGTCTTGTTATTGTTCAATTTCCAATCTCTCATATATCGATTTAGATAAGACTCAATAGCTTGTTGATTTACTTTTAATGTTAACTGTGTAGCTTTGACCAAACTACCGTTAGATGTTTGTTTAGTTTTAGTTTTTTTTTTTCATTCTTAATCTCATACATCGTCAAAAATGTAATTTAGCATGTTATGATTGTATAATCGAAATTGTACGTAAACATTTGGAGATTCGCATTATTAGTTAATAAAGAAAAACAAAAATTTGCCCTCTATAATTAACTGTCTTACAAAATTATTAAAATTTTAATAAAATTTATTGTCCTAATACAGGAATATGACAATGTCACTAGTACTTCAATGACAAATAATTTGTCACGAACTCAGATATTAACAGAATTTTTATCATCACAAAATAAATTTGTGACAATAATTAATGTTTTGTCACTAGTATCATAGTGAAAATAATTAATTTGTCACCACTAAATTTTTGTCACTAAAATTTTTCAATCACAGTATAAATTTGTCCCTAAAAGTTTTAATTCTAGTAATATATATATATATATATATATATATATATATATATATATATATATATATATATATATATATATATATATATATTGATTTCAATTACCCGAATTATTCATATTATTCAATGTCATATATAATTAATCAAGTTGAATTTAATTATTTGTATTTTCATTATTAAAATATATTATCACATATTTTTTATAAATTATTTTTCAAAATATTTTGATTTCTAAATTTTAATTGATAAATTATTATCCATTTTAATTTTTAAAAATTAAAATATCTGAATAAATTAAATATATTATTTATTAATAGAATAAATAAAATATACATATTATTATATTTGAGAATGTCTTTAAATGTTATTATGTATTAATTTAGATTATATACATTAATATTGTGAATATTATTATGTATAAAACATATTTAATATAAATATTTTTTTATATGTTACTATATTCGTTATATTTCAATAATATTTAACTTTGATTTCGGATTAAACTTTTGACATTTAATCTTTCGTATTTTCCGTCTAGGAGTCCCAACCAGATACAAAAACATTAATTATGAGTCACGTTCAATCAGACACATGGCTGGTAAAATGAAGCCAGGCAATCTTATAGCATGTCTATTTTATTTGATGTTATTTAGGTTATCTTTGTTAGTTAGTTACCGCCTAATTATTACTATAAAAGCATAGTAATTAATGACTCATTTACGATAAAATAATTGCCAAATATCTGAGCATTTTATTCTTCTGTACTCTCTGATATAAAATGAATGAAACAATGGAATGATTGTCACCCTCCGTTTTTATCTCGCATATTTCCACAATCCATCATGATTCATTATTTGCAAATATTCACACCACAACAAAATTTAAAAGTTAAATCGTTGGAATTTATCAGCAATTAAATTATATCTTAAATTTAAATTATAAACCAATCCTATTAAAAAATTAATTTTATCCAAATTTAAATTCATCGACTGTTAAAAATTTAATTAAATAAGTATTTAGATAAGATGACACAATTATCATTCAATTTTATTATATATCTTAAGTTCGAATCATAAATATATAACTATTTTAAAATTATTTGTATATTTAATTTCTAGCGGCCGAAAATCTGTGCTGCCGTTAGTGACCTGATCTCTCGCTTCTAATTGTGGAAACAAATTTTACGGAGTCCGAACCTATCCAGTGCTTAGTTCGGAAATACGAACCTAACTCCTCCTTTAAATTCGCACTGAAATCCTGTCACGTCTTTTAATTTTATCATAATTTTTTTTGTCCATAAAATGTATATTATTTTGTCTATTTAATTTCTAAATTTTTATCTTGTCTACATTAAACATTTTCATTTTAATTTATATATTTTCAGTTTATTTATCAGAAATAAAAATGTAATATTGATAAAATAAAATTTAGAAATTTTAATTTTTCTGTTATACTTATATATTGATTGATC
This sequence comes from Triadica sebifera, assembly GCA_023653625.1. Classification (NCBI taxonomy): domain Eukaryota; kingdom Viridiplantae; phylum Streptophyta; class Magnoliopsida; order Malpighiales; family Euphorbiaceae; genus Triadica; species Triadica sebifera. The sequence goes on from CM042906.1 coordinate 28,604,529, forward strand.
AGTGACAAAATAGAAGTTTTGAAAAATAATTATTTTATTTTATTTTATTTTTAGATTTAGATTTTTTTAACCAACGAATTTTATATATAAAAATAGAAAAAGGAAAAGAGTGGGAGAAAGAGTCGAACGTACTAAACAACAATTAATTTAGTAAGCTCCGCCCATGATTTATTAATGTCATCATTTTCTAGAAGCAATAAGGAATAAGTTGGATTAATTATTATAAAAAAATGGGTAATTGACCATAACTTAGTTTAATAATATATATATATATATATATATATATATATATATATATATGTGCTATAAATTAATTAATTAAGCATGTCCAATAGATATTTTATTTAAATTATACTCTTTATTTTAAAAAATCCATTCATAAAAAGTAATCTTTTATTTTTAAAATTTAAAATAAATAATGTCACGTCCGTCAATTTAAGCCACGATCGATACTGGTATTTCGTGACCGGACGCTCCGGACCTACCGGAATCATGCGCGTGCGGATCAGAATTGAACTGATATGACCGAAGTCTAAATTGAGACCGAAAATAAATGAGAGATTTTATGTTAAACATGTGATGTTGAAAATTTTACGAAATCGATAAAAATGATGTTAAGTCTGTAAAATATGCAATTTTTGCACTGTCGGCAAATCGCGAACGGAGCATACCAAGACGTAAAGAATATTAAGGCGGACTCCTAGGTACAATTTGGGGTCAAAACTCAATTGTTTAGAGCACCAAATTAAATAAACAAAATTTAACATACGGTACCGTAAAAATATCAGGAAAAAATGTGAATTTTTGCTCCGGTACTTCGATTTTAAAATTGAAAATATCGGAATGTATGAAAAATTAATTCATGAACAGTGATATATTTAATTATTAAAAATTAGTGTATTTTGGGCTTGAATGTAAGAGATCTAGCAAATGTAGAAAAATATATTAAGTAAAAAAAAAATTAAATTAAATTTTTATTTACCCTGCATGTGTGCCACATGGTGGCCATGAAAGCTAGTCACCTTTAATCAATCTGCAAAGTTTGGACCCATTTTCACTTCTTCTTTCTTCAAATTAAAATCACAAAATCTTCATCTTATCACTTTTATGGCCGGCCATGCTTTTTCTCTCCAAACCGATACATCTCTTTCCCTTACCTCTGTTCTTTTAGCACATTAATATTTGGTTAAGCCATAGGTATCCAAGACACAAGAAAATAGATCATTTTGTGATGAAAATCAAGTCATTCCGAAGCAAATATATATATATATATATATATATATATATATATATATATATATATATATATATATATATATATTTGAAGAAAAAAAAAGATTTTGGTTCAATCAAGTGAGGTGAAGTGTTTGGGAGTGTTGTATATGAAGTCATAGTGAAGAGGAGGTCAAAAGGAACAAAGTGAGGCCACGAGTTCAAAAGTTGCATAAAGATTAAAAAATTATTTAACTCTTATTTTGTTCCATTTTGACCGAAAATATCTACCCTCTATTTTTCTTGATCAATTTATTTACTCTCCTCTAGATTAAATGTTGTAAATTGCTCCTTGTGATGAAGTTGTATATTTATTAATTGTGAAAGGGGAGTTGATGCAAGGAGGGAGCCAAAAATTTTTTTTTTTTCTCTTATGTTGCCGAGACATCTAAGCTCCTATTTCTTCCTTTTATTTTTATTTCCTTACCTTATTAATTTTGTAATTTATATCTAAGACTGTTCCTTTGTAGTTGTGTATTGATTTGGAAATTGATTAAGTTAATGGGGTTTAAAGTAAAAATAAAATAATTATCAAAATCAAAATATGTGAGCCAATATATATATATATATATATATATATATATATATATATATATATATATATATATATATAAGAATTAAATAAAAAACATTAATTAATAATTTAGATAATATTATGAATTAATAATAAAGAGTTAACTGAGAATGAAAATTAAAAAAAATAATTTATAAAGTTAATTAGTGTAATTAAGTTAATGAAGTTAAGGAAAAAACTTATGATTAATTAAAATATGCAAATTTAAATTTAAAAATTTAGTTGGACAGAAATAAGAGGTTGATAAACCTTGAAGTGATATTAAAATCTTATTAGATAATTAAACTAATTATTTGGTTAAGTAAAAATTTAATTAAATTAAGGTAATAAATAAATTGAGTAAGTTAAATAATTAATGGACTAACAAGTAATTTCAATGGCAATTATATTAAATAGAATTAACGGAATAAAGTTTAGAAACCAAATGAGTAAGGTAAATAATAAGTTAGTAGATTTCAAAAGAAATATAAAAATTTATACCCGTAAATTAACGTGAGTGACGTTGGGTTAAATTTTAGAAATAAATAAATTTTCGCTATTTGGAAGAGTATTACACTTCTAAATATTTGACAGTTAAATATAATTTTATTAGGCGCACGTTCGACACAAGCGCCAACATTGGGCAAAGGGAAAGAGCCTGCAGACGCGACAAGACGATAAATTAGGTTTGTGCAATTATTTATAATACTGATCATTAATAAATGAATATGATTCTTATGTGATATATGAAATGAAAATAAATGAGTTTGAGAATAGTTTTGTGTAATATATATATGTAAATTTTAATTATCTATTTTATTAAAGTTAACATATTTTGGCCCATGTATTAGCCTAGACTTGACTCAGGGATTTGTTGGCATGTCAATAGGGTAGAAACTCCATGACCTGTGGTTATCTTGGTCATGAGAGATATTAACTAATTTTGTGGTTATCTTGGATTAGTTATGGGATTATAACTTAGCTCTGGTCCTGTGGTTATCTTGAACCAAACATGTTATATATATATATATATATATATATATATATATATATATATATATATATATATTAACTGATCATGTGGTTATCTTGGATCGATACTGATCTTGTGGTTATCTTGGATCAGCTGAGGGGTTATGATTTGACTCCGGTCCTGTGAATTTCTTGGACCATGACTTTTCATTCAATTGGCGGTACCCCCGTGTTTCCTTAGGATTGGGTTTATGACATCTTAATATATGAGCTTGATAAATATTTTTATTTAATAAATGGATGTAGTGCTACGTTTTAAGTATGTGCTTATAATTTCACATATGAATGAATTTATATTTCAGAAAAAAAAAGTTCCACTGTTATATATTTATTTATCGAAAATGTTTATGTCAGTTTATTTATATAAATATAAATGTTATTAAATATATCGTCTTATACAAAATGAATTTCAATGATTTTCAGTTATATATAATTTTCTTTAGAATGATCATTATTGTAAGTTTTTGCACTACTAAGTAAAAACTCAGCGCAGAAGTTTATTTTTCTCTTGCGCAGGTATCAGGACGAGGGTTAAGAGTGACGAATTATCAAAGTGTGCCGCTTGTCTAGTGAGTCCCATAAATGAAGCAGAGTAGCAGTGGCAGCCACCCGGAAAGGGTTGATTTCTTTTTGTAGCCACTTATATATATGTATATAAACAGTCTGTAAATATTTATGACCAATGGTGGTCATATGGACTATATGTATAAAAATAATTATGTAAATTAAAGTTTTTTTTATGCATATATGAAATCTAAATATATCGTATTATACAGGGGATTGTGAGTAGAGATGAGTATATGGATATACTCATGTGTTAATTTATACAAATTGATATGATCATTTTTACAGGAATTTATACGTATGTATATATGTATCATGAATGATACATATATATTGAGACATATGCACAGATGCACTTGTTAAAATTGGTGTGTGAGAATATATATATATATGCATAATGGATGATACATATATATATGAATATATGCACAGGTATATATATACAGGTTGGTTTATACAGGTAGTCGGTGACATCACCTTACTTGATTGTGACGTAGGAAGATAAGAGGGGTGTTACAAATAATGAGTTTGACCGAGACAAATTTTATTATGCATTACAATTATAATTAATATATCTTCATCTTATAAATATATATTTTATATTTTTATTGATATGTTTATCTAACCAAAAAATTTTATATTGAATTTATAAAAAAAATTATTCTTTATATTTTTTATTCTACTAGCATCTCCAATAATTTTTATTATTATTTTATTTGTAGAGTTTGTGTTAAATTTGCTTTGTTCGGTTGCACCGTTGACGATGTTAGTTGTCGTGGGTTATTCTATAATTACGCCAATAACATAGAATATTATAATTAAGTTAATTAATTGGTTAATTAACTATACTTTGTTTACTTTTTGGAAGGACTAAGGAGCTCTTTGTCCACTAGCTACATGGAGCAACTCAAAATTATATTTTTTAATCATGAATTAGTATATAAGATTATTAATTCGTTTAGCTACGTCTCTTGGGATATAAAATTATGCAAAAAATCTATTTAAATACTGAATATTATTATATTTATTTAATTATAATTATATGTGAGATCATTTTTGTCGAAAAAGGTCTTTTTACAATGCCAAACTATTTATTGTTTTGTTTTCTTGGCTTATTTAACTAATCGTAATAAAATAAGCTGTGAAAACACATAATTATAAGACTACTTATTAATCAATGAGATGCGGCTTTTCGAAGAAGAATAGAAATTTTCATGTTATTTTAAAGGAGAAAGGAGTTAAAATGGAAGAGACCGCAGAGCAGATAATGCAAAGCTGTGGTCATGAAGCCTTGTCTTCATGCCAAAGGTCATCTGTATATTCTATTGCTGGCTGCGTCCCGCTTAACCAATTGCTATGCAAAATTCTAATGTGATTGTTAACGCACCATTAACAAACCCACATGTTTTATTTAAAGAGATATAGAAATTCACTTTCTACATTACACTAATCTAATAAGATAGCGATGGTATATTAATTTATTAATTATTATATTCATATTAATCAATATAAATAAAATAATGTTATATACTCTCATTCTCCCTTTAGTATTTTTTTTGTCAAAATATAATTTTTTATGGATAAAAAATTTAATTTAAATTTGTCGTATGTATTAAGTAATGAATATTTTGTATATATTACAAAGTGTGATTGAAAGGATCATAAATATGTCAAAAAAAAATTATAACATGTTATTTGAAATTAAAAAAATAATTTTTAATATGAATGAAGAAATTAATTTCATATGAATGATGTGTTGCCAAAAAATAAAACATTTGAAGAGGAAATGTTCTGTTCGTTCTAAAGAATAGCATAAAGAAAGGAACGATTGAGGTGCTGACTATGTGCCTCTTTCTCTCTTTGAGTTTTTTATGAAAAGCCAACTCTTTTAATATGTAAAGCCACCTCTTTGAGTTACTTGTAATATGTAAAGCCAACTCTTTCACTCTTTGAGTTTTTATTTGTTTTTAAATTTATCTTCCTGAAAAAAAAAATTATCTTTAGCTATTTACATTTTCCAAGCACATATCAGATTATAAGGATGTAAATGAAAGTAAAAATACTTAAATTATATTCGTAAAATATTTGAATTTATTTCAAAATTAATTGAATCAAGTTTAAATTTGAATATTTTATTAATCTCGAATTTGAATATTAAAATACCTAATTTTTATAGTTATTTTTTTTATTATTTATTAAACTATTTTTATATTATTAAAAATTTAAATATATTTAAATTTAATTTTATTAAATATTTTATTTATTAAAATTTTTAATTAATTCAAATTTTATCGAATTAAATCTAAATATTTTTTTTATAAAATTTTGAGCAAATAAAAAAAAGAGGTTACGTCGAATTCGAATTCCTGTATCAATTCAGAGTTCATCGACAACACGCACCAATCAACAAAATGTGGAGGGTGGGGTCCGTTGGAGGCATGAGCTTGCAATTTTGGTGTCAGAGCCACGTTGACTTCTGTATGGTGTTTGGTACGGGCTTCTGTTTAAAATCTGGAGCTTTTGTGAAACTCTTCAGCTAAATTTATTTTTGAGTGTATTTAGTATAAAATATTAAATTTACCGTTAAATAATCTGATTTTATCTTTAATTTATATATTATTCTATCACATATTTGTTTTAGTTGTATATCCAAGTTCATAATTTACTGTAAAACTACAATAATAATGTGTTATGAAAATTTTCGAATTACATTCAGGACTACTTATTTAACTCGTTAAATCCGAAAATTATTTATATTAATTCGAAAAAAAAATTCTTTAGACCGAAAATTCCAAAAATTATTTATTTTCTCTCTTATTTCATTTTTGAAGGAAGATATGACCCATAAATCGATCTAAACTAGCAAGCTTATCCGAGAATGAATTTAGTGGTATGACTTGATTGCAAGATTTACTCAAACAGTAAGAGTTAATGTATAAGGTTGGGTAGTGATGGTGAAGTTGTTTTGGTGATGTGGTAGATTTGGCTAAAAGTAGCTGATGGATCGCATACGTACTGCCAGTGGGTAGTTGGGAAGATGGAAAGGAGATGAATATTCAATAGTTCACCAATTTCTTTCTATTAGTATGTGGACACTAGTTCCCACCAACCCTAAATTTCCCATTTGTAATTCCCTTTCATCCAAATAATATAACAAGCACATCAAGTTTCATTTCTGTGAAGATACATTTCACTCAACTTTGATTTGAGCCCATAATTAGTCAAAACCAACCTTATTTAATTATAATTCATTTGATTTTGCATAAAAAATAAATCTTGCTGAAAAGGAAAATTTTGGTGTTTTGGCATCATATACCATCAATGATTGTGATGTTTGTGTTGTTCCACCACCAAATTAAATTTTAGTTTCACATTATGGACTACATTATAAAATAAGCAACTAGTGGATTTATAGTATAATCAAGCTAGAGTTGAGTTTTACTATTTACTTTTACTAATGGGCCAATGTTGGTGTTGTGTTCCTCACTGAGCCTTACAGTAATAGATGCAAAATAAAGGGGATGATTTCTAGGTGAAATCTCATAGGGTTTTATGGCATATGTACAGAAATATGAGTTTCTCCCCCCCCCCCCCCCCCCCCCCTCTTTTTGGGAAACTTGAGAGTTGACTTAGATGGCAAATGGGTACTTCACATTCTGCTCGTATTGTTTTGTTGTCTCTGAGTCAATTGAGTCAATCCGCAAACACTGTTCTGTCAATTCTCCCAACAAAGGTTCTGATTATTTATGATACATAAATTGAAAATTAAAGGGTAATTTAGCTTAACATTGATTTGAAAGTAAATTAATCATCATAAAAAAGTTGGAGAATCAAATGAATTCTTCATCCTTATAAAAATGTACACGAAAGTCTTACAGAATTATTTTACACATTGTTACGTAATTGTTATTGTTTAACAATAATGGGTATTACATAGTTAAGTCAGGTCATTCAGTTATAGCTGTGAACACCCAAGAGCATATAAATATCTCTAATCGAAGTATCTTTGAACCCATTATTTTTCTGCAATTTGTTTGAAGAACAATGATAATATTTAGCTCGGTCAATATCAATATAACGAGAGGTCTTGCACCATTTGTTGTCAAATCTAACTAGATTTGTAAGAAAAAAGAAAAAGAAACCACTATAAACTTTCAATGTAGGGAATGGTGGAAGCACTACAATGGTGTATATGGATACATATAATGATTCAGACAAGGACTGATTGTTTGGTTTAAATAGGATAAGCAGTTGCGGAAATTGATCAAAGCTTCTTCAACTTTGCCTGCAAGTTTCTGTGGTAGTTCAAGGCAGGCAGGGCACGTTATATTCTGTGGTAGGTTATATGTAGCCGCCACTACCTCTCACTCACATGCCTTCTGTTTAAGGTTAAATATCATCAGTGGTCCACTTTGTTTGTCAAAAGGTTCGTGAAAATATGGATGCCTTTGTCACCATTGGCTTGTTATGAGCAAGCAAACGTATTTTTTTAATGCTTTTTCCTTCTTTTTTCTCTATATCGTGTTGGCTATTCTAACACTCAGGCGCCTAAAAAATTTCCAAGGCATAGTAAGTCAGTGGTCCAAGGCCTAATTGCACGAGCCAAACTACATTCCACAAATCACCAGCAATAACCCTCAGGTAATATTCCTACCCGGTAGTTGAGTAGTTTAAAATGGGAAATAATCAATAAAGAGTTGTTTTAATCTGAACCACATTACACACAGATAACATCTTTGAAGTAGTATCTGGCCAATATATGCCTGAGTTCTTTTCTCTTGGGCCTCAGCAGTAAGCGTTTCTTCACCAACAAGAAAGTTAAGGGGGATAAGGATAAGTGAACTGAATTTGGAGCCAGAATCAAGAAATCTTGAGCTATACACCCTATGCAATTACCAGATCTGCACTCTGATGAAATTTGAAAAAAAAAAAAAAGAAAGAAATTTGGAAAAAAACTGAAAAAAAATCCAAGAAATCAAAGCCGGAAATCACTGAGCCTTCCAGGTGATTGATTTTATTTATTCTGCATTATCTATAACTCAGTGTCACAGAATCTGATCATCAAATTAGACACCATTCTTCGAGCAAAAGGAATATAACTCAGACTGTACCTGAAAAAGTCAAATTGGAAAACATAAGAGGTTTGCACAAGCATTTAGAATGCATTATAGAACTTTGATCTTTCTTGTATCATGCAACTCTCAGCTTATGCCCTTAAGTCTCTAGAACAAAAAGAAAAAGAAGAAAAGAATTGAGCGAATGATAAAGAAAGCTCACCAAATAAGGGCACAAATCTCGCAGATAATTGCAATTACTGTTAGAATCTTGCTATGGATCTGCAGGATGAAAAAGAATGAAGCATGAAAAATAACTACTAGTACCCAACCAAAATGGCACAATTCATGGCATACTTCATGAAAATGATCATTTTTCACAATAAAAGAAAAAAGGCCTACTATAACTTTGAAAACAAACGGCTAAAGGGGCAGAAACCAAGATATACAGAAAAGAGGAAACATGTTGCAAATTTAATCCTTCACCTTCCAATGATCCTTGAGATCACAAATGTAACAAAATCTTTCTGAAATTGAATCAGAGAAATATTGGGATTCTTTGGAATGTAGTGCATGGATAAAACGCTAACACAGGGGAGGCAAGGCAAAGATTTGGCTCAGGGATAGCTTAATTGATGGCCGCATTTCTCCTCTATAAATATAGCTATCAGTTTCACACACTCTTTAGCTGTGCCACATTTAAGAATGCAAGATGTCAAAATAATACATAATTATGAGAAATGGGCACAGTTTTCTAACTTGAGAAAAATTGAAGTCATGAAACTAATAATGTGAGTAAAAATAATCTCGACAGCATTATTATCTTATTCCTGGCAGAACTTTTTGGCAGCAGAACAATGGGCATAATTCAGGATTGCAAAGTACTAGATATTTGGCACTAACAGTTGAAATAATCTCAGCATCAAATTCAGGCATGAGGTTTCATGTAAATAACAACACACTATTTATTCTATGTGAATTTCTAAGCTGTTGTCTATTACAAAAGGCCATAATAGTATGGTAACTTACCCAGAGAGCACAAATAAGAGATATAATAACAAATCCAATGTAAATTGCTGTCGCATAAATACGGACAGAATCAAACATCATACGTAGCTGCTGGACAGGTCCAATGAGGAAGGCTGTGCTGCCAATCAGGAACACAAGTTTAGATTGTATGAAACCTTGAGGAAAAAAATATTAATTTGAAATTAATCAGAGATGATTTCACACAAATTATCAATATAGCATTACTAACACTTTGTTTATGTTTTATACTCTTGAACTATTAAAAGAATTTCTGAGGACCCCATAGGAGCAAGAGTAAGCAGGGTGACAAATTTGAACTTGGAGAGGCACAATTTTTGAATAAAGCCTCATAAGTCATAATGTTATAATAGTCTGTTTTAATACAAAATCAAGTTTTCTCATATGATTATAGACAGGAAAGAACTGATATGATTATAGACAGGAAAGAACTGAAAGTATGTTAGAAGTCTGCTATATGCCAAACATGTTAGTTAAGCGATAAAAATGCACTTCCTTTGTTGTGATATCTCAAAGAAGCAAAGATTGATATAGGATGATCAGAGAGGATAAGGCGCCTAATGTCACCAAGAGACCATGATATGAAAATGGAAGAAATATTATAAATAGGGGTATGATGGACAGAATATAAAATAGTTGGTTAAACAAATCAATACAAGGATAGATCAAACGTTCATCAATATCAGGTTGCAAAAGTGTAAAAGGTTTCAAACTCAAACTAGTTTTAGAGGAATTTCAGATTACCTTCCAACTGCCAACAGATTGCCGAAGGTGAATAACACAGCAAATTTAATGGGCTTGATAAAGACAATCAATGACTGCAACACAAAGAAAAATAACAAAACTATCAGTAGTTATGATTTCATGCAGCAACTTGTAAGCAAAGTCACAAATTCTCAATAGCAATCAATGTAAAACCTTTTGAATGCAACAATAAATATTTATAAAATCCGTCATAATTTCTATTGTCAATTTTAATGCATACCTATATTTTTGCCTCAGCAAAACTAATCATTCTATTCACGCAGAAAAGAATAGGGAGCAGTTCCAAGCCGAAAGACAGGAACTTGTATATTCTTTAGCAAGAAGAAAGGGAAAGACATTAAGAGTTTGTATGCAAACTGAAAGGCTAAAAGGTTAAATCAAAAGTCCAAAATGTATAGATGTTGATTACTTTGCTCGAAAAATTTTCATCACCAATCAGATCCAAAATGCAGAAAAACTGAAAGATGAGAACTGGATTTTCTAAATATGAATTTTCTTACTACAGAAGCAAAAGCACAGAAAATTCTTGCAAGGTAATTTTGTAACAGTAAGTGATCTCATGCAATGCATAGACCCACTGCAAAAATTCTAATAGCTGTTCAAGATAGTCCACAACCAGCAAGCGCCAACATTTGAAAGGAGAGAGTTTAACCAAGGTCCTCTCAAAAAGAAAAAAAAATGTACAGGATTCTTTTTTATGTCAATCTGTTAACAGGAAAGTTGTAAAATAATTCTAGTTCTAAAATAGCATGAGCAGGCGCACAAGCATGAAACTCTGATTATTCAGGGACGGTAAATAATTTTCCATCCATAGTTCTAGTTGTGATTTTTAATGAAAATTTCTATGAATTTCAAGAATGTAACTCTACCATTTTATAGAAATTATGCACCCCTTAACATTACAAATCCCAGGCAAAGATATCTGCATAGCTCCTACAACAGCACTATTATCATTTTACTACTGTATCATAAAAACTCAAGTAGGATGCAATTAAAATTTCAAATAGCCAATAAAAAAATTGATAAATAACATCATATAAACGGTTAATCCAAAATTCATACCAGAAACATGCAAACGAAACCAGCGACCAAGCAAGCTGCAAATGCATACATTCTCTGATGATCGAACAGAAACCCAAAAGCAGATTTAATTTAGATTCTCTTAATATCAACATCCTCAATGTCAAAATGAAAAAATAAAAAAAACAGAAGATCGAATTTTCAGACGAAGAAACCTGCATAGGAGAAAGAGAACACATGCCATCTGATTCATCATCCAAGAAGCTCTCTGCTGTCTCTCCATCGTCCCCTGCTATGAACTGGTTCAGACTCCGCATTATTTTTCTTACCGATTTCACATTTAAGCTCACAAGAAAAAAGAAAAGTGAAGAAAAGGAGTGAGGCCAGCGGAGAGCTTTTCCAGTTTATTTTATTTATTTTTCTTCAAGATTTTGAATAAAAAAATATCTTTTATTTTAAGAAGTTGAAAAGAACGGTGTCGTTTTCCATCCCCTATTTATTCTTTAGACTTATTTCGAAAAGGCGACAAATTCTATTCCCGAAGCGACATTTCTAGCTTGTGAGAGAAAAACCCTAATCTATCTGAAATAACTTGAAAACGCTATTAGAAGCGGTTGCGCAGAATCCCAAAGGCGGAGGCGAAGACAACCAAGATGTCATCGACGCTTTTGGAGGTGACTCGCGCTGCTCATGAGGAGGTGGAGCGCCTTGAACGGCTTATAGTAAAGGATCTCCAGAATGAGCCCGCCACGAACAAAGACCGGCTCTTTCAGAGCCATCGAGTCCGTAACATGATCGACACTATAATGTCTACTACACATAAACTCGTAATTTCTTCATAATTCTCACTTGGTTAAAAATTTTGTTACTTGATTCCTGTAGATTCTTATTTAAGCTCAATTATGTGTGTGTATGTCGGATTATAATTATTCAGGTTGAGATTTACGAAGATAAGGATAATGGAAGGAAGGACGAAATTGCAGCTCTTGGGGGCCAAACGGCGACGGGAACTGGGACGAACGTGTTTAGTGCATTTTATGACAGATTGAAAGAGGTAAATTTCCATTTTCTCGTTTCTGATTGTGGAGTTGTGATATACCATCGATAGTAGTGGAAGACTGTTTCTGATTTAATTGGTCGTTGGAACACTTTGTGCATGTAGATTCGTGAGTGCCATAGAAGGCATCCAGCTGCACGAGTTGTTGATGCCACCGAGGAGCATGAGGCACTGCTCAAAGAGGAGCCTGTAATCGAGTTTACTGGGGAGGTCTCTCTCTCTCTCTCTCCCCCCCCCCCCCATCTTATTAGTTCTTCTTAGCACACCTTTACACGATGAACATATATAATAAGCAATTGGTAGTAATTAGATAGAAAAATTCTTTTGTATTTCTAGAAATCACTTCATTTCTCGTTGTTAAAATGAATATGCTGTATAAATATAGGGAATCTATTTTCAGCTGAGAAACTTGTCTGTAGGTACATGTCTTTCTTGATCTCTCTTTATATTATGTTCATTTAAATAATTGTGTGATACAGTGTATAAATTACTCAAGTAATTCTGTGATACAATGTACCGAGAAGGATAAACATGGACATCATACTGCCTGGTGCTGGTGTTTGAGATTTTGTTGGTCTTTTACTTTGGATTTCTGTCAAATCCCAATCCTTCTGCCTCTAAGTTTTGCTTATTTGGCATTCCTTTCTACTTCTTTCCTTACTCTATACATAAGTTGGTTCATGTATGCTTTATTTCCTATTCATGATAAACCTGATTCTTCCATATAAAAAAGAAATTTCATTTTTCCCCCTTGACTCTATCTCTGCTTCGCAATTTAGGTTGATTATAACTTATCTGGATTTAATTTTCAGGAAGCGTTTGGGAAATATCTGGACTTGCATGAGTTGTACAACGAGTATATCAATTCAAAATTTGGGGAGCCTATTGAATACTCTGCTTACCTTGATGTTTTTTCACAACATCAGAATATCCCTCTGAAGCTGAAGCTGAATAGGTAATGTCTCTGTCTCTGTCTCTCTTATACACATGCACAAAAACACACGTACAAATTCACCCATGCAGGCAGAGAATATTGTTCATTAATGATTTTCCTCTTTGTTTTCCTGCATCTTCTCTTAGTGCAAATAATCCATGCATGATTTAATAATTCCTGTTTCCATTTTTATTTTTATTTCTTCTTTTTTTCAGGAAATACAGGGAATACTTGGAGAATCTACTTGAGTATTTAATTTTCTTTTTTCAGCGGACAGAGCCCTTGCAAGATATAGAGAGAATATTCACAAAGGTGTGTTTCATATGATTTATTTTTCTGGTATGTCTTAAAAGTCATTTCTTGGTAGCAATTATGATGCTTTATAACATGCATAGCCTTCTTGATTTGCAATAAATCACTTAGATGGAAGTTTATAATATTCTAACTATTACCATAATATTGAAGAAAAATGAAAGGCAGAGTGAGAAGTGGACACATAGAGAATGTAAACTTGTTTAAAATTTAAATGATTGCCTTGTAACTTCAGTATGCTTGTTTTGACTCAGGAAGCTGTATTGAAATCTGGCGTCGTGCTAGTTTTAGGTGTTCTGTTATACTCTGTATGATTGGAGGATCTGGGTCTTAATATGCGCTGCTGTCTTTAGATTCTAGAACAAATTTGTCAGGCAAAGATCTGGGAAAAAGTTCTCTCAATTTTAATTGCTACTACTGTTTTTTTCTCGATAAGCAGTTGCATTTTAATGTTATTCTACTTCTGATTAGTTAATATTTTAAACTCATGTCTATAAATGAAAATAGGATTTTGCTGTACTCTCCTGGATTGAGTCATGTGCTTTATTTGACATTGTAGAATGTTTTGGCAGGTTGCAGATGAATTTGAAGAACAATGGGCGAATGACAAAGTACAAGGATGGGAAAAGGATAGTCAGGGAAATGGGCAAGTTCCAGCTGACCATATTGTGATTGATCTTGATTATTACAGCTCTGTTGAAGAACTGATGGATGTGGGTTCTGAAAAACTGAAGGAGGTAAATATGATTGTTTACTGTTGTATCATAGTTTCTGGATACTGTGTTCTTGCATGATTTTGTTCTTGGTTGAATGTATTAATGTTGTAGACCTTTCCTTTTCGCAGATACTAGTAATCTAACATCCCTTAAAAGAATAAAAAATAAAAAATAAAAATGAAGGATGTAACTTCTGTGGAACATTATTACCTTTGTTGGTACTTGGTGCCCTTGTTGATGCTGTAGATGTTTGTATCATTCTACCTAGAGCCTATTAGAGCTTGATAATGCAAATCTGGAATAAAGTAAAATGGTCTTTGAAACTTCTATATTCTCAAGAGAAAAAGGTCTTTGGAATTTCTGAAATTAAGATTACACCTTAGCTTGGCAGATATCATAACTTTTTTTGCTTCAATATTTCTGCATTAGCTTTGTCACTGATAATCCCATGTAAAATACCATATACTGATTTTCAAATACTATTGGCTATGGAATCACATTATGAAATTTCTGTTATCTATTCTGTTTAACAGTGAATTAATTTTTCAATATCTTTTGCTGGCAGGCATTGGCTGCATTAGGACTAAAAACTGGTGGTACTGTTCAGCAGCGTGCAGAGAGGCTTTTCCTCACAAAGGTTGCTCTAGCTCTCAACATTCCTATTCTAACTTTTATTTTATGTTCTTCCTTTAGCAAGTTAATGTGATATTTATTTTTTATGCATATTGTGCAGCACACACCTCTTGAAAAGTTGGACAAGAAACATTTTGCAAAAGGCTCACGTGGATCAGAACAGAATGTAGTTGTGCCTGCATCAAAAGAGGTTTACCAATCAAAAGAAATTGCCTTAATAGAGGCCAAAGTCAGAAGAATATGTGATTTTCTGAGTGAAGTGAGTTAATATGCTTTTCTCATAGTTTAAGAGCCCTATTGAGATCTAAAGCCAGAGTTCCTGTCAACTTAGTTTCCACATCTATACTTCATTTTAGTATTATGGTGCATTTGTTCAAATTTTCGTAAATAGGTTGTCATTTATTTATTCCCCATGATGGCTTAGATGTGTGATTATTATTTATTTTCATTTTTCCTGCTTTCTTTTGTGATCTTTTTGCAGACTATTGTACGAACAAAAGAAAATATTGTGAAGAAGCAGGCTTTGACATATGATGAAATGGAGGCAGAACGTGAGGAGGTAAGTTAACAAGTTGTTTGGAAGTTTAGATACAGTGTCAATATACTTCTATAACAATTTATTAGAATCCTTGTATCTCTTTGGGTTGTATTGTATAAATTAACTCTTAGTGTGATTTTGTGACTAACATTTGCACCATGAAGATGTCCTGGGTTTTGAATCCTGGAAATGTAAACTTTAGAGAGAGAGAGAGAGATGACTGACAGCAAGTACGTGAGGCAAGGGCTTAGACATAAAGGTAGCTCTTGGGGAAGGTTAGGATGGACATCCAGCTTTTATTATTTCCTATTCATCGAAGTTTAGGTAGTATGACCTTGATGGCCATCGGCTTAATCATGTGCCTGTCCTAATTTGAACCATGCCAAGGTTAACTTCCTCAATCAGCCAGTATTTTTTCAAATCCTTTTTAGGACTTGTGTCCGGATTTGAACACAAAATTTCTTAAGAAGAAAGTAAGATTTGGGTTGGTCCTAAAAAGTGTACACGATGACAATTTTGAATATTAAACTCAATGCAAGTAGTTTATTCAGTTAAAAGTGTCCTAATATCCTCTCTTACCTGGCCCACTTAGGACATCGAAGGGTATGACATCTGGGAATTTTTTGCAAAAGAATGCATTTCATTTTATATACTTTTCAATTATCCTCATGCATTTGTTTAGGACAGTAGAATTTTCTATGTTATTTTTCTGATAATAACAGGTTACTTGACCTGAAAATATGGAGCAGGAAGAGACACAGGCTGACACTGAGAGTGATGATGAAGAGCAACAGATTTACAATCCTCTTAAACTACCAATGGGTTGGGATGGAAAGCCTATTCCTTACTGGCTTTATAAACTTCACGGTCTTGGTCAGGTATCAGTTGCCTCTTTGCTGTGGTAGTATATGAATGTATATTCTGTGTGACAGCGTGACTGTCAATCTTCTTAATTATCAATTTTAGCCTAGCCTCATCCTTACTCTTTGGTTAATTTCTTCAGATTAATGTTTCCAATGAGTATGCAAATCCTTTTACTGCTTTTCAGGAATTTAAGTGTGAGATATGTGGGAACTACAGTTACTGGGGGCGCAGGGCTTTTGAGCGGCATTTCAAGGAGTGGCGGCATCAGCATGGAATGCGTTGTCTTGGGATTCCGAACACCAAGAACTTTAATGAGATCACGTCAATTGAGGTAAAGCTTTAACTGGTCTCTTCTTTAAAGTGAAGCGCTTCATTATCATGTTTTCTTAAGATCCACAAATGGGTTGTGGCACTACTCTGCTAATGTTCACAAGCTTTGGTGATAGAACATAAAGTCAGGGTTGGAAGGTGCAATTATGAATTAGTGTCTACACAAAGATAAATAGAAACAAGTTTATGTGAGCTCCAAAGGGCAATTATTATCACGTCTAAATATATTGTCTTGCAGGAAGCAAAAGAATTATGGAAAAGAATACAAGAGCGGCAAGGACTGAATAAGTGGCGCCCAGATCTTGAGGAGGAGTATGAAGACAAAGAGGGGAATATATATAACAAGAAGACCTATACTGATCTGCAGCGCCAGGGACTGATCTAATTTTTCTACATCTCTGTGAAAGCAAGCTCCAGGCAGATGGATTTTTTGTACTGAGCTCATACTTGTGTGGGAGTATCCAAGGCATGGGTTCAATTATAATTTTGAATATCATCGGAACCTCCTTGGCAATGTAGTACTGCCATGTATCATGCTAAAACGGAGACGACATATTTCATTCTTTGAAGAAATTCAGCATATATCTGCAAATGCATGGATAAAACTTGAATCTACAATTAATTTGCCTCCATCTCTGCCTTGCCTCTATTGTGTCTATTGCTGGCTTTGTGCTCATTCGTTCAAAAATCATTTTGTTGAAAAGTAGGTTTTACGTCCTGAAAAGCTATATGCGCCCTGTTATGCAATAATTGGATTTCGAAGTTTTATTCTTGGATTTCTGTGTAGTTCTACTTAGAGTAAGCTTGTTGAGTCCATATAATATACATTCAATTGGAGCAATTAGTTCTATTACCTCCAAAAAATTTCTTCCTGTATTCACCCAAAAACACTTTGACATAAATTTTTGCATGTATTTATCCTGTACATATTGATTAAACTGGGGCACTAAAGGGTTGAAGTGTATGCTGCTTGACCTACAGTACTTCAGCAATTTTGTAATTGCTGTCTTCATTTTGGAATTTTTTTTTAAGTCATTAAACTTGAAATCTCATATTTGAATTATATTTTATTATTTTTAGGAAAATTATTCACATTTCAAAGACTTGATAGAATAAAATTGCATAATATAATTATTGAATATAATAATATGCAATTAATATTAGTTTAGGATATAGGAGGCTCAATTCATTTTTATTTGAATCTGTGTTTAAAATGTTGCATCTTACACAGCTTGGATGCACCAAAAAGCAATAGCAACACGGCATACAATCTCTTAAAGAAAGCCATATTTATCGAATCAGTTAAAAAGGCACTGTTTACGAATAGTAAAATCGGCAAAAACAACTTCAATACTAATTCATTACACTTGCTTCAACAACAATTGCTTATCTACAAATTTTAATCAACACAAGACCTTGTAAATAAGAGAGCCGATCCATTCACCCCACGAAGGACTAGTAACCTGGAGTCTATATAAGTCCCACAAACAAGTTTTGACAAATCAAACATTTCAGGGGGAATTTGTGTGCGAACTTCTTGAATTATGTCTCTTGGAGAAACTACATTTTGATTAATTGGATCACTCAGATTCATGGTCACTTCTATCTCACTTGAAACCAGTTTGGCTACTGGAAGGCTTGATGGGAGCTCTTTAAAAGGGATTGCTTTCCTCCATCTTTTACCTGATATTTTCTTCACCAATGAATTAAAATTATTTGGCTGCCCAAAGGAGAATCTTCCATCGGTCTTTTCTTCTTTAACATATAACCTTCTTCCTGATGTTAATTTAAATGCAGAGTTCACTTCCAGTTTCCCTCTTACTCCAGTCTTGTTATGGGGCCAATCATTACCAATCATGACTGTGAAGCCATTGTTAGAAGTGAGAGAAATGCTAGCATGAAACTTTGACGCTCTCGAAACAGTTAGATTAACATCCCCAATGAGGACACGAGCAGAAGGCTGACGAAGGGATAACCCTATGTGCCTCCCGGTACAGTATAATAGACGCCATTTTCCTGGCAGCAACTCCAACCAGTTCTGCAGATAAAATTGGGACAATTTGAATAAACCTTCACAGAGGTAAGGTTAGATGGTTCAGGCTCAAAGTTTAGCTAATTCATAAAATGCTTCATCTCCTCCTAGGGAGACTTCACATTGATGAAGAAACAGTACTCCCAAAACTAGAAACGTAAAATGTATTAGGGTAAATTACTCTTAACTACTGAAGTTTAGTTGAATATATTAGTTCGTCGATCCATTTTTAAAAATATATTATGAAGTCATTTATATTTAGTTCCGTTAACTAAAAAGTTCATCTATTACTTTCAAATGAAATATTTCGTTAAGTCAACTAGAATTTTAGTAAAATAATCAAAATTAACTTTATAAATATAAAAAATACTCATATATTTTTTGATATTTTGTTAATTTAAAAAATACATTTGACATTTTGACATCAAGATAATGATATTAAAATTTTTTTGCTATTTTTTAAACAAAAAAGAAGAACAAATTTGATATTTCATTTATTTGTAACGACTAAAATAAACGAAAGGACTACATAGTATATTAAACCAAAATCTGCGAGATTTTATAATATATTTACAAAAATGGATGGACGAATCAGTGTATTTAACCAAAATTTAGAGAGGTGTTACAGTAAATTACTCAATGTATTGTCATGTCAATGAGGCATTGCCTTAATCGACAGCCACACAAGTACTTGACTGGTGATCTGTAAATTACCACAAAACAATTCAATGGATAAAAACAACAAAATGGAGGCAAATACTCACCCTTGGCTTTGAATGATGATTTAGCATCTCCATCAATTCAATGAAGTAGGCAATCCTATTACGCTATCACAACAAAAATATCACTAGTCAGTCTATCTGTCTTCGCTAAAGTTGCCAAATAATGCTAAAACCATAATTCATAAGGATTTTAGAAGATGTACAGAACAAAAACATAGAAATATGCTTACTCATTAGTAACAAGCATCCACATAAATAACAACAATTTGAATAAATAGTCTTAAATCTCACAAAACAATGTCCCATGAAAAGTTTAAAATGCAGGGATGCACTCCTTAAGCTTGATAAAGATTAGTTAACAAGAAATTACGATCATCAAACTTGTAGAATGGTTTAGGTAGAGCAACAGTTTCACAAGATTCAAACAAAGGATACCAAATCATATAATAGAACAACAGTTTCATTGAATTAAAGTTTAAAAGAAGCCAAATCACAATTTCACATGGTTCCTTATGCATGTTTATTCCAACATTTTTGGGGAACTAACATAATACTGGCAGGCAAAATTTCCAAAGCAACATATGAGATGACAATAGAAATATTCATTCAAAAAAGTCATACTTCATAATTATATACCTGGGACCGGCTGTAAATATATTCTTCTGAGATGCGCACTGCAGTTGAACCAATGCCCCATCTAATAATATCCATGGATGGGACGACTCGCCATCTAGGTCCACACAGAAATGGGTGTCTAAGAGCATCCAGACAACTAAAAAACAAAAAGAAGTGATTATTATAAATGCATCAACAATATAATTTAGTCAATATAAGATACAAATGCATTAGCCATATAATTTAGTCAATAACAACATTCTTGTGAATAAACCCTCTAGAGTCTCCACACAATGCATAGAGGAATACCTTATTCTTTTTGAAGGTTTGATTGCAAGTAATGAAGACAGAAGGTTCCAACCTGCACCTGAATCCCGATCAAGTATCTACAGAAAAAAACAGATATGAATTGCAATATCATCATACATATTAGAAAAAGTGCACTATAACTCCAGGAACTTACATTAGTATAACATATACTTACTTGGATTCCAACACTACTAGATGGAGAATTCCTATTTATTATTTGTAATAAAAATTCTCGCAAGCATGAAGGATCATTTCCCTACAAACAAATCAAAGTGATTATTATAAATTTGATAGCGTGCTAGACATATATCAGGGCAATGATACTTCTGATAGAACGTGTCAATGTCAACAAACAGAATCACATGCAGCATCCAAATGTAACATTTATCATCACACTGAGATTGATTATGATCCGTATGATAAAAAAAAGCTTGTCAGGAATAATGTATTAGCAAATTATACCTTTTTGAGGAAAGATTTGAACCTTGTGAAGATTAAGGGATCCATGAGCTCTTGCAGCACCATTTTTGCCATCATATATCCAACACATCTTTGCAACATATAAGAAAAAAAAATTAACTTTAAGTAGATCTGCTAGCAGTGATTAGCTTAAAACTAGAGCTAGCAATTTGTATCTTACACGTGTAAATATGTTAGATCGCTATTCGTATTGATATAAACGTGTTGTATAGTTGTATAACACATTTATAAATATATATAATACACGTATATAATTACAAACAATTAAAATTAATATTTCATAAATATATGCAAATTTTTATAATGTATTAATAATTTAGTATGGTATAACATATATATAAATATATATAAACATATATGTATGTGCACAAAATAAAATTTATTATTATAATAAAATTTAAGCACTTAATTATCTATACAATTATTATTAATACAAATTATAGAATAATTTGTTAATTTTTATTCACATTTTTTAATATAATTAATTATAATATATTATAAATTTATTCATATATAAACTTATACATATATTTAAAAATATTAATATATAATTAAATAATTTAATTATTATATATTTCATATATCTTATATATTTTTAATTGTGTCTAATTGTGTTATAAAAAAGGTTAGGCGTAATCGTATCGTGTCGTGAAAAATTCATGTCATGTCATATCCAAAATTGTCAACTCTACTTGAAACAATACATTTACATCTCTCAATACCATACCTCATGTCAAATGCAATCATCATCCCCCGTCGATCCATACAGTTGTCTAGTGCATTACTATTTGGACCAGCCTCGTAAAAGTCAGCAGAATTCCCTAGTATCCCTACCTAATTAAGGATAAACTTTGAAGTATTATGGAGCAGGCAACAAATGAAACTATGAAAGGAAGCAGTTCTAGAACTTCATTGCTATGTCTTGAAGCACCGGAATTTTCTCATTATCTAACAATGTTTCAAATCTTCCATGAATGATATTTTTTACAGCAGAAAAATGAAAATAACTATCAACTTAAGGGACCTATGCAAATTGTTGAGCAGTAAAATTATGCAAATCATGCTTGACAAGAGCCCTTAATAGATGTTAATATAAAGCACAGCCCTCCAGTTGAAGGAATTTTTTAGTGCACTGATAATCCATCAATACCACAAAACTTTAAAAACTATGAGCCATGGAATCTGACTTTAATGTTGACATCAGAGAAAAAAGGCCTGTGCTTACCTTAATATGTCTGTCCACTGGGCTTATGTGAACATTCTCTAGCCTCAACTCTGTATGGGCAAGTCCATGGCTATGCAAGTAATTCACCTGAATGACGTAACATAAACACCTTATTGAATTGGATGCCAAACAGTACACAGTATGCATTATTGGTACAGACAAATTAAAACATACTCCAATCAAGAGATCTCTCATCAATATACGTATCATTCGCAACTGCCGAGATACTGCAGGTCCTCCAACTGTATCATCTCCCACCCTCCTGACAGACTCCTCATCCAATGCAAGAGTAGCTTCCAGGGTGGGAAGCCAATCGGATTGTTGAAGCCAATGTCTTAAAGAAAAACTGCCATGATACTGCAAAGAGAGGAAATGGAGATAAGTAAGCTGTCAAATTTCTCTTTTTTTTACAAAACTCCTTAAATTTTTAAGATTTACAGACAAAAAATTGAAAGACTGGAGGAAAACCCTCAAATGTACAGCACGCAGAAAAACAAGGGTTTTGTCCTGCCAAAAGAAACAGGAGTTTCCCAGGCAAGACAATCTACCAAGTATTTAAAGAAACTAAAACCTTTTTCACTAGACATGATCCATAAATCAATCTTTTGAGAGAGGACCTACCCCATGTACCAGGGTAAACAAGCCACGCCCACTAGCTGCAGCTGAGCAAACATAACCATGAACTTGCATTGAATACGAGTGGTAAAGAAGTCTGCGTCGAACCAACTTCTTAAATACCTGTAAAACACTTTGACAAATCATGGTAAACTGGAAACCATAAGAAACCAAGTAAATTTCAACACCAAACTCACAAACCTCTATTGCTCGCTTTCCTCTACGTTGAGCTTGTGGACTTTCAAGTTGTCGAAGCACAACTCTGGTGTTATATAAAGGGCTGCAATTCCATCACCACAGACATTATCCCATCATCTTATTCGACAAAATGTCATCACTAAAACAAAATAAGAAAAATGTAACCTGTTGGAATCCTTCACTATGGCTTCATAAACTATCTCATCCGCCTACAGCAAGAACCCAATTCAGACAACCAGATCAAATTATGAACTATACTGATAAATCACCAAAAAATCACATTTAAGTTCTTCATACCCTCCCACCAAGACCTGTACTGACACGATCAAGTAGTTCAAAATCAGACATCTTAAACCTAATAACATGCGCTGATTCTTCCTCCACAGAATCCATTGAAGCATCCTCTTCTGATTCCAGAGGAGGCACAGCATTACCAGACCGAGAACATCCCACTTTCCTAATTTGTCTTCTACAAGAAAGATAAAATTTGCGTTTGAGAAATGAAGAACTAGGCCTAATCACTCTCGTCGACAAATTTTCACTAAAACATTTCACTTCGACATGCTGTCCGCTTGCAGTCAAACCAGCTCCCACCAGCGTCATCACTTCAGAAGCTCTAACCACTAAAAGACAACAAGGACAACAACATCAAGAACAAGAAGCATACCAATTTTCTGTGTAATAAAGGTTTTGACTTTTTCGTTTTCTTTCACAAAAGGATAAGAAATTTAAAATTTTGGTCTGTCAAATTTCCTTCTAAGAATATGAAAATCCATAATTGAACTTCTCAACCTGAAGTGAAAATGGTAACAGAGAAATTTGGGACTTACCAAGAACAGAGAGAGGGAGAATCAAAGGCAGGAAATGGAAAAATGAGGGGCAGGAGGAGAAGAAGAGAGAGTGAGCAAATAGAGAGGGAAGCGTGTGAGAATTGCGTGAAAGAGTAAGCTTGGGGTGTTAACGCCATGGGTTAAGCTCGTGTCAACGTCTGCCTCGGCAAATATCTCTCTCCCCCCCTTTCCCTTGCTTCTCTTTCATGTTGGAAACGTGGTACATGACAACTTTCTCGGTGCTCGTTTGCCTGCCGTGGCACTTCATCTTCATTGCATCGAGTGAGATTATCATTTCTCAATTCATGCCACGTGGCTTTCCCAAACTGGATTCTTCCAAGATTATCCATAAACATATATATTAACTGTCTTTCTTGACCAATATGATCAAATCGGGTAAATTACATATTGAGTCCTCCAATTTATCACTAATAGACATAAATGTCCCTCAACTTTATTTGTAATATAGACTGAACTCAGCCAACTGTAACAGAAAAGTCCCTCAATCTCATGTGATAAGCAGCCATGAAAGTCAAATGAGCTAGTCTGTCTTCTCCTATCTTATCTTTTCTCTCTGTTTACTGATTTTTCTCCATTGTAAAGAAAAATATATATCCACCTTCTTCCCATAATCCTTCTCCATTAATTGTTATATCTCAGAAGCTTTTCTACATTCATTCCTCCATTGTTATTCTCTCCATTCTTTCATCTCTTTTTATTTTTGGTCAAAAAAACAGAGTCAACACAATTCAGTTAAATGCAAAACTTTTAATTCAAGTGTAAACCTTGTTTAAATTAATTTTAGGTAACTAGCTACATTCAATTTTATGTTTTGCTAAACATAAAATTAATTATGAAATCATTATTTTTGTGATATAAGAGTTCTGAAAGGTTTGAATTGAACTCATATTCCCCTTTTTTATTCTATAAGTACATGGAATTGGGTATACTAATTTATATTTTAACAAAAATGAAACTAATTATAAAACGTATTATTTCAACTTAGCAACAATAAATTATTGTTCAAATTCATAAATAAAAATTTAATTTATCTAACAACTTTACAAAAAATTATTTGCTGCCTTTCTCCAAGAACTAATCTCTACCAGAATGAATTTTTTTTTCTTCTCTCTCATTTGAACAAAAAGAAACAAAATTTCACCATCCTTGACCCAAAATCTCCAGTTTGAATGGTACAAGATCCTAGGCTACTTACTCTGAATGCTTTCAGTTCCATGGCTATTAATTTGCATCAGCTTCTTCCTTGTTCATAGCTTAACAAAAGCAAAAAAGAGCTCTCCTTTCACTCGAAAAGACCAAACTTGAATTATATCACGAGCAGCAATTCTATTCCTTCTCCTAATTTCATTCCAATAAGTGGTAAAAGCATACTGTTTGCCATTCCCATTCTTCCACTGCTTGAATATGCAGTCGCTGATGTCTAGGTTTGGCTCTATAATCTTTAGTCCCACATTAGCACTTCTGTCGAGTAGTTCTGTTTCGATCTTCTGTCAAGAAATCACAAACTTGTTCACTTTTGAAACTGTTACCCGACTTTGGCTGTTGCTCTCATCAGTTGGAGTTATTACTTTATGTATCAGTAATTTGGGTAAACCTTTCATCTCAGCAATCTTGTTCTTGAATTTTTCGGGCAAGTCCGGTGGTGATTCTGGGAGAGTTCTGTCCCTGAATGTTGATGAATTCTTGATTCCGCAGCTACACTTTTTATAGCTCTTTCTGATTTCTTGATTCCCAAGTATCTCTTCCCCGCAGCAACCGCAATGATACTGATATATTTGTTTCGGTATCTCATTCTTCTTCTTCTGATTCATTGCTTCCTTGGCTTTGATCCTCAAAGATGAATCATACCCATTATAAGTCTTGGGTAAATTTTCTCTCCCCAAATCTCTGCGGGAAATTGATTTTGAGAAACCATTTCCCCGCATAGGCAAAAATGGTGGGTTCTTCAAAATTTCCCCTTTCATTTTCTTTGCACTCTCCTGTTCTTCCAATTTGACGAAAGCAACTTCAGCAGTCATCAACAAAGCTTCGAACTTTGACACATTATTCTACTACTTGATTATTTGCAGTGATATATAAACAATATGTTAGCACATCTGGCTGTAAACAGAGCACCAAAATCATCTTTTGGGTTTTCTTGTTCATCAAGGTACATCATTTATTAAGAGACAGTGAATCCTTATTCCAAAATAACTTTGACCCATATTATAACCTAAACAAAATTGGATTAAAGACTTTCTTAGCCAAAAAAAAAATATCCGCAATTAAGTTAATATAAACTACAATTAAAACAATACTAAAGCAAAAAAGCAAGTAAGATCGATAATGAATAGAATTGATAGGTTATAGTTAATGGGAGTTTAATCACATTATAACTTTTTCAATTACGCTAACTGTTAACTCAAAGTATTGTTGTTTCTTTTTTTATTTTTTCTTAAATAATAATAATTAAAAACTAAGGCTTTGTTATCTATTGAATATAATTAATAGCTAATAGTAGAAGATTAAATAATTGAATTGTTTAAAATATAAATTTAATGATACACATCTTTATAATATATAAATAAGAATTATAAAATATTATTTTTCTTTTAATAAATTAAAAATAACAACAACAATAATAATAGGGCTATGACCAAAATAAAACAATAATAATTTCTTTTTTGGGCCCATTAAGATCGACAAAGATGGACCTCTTGACTTGCTGCCATGAGACAAAATGCTAGACGATAACACTGTTATCTCTAAACCCAAGTGCAAAATCAAATACGTATCGTTTATAAATAAGTCAGGAAACTTAAATCCTCCAATAAAAGTACTGAATTTGGCTCAGGCAGACCACTTGAATCCAGGGACGACTCCAATACGTGGACAATGGGGGCACTTGCCCCCAGTAGCTCTTAAAATATTCCTTATTATTCTTTTAATTTTTAGATTTTTTTTTATATATGTATTATTTTTCCCCCACTTGAAAAAATAAAATTTACTTATATATATTTTATGTTGTAAGTTATTAAAAAAATACAAAAATATATTAATTTTTGTCTTTTTTATTTTATTTACCATCTCAACTAATTAATATTTTCTTTCATTAAAAATTAAGCTAATATCTAATACACATGTATATAAAAGTCAAACTATCGCAATCAAATTAACTTAATCTTCTTTATCAACCTTCCTCCACCGCCATTAATTCCACTCCTACTATAACCTAAAGCAAATCAAACCCTTTTTTATCTTAAAACATAATTAAAATACATGATAAAGATAAAAATTTAATATAAATACAAAGGAACAGAAATTGGGTGCAGAAAAAAAAAAGAAGAAAGAAGGAAAAGAGAGAAATACTAATAAAGTGATTTGACCAAGTATGAAATTAAGATAAAGTGAGTGAAATTTTTCTTCTAATTTAATTTTTCTTTAAGATTTTGATGAGTTTGTACATTCCTTATTCTTGAAATATTGTGAGAAATTTGATAGAAATTGAAGGAATTTTAATTAATGGAGTTAAACAAAAATTAATTGAGTAATTTGATAAAAATGAAATAAAATAAATTTTTGGTGAATTGATCTCATTGAATCATTAAAATTAGAATAGAAATGAGGTTGACTTAGTAATGTCAATGAAAAAATTATGTAAAGATATTAAAATATGAGTGCTCAAGTGAACAATTGTATTAATTTAGAATCTATGTTATTATATCATTATAAATGTTGATTTTTTTTTTGTCTATCAAAATATATATGAATACTAAAAAATTTGTATTTTTTTTCTATATATTAGTTGTCTTTATATAATTTTAAATTTATTATCTATTAAATTAAATTTATTCCCATTGAAAGTAAATTCTAGATCTGTCCCTGCTTGAATCCAAAAACAGGTTGCTTGGTTGAACCTGTTAACTCTCAGAATTCGTTTTACAGTTAGGAAAGCACACTGATCCTTTTCTCTAAAGCGACTCCGTGACTTTTTCAGTCTCACTGCCAAATTCTTTATAACAATATAACATTATAATTCTTGAAGTTCATTTCCCGGGCAGAGGAATCCTTTCAAATTAAGAAGAGAGTGAATACTGAATGCATTACGAATAAGAAACTGAGGAATTGACTAGAAAGTAAACGATTTTGACTTCAAAATTTAGAGGTGATGATCCAAACTGAACATCGAGTGAATCCATATGTTGAAAAACTAGGGTTAATTGCATACCAAATGGAGAAGCATTATGAACCAGTATCGTTAATAATCCCTCCAAATGTCATAAGCATGATTGTAGTGAAGTAAAATCAACCCAATCCGTCGCTTTAAACAGGGATTAACCTCCTAAGACAAGATGTTACTTGCTGCTTGTTATATATATTACCTTTATCAGGCGGGGACAGATGTCAACAGGAAACTATCGACGCTTAACCACACTGCAGTTAGTTGAAGAATATAGGAGCAAAGCCGATGATCCAATCCAAGATAAATTTGATTGGGCCCCAGGACCCACCCCTATTCCAGGGGACCCAAAAGGCCATATTTTCTTTTTATTTCCTCGCCAGAAAGAGAGAAGCAGCAAAAATTAACTAAAACCAAAATTGCATAAAAAAAAGAACATGGATATAGAAATTGTCTCAATGTGTACTTTCAGAAGAATGATGTATCCGACTTAAAATTACCGACTCAGACTCATTTGACCCAGGTTCCAATGCCCCAGACGACTTTGGGGAACCCACCGAAAAAATTAAACCATGACCATCACATATTGGCTCACCAAACCCCTGCCCTTCTTCACCACAATTTAAAGAATTTCTACTCTTCATCTTGCCAATCTCATCCGTCTTATGAGCATCCTTGGATACATCTTTAGCAGTACTTGGCACATCACCAGGAGAAGATAAAGTGTCTCCCTCGTGATCTTCTGAATTCACCAGCTTAGATGGAACGGTTTGCATCTCATCACCACTGGAAACCATCATGGGTTTCTCTGGGATATCACGACTAAGACCTTGACCCGAAGATTCCAACTTCAGGTCAGGTGTATCAGCATCAACATCCATTTCCTGGCTGGGGGTAACTTCAAAAATCTCCTGCACAGCAGCAATTGGAACAATTTCCACTTTTGTTGTATTGGAGTTCAACATATTCCCATCAGATATTGCTGCATTCTCATTTGAAACCAGCACTTTTGCTATGTTCACATCATTATGAGGAACTTCCTTCTCTATGTTGGATGCTACAGTGATATTCATTGTTCCACCATTAGCAATGGTCAAGCCCCATAAACTTGCTCTCTGCCTCCTGTATATGCCCATGGCTCTCTGAAGGTCAGACATAAGATAGATTTGAGAAATCTAAACCAGGGTAAAAATTAACAAATGCGTAAGGTAAACATCAAACCATATCCCAAGGAGAACAGAGACAAAAATGACATAGCTGTAATAAGCAGAAGCCTAAAATCACACTATCCATAGCACATCATTTCTTATATGGGAACAAGATTACTCCAGTCAATGGCTGAAATCAGCATTCCAAGTAGCCCCATAAACTTCAAGATGCACTAATTCCTATAACAGTTCTAAAAAACAAAACAGAAATTTTTGCACCTTACCTTAAAAACAGAATCACTTGTTGCCGGGAAAAGTGAGGAACTTAACAAAATACTGGAACTTTTTGGTACTGCTCTTGCACCATCCTGTCATGTAAGGAATAATTTAACATAATTAGAAAACAAAACAAGAAGATTAGAGCATGCAAGCTATAGAGAAATAAAGACAAATCTGCAATTATCCACCTTCAAATTTACAAGCACAGCAGCATCTTCCTCGGCAGTCACACTCTGTTCTATATTGAGCAAACTCACTAACTGGTCATACAACTCTGGATCAGCAAGCTCAGTTGAAATGTCCAGCTTGGAAAGATAAGCATGATAAAGACTAGCATTATCATTACTCAAAGATTTATGAGGATCAGTTGTCTTCTCATGAATAGTTTTAGGTGAAGATTTATTAGACTCTTTTTCTGATGGAGCAACAACAATCTTTGTTTCAGCAGTTTTAGCTTGAACAAAAAGGTGTTTACTCTCATTCTGCAACCTTTGACCTCCCTGGCCAGCTGAAACATCATCCACAGGGGCCTGAGAGGGAAAATCCTCTTTCAAGGATGTTGAGGACAAGTCCAAACACGCATCACTGTTTTTCCCTTTCCATATGTCTGCATTGCCTTCCCACCCTCGGCCATTCATTCGATGCCTATTTTGATCCCAATCAGCCGCCCCATATATATGCACTTCATCCCTAAATACACCATTATTTCCATCCCATCCATGCATGTGAGAAGGTCCTGAACCATCCATTATATTCTGCCATCCAAGTGGACGCAGATGACTGGAGAATCTATCAGCATCAGGAATATGATAAGGAATCCCAGAGTGGTTAATTTCCATTGAAGGTCTGACTCCAAATAGAGGAGATGGAAACTGAGGCAACATAGCTTGAAAACCTCCATGGGGTGGCCCATGTTGGAAAGGAATGTAGCCATTTGGCAAAGGTGAAGACCAGTTGGGGGCACCTCTCCAAGCGTTTCCTTGTCCTCTTCCTAAATTGGGATCACCACTCCTCTTATATCGGGACCCAGTACTAATTCTACTATCTTCTTCCAGTGAACCCATAAAAGAAGGGCTGCCAACTCCACCCCTGAAAGATGGAGGAATCAAAGCTGAGTTGCATTGACTAGTTCTATTATAGAAGGATGAATCAACTGACGTTGAATCATCCACTAAAGACTTCTCCAGAGGAAAATCCCAAGTTGATCTGTCATCAGCTGAAGGCAAATCTCTTGCACCCATCGAAGCATTGCTTCTCCTCCCTGATTCTTCAATGTCAAGACTGCGCCTTGCACCAGATCTATTTGTGTATCTGCGCTCTATATTTGTTGATGAAGGAGATCTATCCACTAGGCCCATGGGTGAAACTTTGGAACTCGAAGACCTTTCTAGTGACAAATCTCCTGTGTGGCCATCATCCATTTTAGTGAGCTTCCCACTGGATCTGTACTTGGAATTTCTTTCTGATGCTCTGGGCAAACTAGAAACCTCTCTTGAAGAAATTGATTTGGACCTATGCTCTATCACAGCATCTCTGTATTTCACATCTTCTTGTTTAAATTGCCTGCACAAGGAAACAATAAATGAACATCTAAGCTAACATCACTGTACCACCCATTTCATTCTATTAAATTAAACAATCACTTGCTCTGAAGTCACATTTCAACCGTGGAAATGCATCCGCATAGCATTGCATATAAAACTGCAAAATCCATGTCATATATTGGAGAACACTAGTAACTTGAGGCAAATATACTTTTCAATTCAAAGCACCAAGTTTTGAACAGCTCTGAATAGTTTCTATTGTTTTGTCCATGGGGCAGTGACAGAGGGTTCACAGTTTAGCCTGTAAAGCTTACAAATTTGGAACCCATCCGCAACGATATAAAGCATTAACTGAGTTTATCCTAACAAATATACAAAAGAAACACTGGTGGATAATGTTATAAGAAAGGCAAACATTCAAATACCATGTATGCGAAAAGCAAGCTATATAGATGCAACAAACCCTGTAGTCTCTCTAATAATAGCAAATATGTTATGATATCTACCACCAATAGCAATGAGAAGCACACTATGTCTATGGAAAAAAGGAAAAAAAGAAAAGAAAAGAAAAGGTAATTATAAGGATCAATGCATAATCAAAAGAAAAGGTTGTATGCATTGCAACTGCAAACTATAATACACATAAAAAATGAATAGCCCTCCATTATATTGCAAATGAAAGCAAGATGAGATTTTTTCAAAACCAATGAACAGATTCCATACAGTAAACAAGTTATTCAAAATATTGCCCAAGACTAATAACCCGACATTCACAAGTCAAAAAGAAAACTTTTTTTTTGAAAAAAAAATGATACATGATTAAAGCATGTCCCAAATGGCAAGAAGTTAAGATTACATAAAAACTAAAATTACCAAGTCTAATAGAAAAACAAATCATGTAATATTTCCACTTCCTTGGAAAAATTAAGAAAATACCTGTGCTCATCTGCAGCCCCATGTGAACTTGTGTTTGGAGAGGTCCTCTTCCTGCTGCTGATAGCATTATTGTCTGGATGAGCTTGACGTGATTGAGACCTTCCTCTGTCAGTATCAGACTCAATTCTACTGCTGCTCAAGGATTTCTTTTCCATGTCATGATAAGCTGTTTTAGCACTTCTAGACTTAGCATCAGCATAGTCATCATGATCATCTGGAGATCTTTTCTTGCCCCTGCCATCTCTGGGTCTAGCATTTCGATCATCAACATGCACCCCATCATAATCAAGGTTTCTCTCACGGTCATGGTCCCACTCTCTATCCCGTTCACGATTACGATCCTGAACCCGGTCTCTGTCCCAATCCCAATCACGATCATGATCACGGTCCCGATCCCTGTCCCGCTCTCGATCACGGTCTTGTCGATAACTCTCATGATCATGGTCCCAGCCAACATCAAAGTCATGATCCCAATCATGTTCATGATCTCGCTCACGGTCACGGTCACAATCACGATCACCATCTTGAGGCTTATATTTTTTCAGCCTAGTTCCTACACTATCTTTATCATCTTTTAAGTGCTTATCATCAGACCTACTGCTAATATGATCTTTCATTGCACGCTCATCTCTTTGCTTATCATCTCGGTTCAGGCCTTCTCTGTCCACATCTTCACGATACTTATCTCCATGCTTCTCATCCTTTGGCTTTCCATCGTTGGCAACATCTTCCTTTGAGGGCAAACTTCTGTCGTTGATTTCTCCAATATCATCCTGATGTTTATCCCCATCACCAAAATCATCTCGTTTTCTCCTCATTCGCCTATCTGGTAGGTTTTCTGTTTCTACACTTTGCAATATATTGCGAGCACTCAAATCTGCACCAAGATGAATCAAATTTTAAAATGGTGCTTCAGCAGGAAAATTTAATATCAAAAATGTATTTTTTAGCTCAATAATCTCAATAAGAAAGATCTCCATAACTCAATTAGAAAAAGCATCCAATCAGCAAAAGTAGACGAATGTAGGCAGAATCGTAAGTGAAAATGAAAGGGAGACAAGGAAATCATACATAAATGTTTCCTTTCATTGTAGGCTATAAAAAGCATGTAGCACGACTGATATAGAAACATTGATCACATTCGTAACAAAAACTGAGTATATGTTACAAGTTGAACAGGTCTTGCCAACAACACTTGGATCCTATATCTCAGATTGCCCGCACTCCATAAATAATGACTTTGATTGGAAATTCATATTCAAAAGAACCTAAGAAATAAAACCAATATGAAATGATAAAACTCCACCAGTTTCATGCTCATCCCAAAACTAGGATAAAATAACTTGATAAGCATTCATGTTTGCCATAACAACAACAAACTTAAAGCCAATCTAACAAAAAATTATAACTTACAAATCTACTTACTTAAAGCCAATCAAATCAGCAAACCAATCAAAAATTATAACAACAACAAACTTAAAGCCAATCACACATCTTCGCCATCAGAACGTCTCATTTAAAATCTACTTACTATAAATTACCAGCTCATTTTGTTCTTATTAAAAAAATTAAGAAAAAAAGGGAAAAACAAAAAGAAAAGCTGACAATTTACGGAATATCAATGTCTATTCTTGAAATGCACTTTTCAAAATTAAATACATTTATAAATCTTTACCAAAACTACCTAAACATAACATGTCCTAGAGCACCCATATCATATGGGACATAAATAGAAATATACAAATCCTCTAATCAAGTTGTCAACATT
Source organism: Triadica sebifera (assembly GCA_023653625.1). Lineage (NCBI taxonomy): Eukaryota > Viridiplantae > Streptophyta > Magnoliopsida > Malpighiales > Euphorbiaceae > Triadica > Triadica sebifera. Next base: position 28,638,101 of record CM042906.1, read on the forward strand.
CAGTAACCCAAGAGGCCAAGAAAGTTATCAATCAATGTATATAGAATATCCAACCACCTAAACTATAACATAAAAGGAATTCATATAAAATGGAAGTGTAAAAGGAACACCAATAATACAAGTACATCAGCACGGGACAAACTGTCAAACTAAAAATGGTAATAAACTCCAAGCTATGATGCATAACTGAAACAACCACAAGTTGTCTAGCACGTTAACTGTTTATTATATCCAGTGAACCTTACAGCGTTTAACAGAAAATTGGGAATTACAAATACATAAGATCAGAAATAACATAATAATAATAAATGAATGTTTGAGATTGCTGATAGGTGTCCAAAAAGCAGTTTTATAATTTTTTTAATTTAATGGACTGATTTTTTTAATTTTTTATAAACCGTTTTTCTCAAATCTGCTTCTGAAAAAAACATCTATTTATCTTTTTTTTTCCAAAAGAAGTTTCCAAAACTCAAAAAAATTAAAAATAATTTTTTTTCTCCAAATGCGTTTTTTCCAAATGCAATATCAAACGGACCCTAACTGCATATTTTATTTTTCCTTCAACAACAAGAATGTGATGGATAAATTTATTTTTTTATAAATGGATTGAATGTGGTCTTCCTTCCACATTAGGAATGTGAAACGACAAAACTTCAAGCAAAATAATCCAGTAACTAGTCCTGAAGGCATTCACTAACTTGCCAAATGTAAGCAGATGGATTTTATGGGTATTATATGCTAAATAATTAGATTTCCTTAAAAATTACATCCTTTTGCCTCATCACTTGATTTTAAAGTGGCATATCAGTTCGTGGAAGAATATCATAAAACAAAAACCTCAGTATTCCAACAGCTTTCAGTTTTCCAAATATAAATAAAAAGCTGAATTCCAGTTTTTATTAAGCAATGTTGCACTTCGAGAACCATGATCATTTAATGTGTGATATTGTAAATGCATACAGCTCTATTAGATTAACTGATTCCAACAATCATCCAAATACTCTCTCTCTCTCTCTCTCTCTCAGAGTCAACACACACAAAGCCACACATCACTCAATGTGCGATATTATAAATGCATACAGCTCTATTTGATTAACTGATTTCCATGGCACCTTTCAAAAAGAAACTAAGCTCTCACATTCAGGGAAAAAAAACTATAACTATAACAGAAAAAGATACCAGCCACCAAGTATAACCTTGAACCTACACCTGTATACAACTCCACACAGCTCATGAAAAAAGTCGAAACAATTTAAACCATTTCATCCTATGTAAAAAGCACATCCTGAATCCCTTTTTTATGAGTTATGCAACAAAAGATATACAAGGCACCAAAAGGAGCCAAAGATAGCAATTTGAGGAAGCAAATTATGTGATTGCATAGTATAGCAAAGAAAAAAAATACCACAAGGCCATCAAACAACGCAGATGACCACTTGGCAGCTCCTAGATTCTACAGAACTTAGATATCAACTGGTTTTTATCATCTAAGGGGAAAACTTATGATAATTATAATAATTAAATTGAATGTGCAGAATCTAACAATATCCACAGAGCATAGAAACAAAACCATATTAATCCATATAAATGTAAACTATGTGCATATTTACAAATAAATTAAAACCACCAGCAAATCAGCAAGTTACCTTACCAGTTTTTTCAGATACTTGCTTCACTCCTCGCATGTAATCACCATCAACCACTTTCTCAGTTTTCCATTCCTTAGCCCTTTTATCTCTCTCCTTTTCCTTCTCCCTCTCTCTGTCCCTCTCCCTCTCAGCTCCACCTTCCCTACCCTCCTTTCTACCGCTTGATTCCCTATGTTTTCCCTCAGTCTTTCCGCTACTCTTTTTCACCACTTCATCACTATCATCATATGCTCCTGCAGTCTCATCTCTTCTCTTACTCTTGGATTCACTTGACTTTTCCTTCAACTTCTTAGTCCCTTCCCCTCCATTCCACCTATCGTTCACGCCGTCTTCAACTTTCTCTTTTCGCCGCTTTGAAGTCGAATATTCCTCCAAGTACTCCCCATTTCCCAGGCCAAACGAGTCCTTAGTGTCCTTAGACTCGAGCTTCCGCTTCTCACCGGAACCAGATTCTTTAGAAACCTTAGCACTACTCTCCTCTTTGCTTTTCCTGTCCTTCGAGCTAGAGTCCTTTTCAGAATCCGAGTATTCTCTAGCATCCCTCGAACTATGTTTGCTCGATTTGTGGCGAGAACTTCGTGGCATCACTTCAAAATACTAAAAAAACCTAAGTACGATTCTGAAATGCTCGAATCGAGATTGAAACCCTAATCCCCGAAAGCAGCAAGCAGGAGTGATAACTAAAATTAGAAATCAAAACCCTAATTTCAAATCCAGAAATAAAAAATAAACAGCCGAATCTGATACTTGGGCCTGATTGGTGAGTGCAAACAAGTAATTCGATACTCAAAAAACCCTCACAAAAATGAAAACGTGAGAAGTGCACAGACCCTAGCCGTACAGAGAGAGTCGCCAAAGAGAACAGATCGACGGCGAGCGGAGAAGAGGAGGAAAGATTGGGATCGAAAATGAGGAATAGTACAAGAGAACCAGAAAGGAAACAGAAAAGGGCGATGGGGTGGGCTTGGGGATGAATGCGGAGGAGTACAAAGGGATGTAGGAAGCGTAGAGGAAAATAGACGTGTTGTATTGGAGGCTTTTTCCGATTTTTGATTGTGTCTTTGTTTATCGGTTGTAATGAAACTCGGAGACAACTTGGATATAATTTTATTTCGATGAGACGATATTACCCTCTAAAATTCCACAAAATTGCAATCTTGTCCCCATTGCTGTTCCTCCGGTCCGGTCATAAATAATAAACGAAACAATCATCGTTTATTGATTGGGAAACGTCATGATCTCCAATGACAGCGCGACACGTTTATAAGTTTATCTGAAAGCAAAGTATCAACTGTTTCCAAGACCACAAAAGGAAAAGGAGGTTTGCCAGTGACAACCTCTGATGTGCCTGAACTGTGTGTTGTGCACGTATTCAATTCAGGATGTGGTTAACTGGCCGAAGGCTGAGGCCGCAGCCACCCACCAACAATATTGCTATCACCCAGTAACTTGACTCTGTTTTATCTTTTCCTCTTTTCTTTTCTTTCATTTTTTCTAATGTAATCTTTTCTTTGTAAGATCCCTCCGTCAAATAAACTTATTGTACCACATGAGAATATATTTCACCATGAAAACTCTGCATTCAATGGATAATAACAGGTTTGTTAATGTTCTAGTCTTATTTAACTTTATAAATGGCTTCTCAATTGATTCAGTGGTGGGACTGGTGAGTTGTGACGAACAGGTAGTTTTGTTACCTGTGCAGAAAATTTGTAGTTAAATATTGTTTTTCATTTTAGCATGTTCCTTGTTATAAAAGAGGTTAACCCTAATCGCATTATCATATTAAACAAATAAAATCAGTATCCAAGATGATACTTATCACGATTTCTGTTGATGAAGAATTATAAACAAGGAGGAAGGATGAGCTTTTAATTATAAGAGAAGATAATTCGACAGATTTACACACAATGCCTTAACTAAAACAGCAGGCAAACCTATGATACTTATTGAATTCAGAGATTGTTGAAAAGAAGAAGACGCTTTCCTTTGGCAAAAATTACAAAAACCTGTATGACTATGCTGAGATCCCGTGGGCATGGGATTGGGTTAGTGCTCCTTGCGGAGAAACAATGACTATGCAGTGTGTATAACCTAATTCATGAATTTCCGGCAGTTTGGAGCTTTACATAAACAAGGAACTTTGAATTCATCAGGCTCGTCAGGATCAAACAAGTAATCGTACCTGCCAAAAAATTATCAGCGATGGTGAACTAAAGAGCAAAAAATTTTGGAGCTCTAGAAAGAGAGAGAGAAAGAGAGACGATACGTTAGCTCATCACCAGCAGATACATTAGTCTTAGCAATAAGGACAATACGACTTTCATCGTCCCCCACACTCATGATCCTTGCATAGCAGTTCGGCATGCACTATATAAAAGATAAATTGTGGGTTTCATTAAAAAATAAAAAAATAAAAAAGGCTTGCAGGAGTTGCAGTGTCATATCGTAAAAATTTGAGGATATTGATTGATAAATTCCACGATTTTTTTAAATAAATGTCGTGCAGCATGATGTGCATGATTCGCTGCAGCTGTAGAATGCAAGAAAGTGCAACTCACTGAATGGTTTATTAGGCGTGCTATGTTTCCTTTGTCAGTGGCATCTACCACTACTTCTTCACTTATCTTAAAAAGCTGTACAAGAAAATCAGATCACTGTTTAGATCTCAATAGGAACGTGGCCAGAGGAAAGAGGAAATAAAAGCAAAAACATTTCAGATAGAGCAACATTTTAAAGGGAAAAAAAGGGAGACAATAGTCTCAATGAATTCTAACTGGCACTTGATTAGAGCTACTCATACATTAAAAAGAAAGATGGAGAATTCAAATACACTGAAAAAGAAAGATGGAGTAAGAAAATCTCACATAGCAGTCTTTGCCTTCTAAACGGTAGCGTGACTCCCTAAGATCTGCAATACTGCGTCTCACCTGTTCACCACGATATTCGAGGACCTGGGGCACATTAACACACATACTCTCTCATACACAGTTCATTGCATGAAGAAAACCATTACTTTCACATGGATCAGGCTCTACTTGAAAGTTCAAACTTGAGTCTGTAAGCGCAAATGAGAACATAATAACATATGGACAAACACATATCTGAAAAGCACAGTTCACTTGTTTTCACATATATAATGCACTCCTAACATATAAAAATTTTCAAGCATGTCTCACTAGAAAGAACAATGTCCATGTGTTTTAACCGCATACATCAGTTCATACAACCAGCATTTTCCAACAAGAGCTTATAAGCAGGACAATATTAAAGCTTAACAGATAAAACATACCATTTCTCCTTCCTGAATGTTTCTCCGTGCAAAAAGACCCCATCCATGTATCCCAGATCTACCAAAGCAAACTCGATCATTTTCAGTTCTCTAGAGTCACATGAAAAGCTGATAAATAATTAGAAGAATAATATAGAATGTACTAAATATGAATATAAACAACGGCTGAAGAGTTACCTGTAAGTGATAAAGCCTTTCCCTGAAAGAAGAAAAACTTTTTGGCTCCTCAACTACCTGTTAAGTAAGAAGGCCAAGCATATTAACACCAGATTGATTACTAAAATTCCAAATCAAAAGGTATGAAAAGGTGACAATCCAATATAATACTGTAAATGTATGAAGAACAGAAACTTTACTCTGAACGCATTCAAAGTTTGTATTATGCCTGAAGGATGATGACAAGGTCCTGTCAATCGGTGGGCAAGTGCATCTTCTTCCATTCTCTTGCGAACAGAAAAAATTAAAAATCAAATAAGGAAAAATGTAATCTTTGGAGCCAATAACTTTGGATGACATAATTATTTAAGGAAATTGACAAAACAGCTTTAAAAAGACACGAATATGGATCGCATATATTAGTTTAGGTATTGCAATTTAAGACTGTAGATCAATTATATAATAGTTGACCACTAAGCAGATTGGTTACATAACACAATCCATACTTTCTTCAAAATGCCAAACAAGACATCTATCAAGCCCAAATATTTTGAGACGAGAATTTAGTAGAGCAGTCACAACCAAGAATGTATGTCAGGCTACTAGTTCTTTTTTACTTTTCGAACAAAGTCAGGCTACTAGTAGGGGCATATAATTTTTTGACCAACAAATTATATACATAAAATTCATTTGCATGATTAAAATCCAAATAACAATTATCAATGTTAAGAAATCCCATTTATATGGCGATAAAGTGATCCAGTCAAGTGAAATGAACAGAAAAAAAGGAGGCTTAAGCCAAAGAAAACATAGGTTGAGGCAGTAAAAAAAGATTTGCTATCACTATAAATCACAAGCCTTGACCAATAAAACAACCCAAATACTAAACTGCAACCAGTTTTAACGATGAGATTTAGCTGAATCAATCACTTTTAACTGTGTATGCAGGAAATAGAGTACTATTGATGACAGCTCAAAAAAATATCCGGAAAAAGAAATTCATACAATAAAATCCTTTTGAAACAAAGGCTGATTGAGTCACAATTGCTGATCAAGAAACTATTGAAAGTGTGTGATGACATTCGGCACTTCAATAATACCTGAAATTTTCTCAAAGCAACAAGCCTAACTAATTTAATCCATTTGATTTATTAACTTTATGATATTTGTCATGTTGTAATTTGATTTGAGTAGTCTTCCCACATCAATAGCATTTGTCCTCAAATTTCATTGTTTGAAAACTGCAGGCAAAGGAACCAAATCAAGTCACTCGTTTAAGGACTTATTCAGCATGACTTTCAAAACTTTTTTTTTGGCACACTCCCAATCCCACCACCAAAAAGAAACTGATAACAAATATTAGTTGCAAGTATGTTATAATAATGTCGTGCTCATGTAGTCTTGTGGTCTTTGATAAAATCGGCAAGAGGAGAATATTGAGGATAGAGGTGTCAAAATGGATCATAACACGTGAATCCGACACGCGTAACACATAAATTTAACGGGTTAGTGTTGAGTTTATATGGGTTCGGAGAATATTGAGGATAGAGGTGTCAAAATGGATCATAACATGTGAATCTGACACGCGTAACACGTAAGTTTAGCGAGTTAGTGTTGAGTTTATATGGGTTCATGTCATAAACGGATTGACCCGTTTATGACACGATTTAAATTAATCATGTCACAGTTTGACACGCAAACCCGTTATAACCCGCTTAAATTTTCGTTTCGTGTCGTATCAACCTGACACGACCCATTTATGACACGCATAATTTATACTAAATATTAAAACTAGTACTGTAATTTTATAAAAAATAAATATTTAAATATATCAAATATTTAAATATGATACAAGGTGTGTGATATAAATTACTGCTTGATTATCAACCGCTCATAATTTTATTAAATAATATTTAATTCAATTTGTTTTTTAAGATTAATTAGTTAAATTTGTTATTTTTCTAAACTCATTTAATCAATTAACCGAAGCTCAAACCATAAAATTCTCAAATTAATTAGATTAGTAAGTAACTCTTACATATATATTAATGGATAGTTTTTTTTCTTATTTTCAATTTTTAATAGTTATTCATTTATTTATTATTTATATATAAGGATATTTATTTTAAAAAATTTACAAAAAAAATTATAATAGTTTTAATTTAATAATGTATATTGATATATAAAATGCCTAAAATTATATGTTATGTCATGTAAAATATTGATGGTTGAACTATCTTTCATTGATCATAATATGAATGTTATAGTGAGAATAAAATTTAATACAAATTAATACGTATATTGAGCAAATTCAAATGCATCAATTAAAAAAATTGGAATTAAATAAGATTATCAAAATATAAATGGGTCAAACAACAAATTAAAATATTAAACTTGTATGTTTGTATTTATTTGCAAAAATATTTGAAATTTGGTATTGTAATAACTTAATTTGGACATTGCTTTAGACATATTTTCAATTATTTTAGAAATATTGTTAATTTTTAGGTTATAATTGATATATAAGTTAAATGGTTTAAGTGGGTCGTGTCGGGTTAAGTGGGTCGTGTCGGATTAAATGGGTCGTGTCGGATTAAGTAGATGAAAATTAAACGTGTTATACGTGTCGTGTCGTGTAATCCATTTAATAAATGGATCGTGTTCGTGTCAACACGATTAATAAATGGGTCGTGTTCGTGTCAACCCTAATCGTGTTACCAAAGCAGGTTGACACGACACGAATATGACACGCAAATCCGTTTTAACACCCTTAATTGAGGGATATAAGGTGGGTGGGTGGGTTGACCCTTTAAGAGAGAATGAAATTCTCATGCAGATACCTTCTTATTGTTGTTTACTCTTTTAAAGACCCGACACCTTGCTGCGGAAAGCAGTTCAACCTCAGTATTTTCTTCCAAAGACAAGTCTTTGACTTTCACTCTGTTAGACGATATTAGCCTTGAACCAGCCCTCTTCTTATTTTGAATTAGGCTTTTAGCAGAAAACACCCCTCGAGGAGTCTGTACAATCAAAACTGTATCTGGATTTGGAGCCCTGCACCCAAAAAAAAGGTCAAGAAATCAAAATATACACCAAATATGAAGGACACCGGGTACATTTAAACAAACATACAGACTAAAGTAAACGAGCGAGATGGAACAATAATTAGTTTAATTATCACAGCAGAACTCTCTTTACCTGTGATAAGCACAATATGAAACCATTTTTGTGGTTTGTCTCCCATTTTTCTCCAAGCAATGCAACTGCAAGTTTGATGGCAAAAAATAGCACAATCAAAATAGGCACTAAATATCTATGACCAATTTATCTACATAACAACCTCAATGGACTTGAACTTCTTCATTCATATCATTTCCCAGATGGCAAAAAATGGATTTGCTTTATATACCTAAGGCACAATTGTCGTAGCAAATGGCAATGGAAACAGACAACCATAGAATAACTCACCTCCATGCGATAGCCTGCCCTTGAAGCACACATTACATGGTAATAAGTGGAACACTTGCAACATTGAGTGCACGAACCATGAATTTGCTTGCAAATGACACAAATCTGAAGTGATGCAACAAAACACATTCAGATTGAGTACTAAATTCTCATTGAAAGCCAAAGAGTTGAATAATCCACGAGAATGCATTTCAAAATGAAAATGCAGAGAGTGAAAAGAAATGACAACTCAGAACCAATGATGAAATGGCACATTTTAAAACAATTGTAGGTTACAATAGAAACTTAATGATAGAGAATCTCAATTCCTCATTTTTCCCATAATTCTCTAAAAAGGTAAAGAGATATCAAAACCAGGACAGAGATTAACATCCAAAAGCTTCATCCATGCACCGATATTGTAATCTCACTTAGAATAACAGTTTTAAGACTACCAATCTTTATGAACATAATGAACTTCTGAATTAAAGTTTGTACCTCAAATGAGTTAAAAAAAAAAACAGCTACAACACAGTGATGACTAGAATGAATAATCTACCTTCACAAAAGCATTTGACGGAATACTTAAGATCCCAAGAGCAGGTTCCATCTTTTCATCACTTGCAAAGGAGACTTCAGGTTGAAACCAAGCACATGTAACATGAACCCATAATGTCTCAACATCGGTTGCCTTTAGAGCACCACCTAATAAAAATTCAAAAAAAAAATGATGAGAACAAAAGGCAATATAAAACCAACTGCAGAAAACCTTATGAATGTGATAAAATTCCATGCTTGGTAGCAAAGCATATCCGACAATCAATAGAGGAAGTCTAGCATCAAATCTTAGAGTCCAAATTAGGGAATGAAAGCTCTGAGTCAACATAATTGTTAAACCATCAATGTATAATCAACTTGACCCAAAATTTAAGTAAAGGATATCATGAATTTGATAACTAGAAGCGAACATGGTTTATTGGCTTTGTGTAACATGGCATATTAACATTTATATCTGTTAAGCAATTTTCTGTCTTTACAGTCCACATCATTGGTACAGGTAAATAAAAAGGAAATAACCTTTTACAGGACAAAGGCAACACTCCCGCTTAACATCAGGTGTTTCACATGCTTTACAAACCCACGAAGTGAAGTCACACACTTTCCTTGCGCCATAGCATTCTTGATGAACAGCTATCTGACACCTGATATAAAAGAAAAACAATCAAGTCATACATTTCAATAATATCTGCAGCCTACCAAAATAAATCATACTAATGAGGGCATGGATGGAAGATGCAAAAGTATCAAGTCTCGCTCTGTCTCTGTTATTTTATTTTTTTCTTGTCCAATTGATGATGAAAAACAGATACATTTCTACTGCTCAGATTTCATTCAGCAGTCTTCACGCACCCAGACATAACATAAAAGCAGACGATTGCCAAAGAGAAACAATTCAAGGATCATTTCAAAGAGATATACAGCATAAACAAATAAATATATAATGCATGAGTATAGCATTATAATTTAGTGAGAAATGAATACTTCAATAATTGAAAATGACTATGATTGTTTTGTGTTTTTGTACTGACCTCACCTAGTTGCTTTACATGTCAATAAACTTTACCCAAATAAAAGGAGCTTCTGATCTAAGTGCCTTCAAAACCAAAAGATTTTATTGGCACGCATAACATGTGGTCCATGTTATAATCTTAGACTAAATGATTAGATGAAAAGTTATTACACTGACAATTCTTGCAATACCTATTGCAGATAATAATTTTGTTGTAGTCCCAATCTTCAACCCATCTACACACAGCACAACGTTCTGTTGTCCACTTTGCATGAACAGGTTCATATTTCTCTGTCATGAATGTGATGACAATAAATACATTGGAGAGAAATTAAGATAGAAGATACCAAATAAGAATGCAATATACCAGAAAACAAATATACCTTGTAAAAAAGCAAGTAACTTTTGCGTTCGCTCTTTAATGGAAGGTCGCTTTGGAGGTTTGATAGAAACAGCATGTGCATGATACTCTGCTAATTGCATCATCTGCAAAGTCAAAAGAGAAAAATTGGACAAATAAACTTTGAAGTGAGAATCCCAAGAACAGAGGATGATGAACAAACCCATTGTTCCAGTGGCAGCATGGAACCTTTCACCCGAATACTGGTTCTCCAATTTTTAATTTTTGAGCCTGTATGACGTTCCCATTCACTAAGTGCTTGCTTTTCCAGGCCACAGAACCCACATTTGCACACAACCCTAGAAAAAAGATATTCTCAGACATCAAGAGCAGATAAATTTGGACAAAGCAAAAGTAGTTGGTTGCCTGGACACATTATTCAGTGATTTTTCTATGAGGAAACCATGAAATGGTAAACTCGTATCAAATTCCTATTCCAAATTACAATGAATGTGTAACTCTGCAGTTACATAACCTTGAAGTAGCCAAATTTTGTTATTTGACTAATTAATTTATTAAGTATGCAAAGATCTTTGGAAATATGTAAAAGGCAGCAATATAAAGAAAAGTATGCAAACATCTTTGGAAACTACTTGCAGTTATATTTCGCTTACAGGTGAAGGCTGGGGAAATATATGCCTTGCACCCCAGAGCACACAACAGTAACTTTGCTAGGCAGTGCTGGTTGAGCAATACTTTTGTTAAATCTGTAAAAACACTCGTACCATTGGATGTAATTCCATTAAAAAATAAGAAGAGAAAGTTGACTGTTTTTATTATGAAAAAAAAATCAAATGAATCAAAAACAACTTACTTGGGTTTTGGCTGCCCTTTCTCTGAATCAGATAATTCAAAATTAAATTTTGCTTTGCAACTAGGGCAGTAATAATCAGTGCTCCTCATATCCTACATACAGATAAAATAATTAGGGAAGTCCTAAACTCCTTTTATCAATGGATCCCAACAAGATATTATGAAGTATGACAGACAAACCTTAAAACAGTTGCTGGAGATTTTGTCACACTCAGCATGGACCCAAACTCTACAACCATCACAACGCACCTATTAGCAAGGAAATCAAATAAAATATATTAATATGAGGAATGCTGGTTGCAGGAAAAGTAGAAGAACCACAACTCTAGAATAACTTGTTAGCCTCACCCAACTCTCACTGTCTGGATGATTCCAAATCTTCTTGCATATACCACAATAATGTTTTGATTTTGTTAACTGCAGTAACAAATTGCACTTGTTAAAAATACAAAAATAACCTACATATTCTCAATTTCTAACTACAACAGGCAAAATTCAATAAAGATAAAGACCCTAATATGTATCTCATGGTACCAACCTTAGCACATGTTTTGCATAAGAATTGGCCTGCAGGAGTCAAAGCCTTCATCTTCTTTGACAATTTAAAAGGAAGGCCTATGCCACAACCTTCGCAAGGTCGCATTGCTTTATTGTTCCCTAATATATCCTGCGTGAATTTAATGGATTTGATTTTAAGAAAAGAAATGAATTTGTGATCTTATGTTCATCTTGTTGCAAGAAACCAGGACTAGTTCAAACTGAGCACGCATTTTTTTTATAAAGATTAGAGGCATGTTCAAAAAGGAAGGAAAAAAAGTGGAATTTTACAGGCATTACACATTTAGTGGTTCATCATTATTGAACAAAATATATAAGACAAACTAAGATTGTCTCACAAAAGAGTTAGCTTTAGAAAATTAAATAAATGAAATTCCCAAGGAAATGATGTTTTCAAAAGGAGGTTTAAATGCCATTCAATCCATTCCTGACTGCTCTCAAGTTTCCAGGCCTCTAGCTGAGGCTGCTTCCAGGATGTTCGCACCCAACCAAATTTTGTGGTGGAGAAAGATTATTTCTCATGTTCTCACAATCGTAGAACCAGAAAGGAAAGAGTAAGGGAGCAGATATTTTTTTAAGGAATAATGACCAAGTAAACTAGCAAAACTTGCCTGGTACTGAGAGTAACTATCCTGATCTTGGTTTGAACCAGTAACTTCTTGAAGCCATCTAAAAACAGATTCATCATAAGTTGAATTCCCAGCTGCCATATTTATATCATGTATCAACTTCTCTGTAAACCCCTGTTCTGCTAGAAATGCCTCCTCAATCGCCATATGGAAATCGCCTGGCTTACAGTCCTTCAATTCAGGCTGTTCCTGGAACCTACATTTAGTAAAAACCTCAGTTATACAGAAATTTTGATCCTTGCAAACAAATTCCACAACAAGAATGGCAAGAAACAGACCTGTCTACAAAATCCATAAATGGAAAGATCATCCCTGGTCTAATCCAAGCATAATCCTGTCATTAACATTCAAAATAGCATAATCAATGCTCGTATCCTTCCAAAAGTAACATTCTCAGCACAAGCTTCATAGATTAGATACTATAAAGCATCTATACAGGAAGTAAATCATTATTCGTACCCTTTGGTTCTCATTCCCAGAATGACCAAAAAACATAACACAAGCCGCATCAGCAATGCAGGACCTCAGAACAAGCTCTGGTGCTTGAGTCATTGGATCAATCACAATGGCTGGCCAAAATGGGTCCTTCTTCCCTGATTTTGCCCATACTAAATCACCTGAATAGAAATTCTCAGGTCCATACAACCCGTCTTTCCTCCCTGGCCTCTCCAAGCTGTTCAAGTCCACATCCGCACATTTCTCATCTTCCGCAAATTGCTTATGTTGTGAAGTGAGTGTACTGCTTGAACTCAAATACTTCTTAAACCCAACTCCTCCTCCATCTTCATACTTCTCGTACAATGTAGAAGATTTACGAGACTTATATCCAGTTCTCTCCTCGGTTTTCTGTTTGCTCCCACTACTAGTATATGTTTTTGGTGTTCGGAAAATGAATTTACCTCTATATTTATATTTTCTACTCGTATTGTTATCGCATTGAAAATCTTCGTCAAAATCATAATCATGCAAGCTAGTCTTACTCTCCTTCCTCCAATTGTCAATAACTGAATCGTTAAAACGCGAAGGGAGTACCTGAACCCGCCCTCTAGACGTCCGCACAAGTGGTGGACGCGAAACTTCCACTGTACGATTACTAGCTCTCGTTGAATCTCGACCGTTGGATTTAGGCTCCCACTCCACCTCGCCAGGAGGGGAGCAAGACACTTCGGTGCACCAGGAAGCAGCAAATCCCTTATCCGAGTCAACTTTGGAGGCGGAGAGAATACAACGAAAACTAATCGGAATGATACCGGCGGCGACCTCTCCAAGAAGATTGAGAGGATAATAGCCATTTAATTTCCGCTTCTTCCAAGCAGAAGCCGAGCTATCGTCGTCTTCACCCGCCAAGACACCAAGCTTGCACCGTTTAAGACTCGGCATTTGAGATTTCAAGTTGCGCTTGATTATCATTCTCGATAAATATATAATTAGAGAGAAACTAGGAAGAAAAATAGAACTATAAGAAACAATCACTTCATGAATCAATTTTACCCACTCAAAATCCAAATTTCACTGAAAAACCTCTCTTAATTTCACATCAAAACCCCAAATTCCAAAAAAAAACCGTAAACCCTAACTGGGAATGCAATTTAACAGCACAACAAAATGGAAAGCGATATAACAGAGAGAGAGGTAAGCTTTAATTGCTCAAAACCATACAAAAAGATGGGAAAGAAGCGGAAGAGAATAACGAAGATGAAGAATTTTCATATAAAAGAAATTAAAATCAAAAGAGAACGAAATTGCAGGAGGCAGCGACGAAAAACAGAGATCTAAATTCGAAGGAGAGCGCTTTCTCTCTCTATTTTTTTTTTTCCTCTCTCTAACTGCTTCACAGAGTATATACATAGAAAGGATACACAAATATAATAATAATAATAATAATGAATAAAACCAAATTGTAATTTGGACTGCTCCTATTAACAAAAATTAAAGTGACTGGAAATTATAAACCTTCCTCTCGATTTATTTTCCTCGTATAGATAGAGAAAGGGGAAAGAAGGGGTCGGCGTTATCTCGCTTGGGTTGTGCGCGAGTGAATAATGGTTACGTGGTGTGTGTAATGGGTACACAGACTAAACTCTGCTTTTTGACGTGTTGTTTTAAGGTTTAAAATTTTCGTCTCTTTTTAATTTTGTGATGAGTTCTGCTAGGGTTGATAGCTCATGCATAGGATCTTACTCCTTTCTAAGCACACCTAAATGTTAAATTTTTCATGCCCAACAATGTCGGAACGATAAATGTTGTAAACGTAATCTTAAAAATTTCCAATTTTTGTGGATGGGATTGTTAAAGATTAGCATCTGCAACTCACCGGAAGAAAGGGTGCGCGAAAAGCTAGAAATTATTGGTCATGGCACCACCATTTGGGCTGCTGCTGCTGGAGATATGGGTGTTCCATGGTGGTTCTCTGGTACGTGAACGGGGGTTGGGATTTTAAATTTTATCTTTTATAATTTTTTGGAGCGTCACCATGGCGACGACACAAAAAAAAAATTCCCACCAAATTTTTGGAAGGGTATTTTGGTCAGTTTATTTATAATAAACTATAGTTGTTAATTTTCTCCCTTGTGACCATTAAAATTTAAAATTTGCAAGTAATGAAAAAGTTGTTCCATTTTTTTGTTCTTAATTTTGTATAATATATATTTACTCTACTTTGGTATATGGCGGTGTTTAATTGGCCCAACAAAAGATAAAAATGGAGCACTATCGCGGAACTTACAGCTAGGGGCCGGGGAATGAGGAAAATGAAAATCAGCTAGGGCAGACATTTTCTCCTCATCTTCTTGCCTTCATGTATGAATGACACTGGAGTAATAGAGGTTGACGTCAAAGAACCGGTGGCCGGTAGCCGTGAAAGGCGGCTGTATAGGAGATACAACAATTGATGAATTTCCGAGATGGGTTGTAGATGATATATACCGTTTCTTTTTATGATATTTTGGGTAGCTTGATCATGGTGGATGGATTGGTTGACCAGTTGGGCATCATAATATTTAGTAAAAGTTCTTTTTTTATTCATTTATTTCTTTCTTTTTAAGGTTAAAGCTCAATTGTGCTCATCAAATCCTCAAAAAAATTTATTTACATGGATAGATTATTGATGCCACTTTCTTTTGGCGGGTAAATGTTGAGGCATTTCTTTTTGGTAGTTGGCCTATAAATTTGTGAGTTTTTAACCACTGTAGCATCATAAGAGAACTAGACATGTGGCACAAAGAAGAGGAAGATGACGATAGTTAACTATGACCAGCAATAGATGATGTACGGTGAAAACAAACAAGAAGAGATTGTATTCAGTAAATGAATAGCATTTGGATTTTGGTTGTGCATCCAGCTGACGACTACGAAAACCAACGCTGAATTTTGACAGTTCGAGGGAGTATAAGAGCCAAGACTTGTGCAGTCATATATGGAAGGGAAAATATGAAGTTGAATGAATATTCCTTAAACCCTTGATTGGACCTGAGATTTTGGAGCCATGGATGCTTACCTCTTTTGGAGATATTGGAAAAGGAGGAGTAGGTGGGGTTGCTCCCCTGATTTTAGGTTTTTGCAGCAAAATTGGATGAGCTTGAGCGGTGAAAATGAGTCCATTTAGAAGCCACTCCACAGTATCTTAATGAGCTTCTGATTTAGACCATATCATCAGTGATATCAAGTAGTTCAGCTTGCACAGAATCCACCAGAAATATCGTAGTGCATCTCAATTAATAACTGGAAAATAAACTGTTGAATTTCATCACTATATATATTATAATTAATTCGTATAAGAACCGAGAAAGCAATCATTGGATTTTTATTATTAAATTTTTTAGATTATAATTATTTTTATTCTTAGACCGAGTAAATAATTTATTATCAGATAAAAATAAAAAATACATAAAAATTTAACCAATGAACTTAAGTTTAGTACTACTCCAGACTCGCACCCATGGCTTCAATTCTAATGTGAAGATATATGAACATCAGTGCATATTGGTATTAGAGTGACGGTGATCAACTCGTGTCCAAAAAATCTAAGCCATTTTCTTTTTTTTTTTGTAAAAAAGTGAGCAAACCTACAAACAACAAAATTATCTAAAATATGCAACTCTTACAAAATAGTAACTTATCTATCTATCTATCTATCTAATAAATTAAAATTGGATTCGTTGGCACTGTAGCTACTGCAGTATTCAGACTAAAGTACCCCTCTATATTAATTATTTTTTAATAATATTAATTATTTATTAACAATATTTTTTATTATTTTTTATATCATTTTATTATTCTATTTTAAGTATTCTTATTATTACAAGTTTTTTTTATTTTATCTTTTCGCCGTTATTTTAAAATTGCCTTTTCTATTTATTTCATAGTTTTTTTTAAAGTGTTTGTGTGTTTTACTTTTGTTTTTTTCCATTTTTTATATTTTCTTTTTTATACATCTCTCAATTTTGCAAAATTAGAGATATTCATAGTTTTGTGCTTATTTGCTTTTTTTTTTAAAGAAAAATATGTTATTGAGATATCTGTTGTTGATGGATCTATGCATATACCATAATGAATTTATAATCGGTCATTTGACTATGTATATTAATTGCAATATCAAAATGGGTTGATATCTCACGAAGTTAATTTTGTACAAAGGAAATGCATGAATTTTGTTATATTATTAAATGTTTGTTCTTCTCCAAATTTTTTATAAGGTTTTTAGTCCATTCGGGTTACTTTAGTTTATTTTGTTTCTGAAATTTTTATTTATCCAAACTGGCTCCAAGTTTTTTAAATAGTAGCTTCCCCCATTTGTGCTCTGCATACCTTCACTTGTATTTCTTTATTTTCCTCTTCTCTTAAGGTTATACAGTTTCAGTTCTTTCCTTTAAAATTTGTTTATAGAGAAGCTATAATAATATCATAAAACTTAACTTTACAATATTTGGTTTTGATGTTAGTCTATATGTCTTTTTTTTCTTTTTTTCTCTTTGTTGTTTTATTGTATTTTTTTTTTTAAACATGATTTATTTTTTATTTAAAATGATCTCTATATTTGGGTATTACTCTCATAATTATTCAAATCATAAACTATACCTTTTTTCGCCCTCTGCATCTGCTGTTTTTTTTTTAATGTGATTTTTTTAATATTGTCTTATATTTGTTCCATTTATTATGATATATAAATTTTTTTATTTGCTTTTATTTTTTATTTTATTGCTTTTAATTGCACATTATTTTCTTCATCTATTTTTGTTCTTTTTCTAGATGTCAATTTATTTTTGTCAATTTTGAAATACAGAGCTTTGATGTACACTTATATAAATATCTTTCTTTAGTATGTTGCTTTAAATACCTTTTTTTAGTATGTTGTTATTAATATAATAAACTGTTGTTGGTTCACTTATGCATTTTTTTGGTTTATTATGTAACTATTATCATCTGACTGCAATATGACAATGATTGATGCTATAAAGTATAACCCACCTAAAAAACTTCTACATTATTGATATACTAGATTATATCCATATTAACATTGTTATATATAAATTGAATTGTAAATATACAATGAACAATAATGTCAAGAATATACAATGAAAAATGATGTCAATTCATATACTGATATTTATTATTTAACTACGATGTTTCATGTTTGTTGATACTTACCGATTTTTCATATTACACATTTTAATTTTTCAATTGTGCTTCTTTGCATAACATTATCATTATTTATAAATTATGTAAAACTTATTTATGATGTTGTGTATAATTTTTTTTGCAATATGTATTTACGTCAATGATTCTTACATTTTTCAAAAATCAAAAGCTTAAGATTATGTTATCATTTTTTTTCAAAAAAAATACACCTTTTATGAGGTTAAATTATATATGATATTTTTTTGATGTATTTGCATATTATTTGTTCTATTTACTATCTAAATTTTTTTATATTTGATGCAACACAAAAGCTACATACCAGTAATATCTAAAGGTGGCGAAGCGAGAATATGAAATCCAGACTCAAAACCATAAGCTAAGCGAGACAAATAATCCACAACAAAATTTACCTCGCTATGGACATGGCTTATCATGACAGAAGAGAAATGGCTCATAAGCTTTCTAATGCTGCACACAATGGATTGACAGCTAGTGCACTTCCCCATGATCATTCTAACAAAACTATTATCACTTTCAACTGGGAGCTTGCTAATACCATGCTCTCTTGCCAATTGAATACTTTGAAGAATAACCAAAGTTCAGCTTCAAGGATGAGACAAGCACCAATGTTTGACACAAAACCCGCACACCAAGCTCCATTGCTATCTCGAATAAGACCTCCTCCAAAAGCCAAACCCATTCCACTAGAGAAAGAAGCTTCCGTATTCAACTTCCAACAATTCTCAGGGGGCAGCTCCGATAAACATTCTTCATAGGCCGAGGAATAAAATTTTCATTAAAATCCAAGCCACATTGGTGGCGAGGATGTGAGTCAGTGCGGGAAATCGTCAACACTCCGCGAAAATTAGGCCATATTGCCACAGTTCCTCCTATCTGGGCCCAACGGCTTGTTTCAATCTAACAAGTCTTGACTGGTTGTTTGCCCACTTATAGACGTTATTCAGAAAAGCTCAGCACCAAGAATAAGAAGAAGAAGAAGGTCCTACAACTATATATGCAGCCAAAATGAGGTATGGATACTAAGAACAATCAAATTCCCCTATTCCGTTTCTACATTTTGTTACTGCAATCTAATTAAAGCATCGGAATGCGTATGCAAATTTACTAAGTTTCTATATTGTAGGCTACCCAAAGCTCAGTTTTGGTCTTGAAGACTCCATTTCTATTGAAGCTCATCCGTTACGTTTAATGACAATGCTTCTACGTTTGTTAGGTCATCATGGGAAGGAAAGGATGAGGAATGATATGAAGTTAAGCCCACATGCACAACTTAAGACATTTGCTCTTTATTTCCTCTCTACCAAACGCAAAAGTCCAACCACTGGCCCATAAGGGTGAGACGTTAGTCCTCACACAACATAGTTCAGTTCCTGTTGCAAGATTGCAGCTATCTCCAAACGCATACTGATTTAACAGGTTTATGTCTGGATGCCTCAGGTATTTATTCGTTTCCTCACATTACAAAAGAAGAAAAAGGTATGCAGAAGAACCAATATATAAACTATCAGACTAAAAGCATTGCCATTTCATAACACACATATGAACAAAGTACAACTTTTCTGCTTCTTATCCTTCTTATTCAGCACAACCCTATGTACAATTCTGCTCTGCCATTTCAATCTACTAAGGAAGTTATTATAGTGAAAAGGAGATCAACTGCTTTGCGGAGTTGGGGGTTTCTGGTTTATTTAACAGTACTCATTCGGCTTCGTCATGTCTGTTTTCCAGGCTTATGCTGCTATTGATTTCTTTCGACTGCATCAGACTTAATTATATCGTCCCATGTCTTTTCTTCCTGGGTAATTAAAGTTATTGCCTCTTGGAAACATCAGTGTCTTCTGTCTTTGCAAACCTTCCTCGGATCCTTGGTTGACTGTCTGCAAGAGCTTTCCTGCAAGCATACTGAAACAAACATATTATGAACTGAATCTGTCATGTGGAAAACTAGCAGAAAGAAAAATTAATGAACTACAGGAGTAATTATTGAATGATTGGAATCTCGAGGCTACTGGTTTTGTTACCAGAAAAGAAAAATGAACTAGAGGAACAATATTTGTTTAATTACCTTAATTTTCCTGCCAAAATTCCTCTTTGTCTTCTTATTCCTATACCTGGAAAGCTTCTCCCTTCGGTCTTCAGTAGTGCAGCTGCTGATAATTAATGGCCGATCAAGGGGTGATTGCATGAAGTTCATGTTTCCATTACCAAGAGTCTGTCATAAAAACCCATTGTCAATGACTCAGCCTCATCCTGTCGAAATGGCCAGAAGATTCTAAACAATTCTCAGTCCGTAGACTTCATCACAAAGCCAATTCATGCTCGGTGTTCAATGCCCACAGAAATGGTCCACTACATCTGGTGGTTTTAGGCCAGACAAATGATAAATGGAAAAGAGAAACAATAATGAACATAAAATGCAACAGATAGTCATCTTATAAGAAATGGATATTGCTGTCTGCCATGGTCTAGGTTCTGAATAGCAGAATAAAATCAATGGGTTCATGGGGAGGCAGGAGGAAGGTGTCCATTTTCCTGTCGAAAAATAAGTCTATCCAAGGCTACTCCCATGCTCCAAAATACTAATATGAGACACAATAGGAGGTCTATCCTGATTGAAAGAGACGCATTCACATACGAGTGTTTTAAGAATATCATGGCAGCAGCATGCAAAAACCCAGTGGAGTCTGATCTAAAATTACTCAGAAACGAAAATATGCACATTAGAAATCGCTGTGCAACTAAGAAATAAAGTGAGCAGCCACAAAATTTATTCTTTTAGAGGTACATGTCCATATGCTTCCTGCCCCAAATAAGGATACAAGGGGGAAGTGAACAATCAGTAGAGATGTCTATAATAATAGTAATTGAAAGAACAGAGTACTTTTCTGACCTTTATATCTCCCTCACTATATGCCCTTCTCATTCCATAAACAGTTCCAAGATCCATTCCAGAAAATTCCAGAAAATTCGGCTTCATTGCAGCCCCATGCAACCATTCCATTGAGCTCAAGCATCCTGAACTGATGCTTTTCAGCAATGGTGCATCAGAAAGGAATTTGTTCTCTTGAACCTGGATTTCGTCAGTCCTCATTACCGGGATCTTGATGTCCAGAATTTCTGAGAGTGGTGTTTCTATGTTTGCTTTTTCCATGAGGTCCTTCTTGCACTCGTAGAAAACCTCACTTAGGAGCTGCTCAGTTTGAATTGATTCAATATCCGCCACCTTCAGTCCTTGCGAGGAGATGACTTCTTCCCCACAGGAGATCATCGAAATGGCTGCTGTCATGGGATCAAGGGCCACAAGTGGCTCTTCGATGATCGGTTCTGGAGCTTTGAATAGATCCCCTTCACCTCCTAGGTCATACTCCGATATCGTAGAGGTAGGAATCATGTTGCTCTACATTAAACAAGAAAGAAACCAAAAAAAAAAAAAAAAACTAGAGGAATGAGAAAATTAGCATAAAATAAACATTGACTAGAACTTCATCAACCATTTCAGCATCATTCTGAGCTTCAATGTCAACTATGTTCTCAAGTGCTAATTTGAAAACATATAGATATATGACGGCAAAGCTATGGTTGATGGGGAACTTAACAGATGTGGAAGCTGAAAATATATCAACCCAATTGCCAGAGTAATAAAAAAATGGCTCGTAATGCGCCATTTGCATCAAATCATGGTCTCTTGTGAACAAATGAAGTATAAAGCATATGTAGAAATCATACTATCCCCAAGGCTCTTGAACAAAAGCAGACTTGCATTATTTCAACTTCTAAGATGCATAGCTAGTTTATTTATACCAATTAATAAGTTCAATTCTATAAACAAGAGATTCATATGTGACACAAAATTTCTTTTGCCAACGTCCTATAACAAATAGATCAAGATCAAGCACAAACAGATTGACTGCTGAACTGAAGACATTTTTCAGAAAAGTAGCAAAAGGTACGACATGCAACAACCCACTTATATGGAATCAAGTTCCCTTAAGTAGGCAAAACAAAGATCTAAAAAGGGTTAAAGAGGATCATTTTAATTGCACAAACATTATCCTCTTTTAACAAAAGCAAAGATTCTCAGCAACACTTTGAAGGGTAATTTTATTTTTATCTCATTTTCCAAAATTTTCTTGCCCCACTAAAGAGAGAAAGAGGAAGAAACTTAAAAAGGGTTTGGCTTTCCCAACTTTTTCCTTCTTTTAGGCCCAAAAAAATTAAATTATGACTTTTCTTCTTTTATTAGTTTGTCAGTGGGGAAAAGCAAAAAAAAAACCCAAAATACTGGTTCACATCCCACAATTGGAGGAAATAGACGATATAGAAGGAAATAGAAGAAAGCTAGAAGAACACGGACCTTGAGACAGGACAATCATTTTCCTTTTATACTTCTTATTCTCTATTCCAGATCTAATCATGTAAGTAGAACATCTATTATTTATATTTTAGAACTGCTTGGTTGCTTGGGAAATGATGAGAAAGAAGAAAGCAAGAGAAAGGGAACAAACAAAAGATCAAGTAACACATAAAGCTTCCAAATTTAGACTAGTCCACCATTCTTATTAGCCACAGTAAGGAAAGAAAATTGAAAAATTAGAGTATAAAATCAGAGAGTCGAAATTCACTAAAATTAACATCAGTGAAGATCAAAACTTGGACACCAAATAAAACTTAAAAGAAACAAAGAAAAGCAATATGAATTTGATATTCACTGGAGCAGGCAGAAATTTCTTCCTTCACAACTCCATTTTTATCAATAACCAAACCGACACTAAAATTCAGTAGAAAACAAACACAAAATTGGAGCCCCCCAAATCATCAGTACCTAAACCCAACTCAAAACTCATCAAATAAATGCAGATCAGCGAACCCAACAAGGAAAACAGATAAAGAAAGAAAAATACATGCACACAAAAGATATAGAAAAGCAAAAGCATACCATTGAAGCATTGGTCTTCTGGTGCTTGCAGTACTCTTCAAGTTGCTGAATATCTTGAGAGAAATTCTGCATATAAGGAAACAATAGCCCAGTATCTGCGTACATTTCTGTTAAAGATTGCAATCGCTCTGTTTTCTGAAACCCAAAAAGCTTTTTCAGAGAGCAAAGAGAAATCAAATCACCTTCTTCAAAAACAGAGGAAAAACAGATCGAGACACATACTAAAGCAGAGCAGCCAAAATGCACATGAAATATAGGCTTTAACCTTTGAATTGATTTGATTTAGGATTTAGAAAGGTA
The DNA here is from genome assembly GCA_023653625.1 of Triadica sebifera. NCBI lineage: Eukaryota > Viridiplantae > Streptophyta > Magnoliopsida > Malpighiales > Euphorbiaceae > Triadica > Triadica sebifera. Next base: position 28,661,509 of record CM042906.1, read on the forward strand.
AGAGAATTTATATATATAATAATGAGGGGAAACAATTAATTTTCTAGAAAAATAAAAACTAAAAATTGGAAATGATGTAATATATTAGATTATAATAAGGACAAAGTGTAAAAAGACAGAATGATACTATTACACTGTCCCCATGTCTAGTACAGTACTACTATCATATGCACTTTTGTTTTATATTTCTTTATTTTTTTTTCTTTTTGGTTGATTTTTTGATATTATTTAAAATAATGAAATTGTTTTATAATTAATTATTATATTGCAAATTGAAAAGATGAAATGCACCCAGCCAAAATCTGGTGTGCATGTGGGGTGGACAGTAATCACCAATTCATACACTCCTGTCACAGGCTTCTCACGCGCTTCTTTTCGCACGTGATGGAGACGAGTCTCACGTGCGCCTCTTCTTGCTTCCTAGGGTTTTATTTTTTAGATTTTCGCACGGATTTTTTATTCTTCATTTTTAAATATTCGTAGTTTTTAAGTTGATGATTCTCAAATTTATTGTTTGGTTCCCAAAAAAAAACCAAATCTTATTTTTTTTAAAAAGACTACTGAATTTTTTCTTTTTTAACATTTAAATTTTTAGATTTAAATTTTATTGTATTGACTCATTAAATAATTCTCATTTTTCATCCAATTTTTATTGGAAAACAAAATTTAATATATGGATTTTTCTTAAATCTTATTATATATATGTAATTTGATTTCATCCTTAACATTAAAACATGAAATAAAACAAGTAACCATATGTAAATTTTTTTATAATATATTTACATTAATTTTATTATTTTTTAGAATAAATCATGTTTCTGTCCAAAAATTTATTATAAATCTGAAAATACAAAGCCTAATTACGTTTGATCTATCCAGACCAACTCTTTTTCTCTCTATATGTATAGGACCAATATATTTCTTAATTCTTTTAAGTCTTGACCTATATGAATTATTTGTTTCTTTTTTTTTTTCCAAGCACACAATTTTGAAAAAAAAAAACATTCTTAAAATTTTGGTAAGTTCTCGAATTTATTGGAATCCAACACATCTAAATT